>JAPSGF010000014.1:8712643-8782379 GCA_035772895.1 Perdix hodgsoniae | reverse complement strand
CTACCAACTCAAACCATCCCAACCCAATCTACCCCAAATGATCTCATCCCATCCCATCCTGTTCCTCTCCCCTCTCTGGTGCAGGATGCAGCAACTCTAGTGCCACTTGGGGTGGCCCTGGTGCTGGGAGCTGGCAGTCCCAGACTCTGTCCACCGCAAGCTGCAGTGAACTGTGAGTGGGAGTCCCATCCCTGCAGCCATGGGTCCCATCCTGGCTGCTACAGACACTGGAGTGGAACTACTAGGGCTGCACTCGCTGCACAGAGGGAACTTGAGCTCACCCTGCCATGATGTTGATGGTGACTGTCAGGGCGATGCAGACAGGTGCTAGATGGCTCTTGGTTTCATCATTGACTGCAGTCATGCAGACCACAAGCAGCAGGAAAGTGGTCAGGATGATCTCGTTGCCCAGCGCTGGGCCGATCTGCTCATTTGTCTTAATGGTCTCAAGGGCCCCTCCATGGAGGCTGTCATATTTCATACCGTTTGCCACGGCCTGGGGGGGACACTCGGTTAGTGCTACCCCTCTCCATATTGTTGGCATTACAAACATATGTGCTCACTGTCAGGGCAGCGTGGGCGGGCAGAGTGCTGGGCTAAAGAGGAGCTAATCTCAGCACTTTCCTCCTGCAAGCCAGCCCTAAGCGCCTGGCAAATATAAACTCATTAGCAAAGACTCATAATGTCTCCAGAGATAATGAGCTGGCTGTGCTCCATCGGACGCGCACAAAGCACAGGGCTGTGCGGGGCTCTGAGCCCGGGGATGGGCCACACCAAATTCAATTAATGGTGCAGAATAGTGTGGCAGGGGAACGCCATGCACCTAAGCAGATGAAGCTGCAGATGTGCTACGCTCTGCCTTGGGCAGCACCCCTATGCCTGCACCCAGCCCAGCTTGGAAGCAGGACTATCAGAGCAGAAAGCAGGCACAGCACACCCTGTGCTCACAAAGCACACTGTGGTGCAGGATTGTATGAACATCAGAGCTCTTAATTACACTGAGAACTGGTGCCACAGTGCCCCTTGCCCACTGCAACACACACCTGTGGCTGTGCGTCAGCACAGGGCAATGTCAGGTCTGGCAAAGTGGGAGCACAGCCCTTGAACCCCAGCAAGTCCCCCTCTGGCATGTGTACCTTTGTCAGGGCAGCCCCTAAGATCCCTCCGCAGAGCTGGGCAATAATGTATGGGATAAGCATGATGTGTTCCATCCTGCCGATCAGCCATATGCCCACGGACACGACTGGGTTGGTATGAGCTCCGCTGTAAAGGAAGAGAAAAGTCAGTGTGGGGCTTATCCCAAATGGGGCTCTACCTGATGCCTTGACCCCGCTGCCCTCCTCAGATCCAGCAGCGTGAGTGCTGCGCTCACTATGGGCTGGAGCCATGAATATGTTTTTAGCACTTATAAGAAAGTGCTGTGCACTGCAGGGGAGCAAAATCTGGCTGTTTCTGTTCTCTGCAGTTGCTATTTGGAGAAGCAGCAATTCCACATGGGATATGCAGACCATTCTAAAGCACAAGCAGAGAATCAGCTGCCATGGCACAGTTTGAAAGATGGTTTTGGAGCTCAGGAGACCACCAGGTCCTTCCAGGAGCAGCGAGGAGAAAGTGCATACAAACCTCTTCTGTGCACAATAGTTTGCAGTGCTACAGGCTGGGGATGAGCCAAGCCCTGGCTTCTGTGCTGCTCCTCTGCTCAGCTGCATAGCATGGCACAGCAGTGCACAGAAAAGCATTGCACAGCACAGCAAAGAATGGCTCAGCACGGCACAACACAGCACAGCACGGCACAACACAGCACAGCACGGCTCAGCAGAGCACAGCACTGCACAGCACAGCATTGCACAGCATGGCTCAGCATTGCACAGCACAGCACAGCATTGCACAGCATGGCTCAGCATTGCACAGCATGGCTCAGCACAGCAGAGCATTGCACAACACAGCATGGCTCAGCACAGCACAGCATTGCACAGCACAGCACAGCATGGCTCAGCATGGCACAGCTCAGCACAGCATGGCACGCATGGTATGGTGCAGGTTTCCCTT
Source organism: Perdix hodgsoniae (assembly GCA_035772895.1). NCBI lineage: Eukaryota > Metazoa > Chordata > Aves > Galliformes > Phasianidae > Perdix > Perdix hodgsoniae. The sequence continues at coordinate 8,780,330 of JAPSGF010000014.1, read as the reverse complement.
GCTTTAAAGCTGCCAGGACACTCTACTCCATGTAGGACACATCTCGCAAGAAGTCAGAGGGCAGGGCAAAGGCTGTGCCCCATGTAAAGGACACGACACCCCTCTTTCCACAGCTCCCAGCACGGCACTGGGCAGTGCTATGCCCCAACTCCAATGCAGCAGCAGGCACTCGCCTGGCAATGGGACTCAGATTGTTAATCTCAAAGACCACATGCCAGACAAGATCAGATAGCTCTTAATTAAGACAGATTATCATGGGACATGCATTAATGAACAAGTTTCATAACCAATCAGCCCTAATAATAATTGCTGGTGAAGTCATTGAGTCAGAGTGCCTAGGAGTCCACAGTTATGTCTTATTCTTCAGCTGTAATTAAAATCTGAAGTCGGGTTGTCTCAGGCAGGCCCAGGCAGGAGGGTGCTGTGAGCCCCTGGGCAGGGGCAGCCCCAGGACTCATCCTGAGCTGCACAGATTCAGAGTAGGGAGATGGAGATAGAAAGCAGTGAAGCCTCATGGGGACCCATTCAGCTTTTCCATCCAGAAAGAAGCTGTGTTGGAAGTCAGATAGCACCTATTTCAGTGAGCAGCTTTGTCTAAATGTTGCTTTAGAGGAATTGAAACCATTTGTAAATGGAATCTGAGCGTTTCCCATTGCAGGGGGGAATAGAGCACACAGGTCGAAACGTGTCATCCTGACGTTGCTTCAGAAGGAAATACCACAAATTTCCCAAGTGATGCTTTTGCTTCAGCTTTGACCTTTTTTACATTAAAAAGAGCTAAAATCAGAATGCCACAACCAAAGCCAAGGAACCTCCTCCAGACCCAGAACCTCGCTCACAACCATTAACTGAGAGGCATGGTGCACCTGGGGATGCTCCCAGGAAGGAAGGGACCCCAGGGCTGTGTGATAGGAAAGCCATGAGCACATCCTGAGGGTCACCAACCCCTTACCTGATGTTCCCCAGGCTGACAACGATGGGCACAATGGACAACCCATGGGCCAGTGCCGGTATCATCACCCCGGTGTATTCTGGGTTCTCCACAACCGACATGCAGCCAATGAAGACGAAGGCTGCACTGCCCAGCACCTCAGCCAAGCAGGGCAGCACGTAGCGCTCGTACCAGTGCTGCTTCGCCGGCGGGCGCTCGGAGTCCACCTTCTCCATCTCTTCTTTGGTGGAGGGCTGCCCGTACTGCACAAGGGGAGCTGGAAGAAAGCAACGCCCTGTTGAACAAGGAGCTGAAAGCCCAAATGCCAGCCCCACGTGCACCAAGCACAGCCTGCATCCCAGCAAGCAGCCCGGCAGCCCAGCACAGAGAGGCACTGATGCTGTCCCAGGGACACTCACCCTGCGAGAGCTCGATGCTGGTGCTGCCCGACGCCAGCACGGCCACAGGAGGTAGTGGGTGCTGGGGAGCACCGCACGGTCCCAACTGCTACTAAGCTCCCCCTGCCCTGTATATGGAGAGGCTGTGACTGGGAGGCTCAGAAGATGGATTGCATTTACACTGCTAAAAAAAAACAACAGAGAAAAAAAGGGGCAATAAAGAAGATAGGCCAGCCCCCAGGAATATAAAACCTCTTTATCACCGTCATTCCTTGGTTCAAGGTTTTTTTTTTTTTTTCCCCTTCACCTGATGTTTTTTTTTTGTTGTTGTTATCATTGTAGGTTTAGGTTTTGCTACCATGGCAGAGGACGTGACCCCTCCCATAGTGCATGCTGCATGTATCTGGGATGCCAGCTGCTGCTGCTGGGAGGGAGCACATGTGAGGATCCCCTGACACTGCGTGCACTGGGGCATGCACTGTTCCAATAGTGCCCTGAGAAATGCAGAGAAGGGCCCCCCCCTTCCCATGGAGAATCAAAACCCTGCACTCCCAGCCAGGATGGAACACACTTTAAGAAAGGAGAGCCCAAGCCCAGGATTAAGGCAGAGATTTGGGTGTCGGTGCTGTGCTGTGCCCTCATGGCACAGTGCAATTTAGTGCCCTGGAATGTGCATGGATGGGGAGCGCTGGGGCTGAAGCACTCAGGCAGCAGGTGGGTGCACTTGAGAAAGGGTGGTTGGGGGCACCTGGGTGGAGGCAAACTGTCAAAAACCTCCCACTATCATTACCTACATACCCAGTGAACAAATGGCATTTACTTTGTGTTGCTGCATTAACACCAGTGGGCATTAAGATCTTAAGGAGGACATCAGATAGCATCAGCACAGAGAGACCTCGCTGGCAGTGATGTGCCTGGATCCACATGCAGCTCTTAAGAGCTGATGTTGAGCCAGTGCTCACAAGTGCTCCAAAGCCTACCTACCACACAGGGGATCGCTGGGCACACAGCATACCCCAAACCCAGGAGAACGTATGGGGATGCCACCAGCTGCAGCCTGGCAGGGAATGCTATGCTGCTGCCATCCACACAGGCAGAGAGATAGCTCTGGTGGCATGAGGCCCCACGGCTGCACCAAGCACGAAGGATGTGTTTATCATCCTACTGGGGATGGGTACTGAGCCCTCAGGGGACGTGTGCTGGGGGCATTTCAGCCCCTTGAGCAATCGCTTCATGTTTGTGGTGGGTCATTAAGTATTGCGGCTTACAAGTATTTTTTCTCTTGTAAGCAAGTGTAAAGAACGCCAACGATGTTTTATGGTGTTTTCACAAGGCAGTGGGGATAGGAAGGAAATTTCCACTGGTCTGTCTCAGAGGGGCTGCTGTGGCCATGCAGACCAGGGCCAGGCAGCAGGTGAATGGAATCCTGCTTCAGTCACCTCCACAAACTCCCTTTTCTTGCTGAGGTTTGGTTCCCTGCAGACAGAACCTCTTGGCCAGAGCTTATAAAAATCACTGGAATAGCAAAAGTGAGCCACATGGTTGGCAGATCCTTGGCCACCCCTCAGATACCCAGATCTGACGCTGTGTCCCCAGCCTGCCAAGCTCCAGCAGGGTCCCAGCATGGAGCCAACCCCTCTGCATGGCTCAGGGCTTCACTAGGAGCAATGTGAGCTTGGATAAAAGGAGCACAGAGGCTTGATTCCTTGGGACATTTATGAGAGGTAACTGTACCACATTCAGATCGCATTTGGTGCTTCTCAAGTGCTGAATAAAGACAGAGCAATACAGGACCTGGGGGGGAAGATGGGCGCTTCTCAGCCGCTGCCTTTGCAGCTCAGGTGGCAGTGCCATGCCATCAGGGCAGAGGGCACAGAGTCTTCTTCAGATTTTTCCCAGCAATGGATTGTGAGCACTGGAAGGTCACAGCTCCAAAGTGAAGATTAACTCAGTGTCCTTGGCTTTTAAACATTTACCATTATTGTTAGGGAGTAGGGATGTTTGGTTGAGGCGGCTGCAGGAAATGCTCCACACACAGACAACACAGTGTGGGTAAGGAGAGCTCCCGGGGAGTGGAGCATCACCCTGCTCTGCCAGGCACTCCTGTGCCATCCACACATCCCTGCAGCGATGCAAAGGATCTATATTCATCACCACAAACTGGCCAGGGGTACTGGATTTCTTTTGATTGCTCTGAACCCTCTTCTGGACCTCTAGCTCTTCAGCACAATACGTTTCACATAACAGGGAAGGGAAATTCCAAATGGAATTCATGCAGACAGATTCAGTCCTATCTGAACACTACCCGAGCAGCCACCCTTGTGTGCTCACCTCTTTTGGTGTGGGATTCCACTGTCGCACAAAGACACAGCCCTGCTCCTCGCACCCTGCACTTCTGTGGGTAAGGTTAAATGCTCAGAAAGAAGGGTCTATTTCAGGGAGCTGAATGCAATCTACACTCATGGGGAAAGGCGTGGGGATAAGAACATAAATCTGTTCATATTATCAGACATTTATTTTTGTCCTTGTTTGTACTTGCACCGATCATGTGGATTTCTTAAATAAGTGACAACAGCAACTGTGTCAATCAGTACAGGAAATGGTAGTACAAAACAAGAAGTGCCTCAGAAAAACCCTTTTTAGGAGCTGTAGAGAACTCTTCTAATATCCATCTATCTATGCAAAGAGATCTGAATACCTCTTTTAAACCTCGAATCACCCCAAAAGCATTTTATTCTCTTTTCCCTACTTAATCATGCAGGTCCACAACTTGCTTTTCCATACGAACCACAGAACCAAACTCAACCCACCCAAACACAAAGCAGCACTGAAGCAGACACTAACCAAGAACATACTGCCATCATCTAGCAGCACCCAACAAGGCACCAGCTGTGGGCAGAGCCTCTTCACACTGCACTGATATGTTTGATGGGACAGATTTCTGGCTGGATGCCTCCATGAAGTGCAACAAGAGGTGGAGGTGCTGCATGACAGCACTGCTGCAATAAGACCAAGCACAGCCAGCATCCATATCCAGCGCTTACAAAGCAATAAAGGAACCCATCTGGCACTGCCTTATCTTGACAGTATTTATCTTGGGGCCTGATAATCAAATGATTACACAACTGCTATTGAATGAGAACTTGCAGAATTATTTGCAGCTCGTAGCAGTGACACAGGCAGGCTGACCTCTGCCCACGTGCGATCCTGTGGCGTAACAGCAGCACTGGAGATTGCTACAGTAATGCTGGATGGAAATTTCCAAGGGTTCTTACACTGGGGTACCTTGTTCTGTTAGGGACTGACTGGGGTCAGTTGTGCAGATGCAGAGCAAGGCTGATTACAGAGAGCAGTAAACAATCATATGTGGACCTTAACCTTGATATTTAACATTAAAATTTATCAAACTCTACCAAGGCAGAAGCCAAATCTGGCTGGAAAACCTCCCCTTGCTCCTGCCAGAGGTGTTCCTCTCAGCAAACAGCTGTGAGGTGCAGTGGAGTTTGTCTGTGTAGATACCAGCCAAGGCACCCACCAGGAACCCATCCCTGCAAAACACATCCTGCCAGTAAGAGCCTGTCTGATGGAGCACCGAGCTGCTGTGAGCCACATCCCAAGCCCGTTTATATCAGAAACACATGGCTCCGGTCCCACTCCATAAGAAGGATAAAGGTATGTTACACCAGGGCCAGGAGATACGCTCTGTGAGAGTGCCTTGCCAAAGTGATGTTTGTTGCATGTGCATTTGCCCATCTAGTTCAGAAGAAGCCACCAGGACTGTCATGTTGGCACCAGCTGTCATCGCTGCACAGAACAGCTCCTGCAGTTCAGAAGGCACTCTCAGCTTCTGACGTGTTGATGTGTTTTTAAGTCTCAGCTCTCACTGATCACAACACTACCTGTCACATAACCACCAGGCTTAGCTGCGAGCATAGCTGTAGCACTGCACCTTGCCTTGCTTCCCGCATGTTCAATTGCCAACACCTTTGACCCAGCTATTTCAGATGCTTTTGGCACATTACTTCAAACTGAGGCTTTTGAGGATAGGCACACCTCTCTGGGTGCTTGCCAGCACTGAACCAAGTAGCACCAATACCATCAACTGGCCTGGAACCATGCACAGGCAGAGTGAGGAGGAAACGGGAGCACTGGAAGTAAGGGGAGTCTGGTCAGAGCTGCATGGAAGGTGTCCAACACCACAGGTTGATCATCCATTAACAAGTTCTTATTCTGTGAACAGCAAGGAAGAAATTAGAATCCACATGAATACACAAGTAGGATACTAGAAAGATAGTAGAGATTTGGAGGATTTTGAGAGATGATCAGAGACAGATACTGCTCGAGGTCAGCCAGGTTTGCGGCAAGGCTGAGGTGGGGTGATGAGTTCTGGTTCCCAGTGGTTGAGCCTCGTCTCACAGGCTCACCTGGCAGTGCCCGTGGTGGGCAGATCCCACATGACTTCTTCCCAAATGATGGAAAGGCCTTACCAAGAGTTAATGCACACTGCGAGGGCAGAGCAGCCAGGAACCTGTCCAGGTGACAGCGATGCTGCTGATTAAAAAATAGTGAAAAACTCCATTACCTCCACTCATCTGAAGCAAAGTGAATTGGAAACACAGCCCAGCTGGCTGAAGAACAGATCCAGCACAGCAACATCCCCAGGAGCTGCAGCCAACTCTGAGCAAGGAAGAGGTGAAACGTTTACTGCTGTCTGCTTCAGAAGCACTACACCATTTCTGAAAAATGGAAAGAACCTACATGCTCCCAACCTGTAGGCATGCTTTCATAATGCTGTGTCTTCAATCCAGCAAATGGCTTTGCAAGACGGCATGCACACCCCACAGAAGCACAGCCCTCGTGAGTCACAGATCTGTAGGTGGAAGGGCCTCGCATGCTATAAGCTCATTAAAAGCAAGACAAGCAGCTTAATGGGCCGCAGCATGATCCAAGATGCAGTACTGAGGAGTTCCAAAAAAGCAGAAAGGTGACAGCAGCCATGTAAAAGGCTCAGGCATGGAGAATATAGTTTCTGTGTAAAGGAAAAGGATTTGGGCACGAAGGAGAGACCTTCAATTCCAGCCTTAATGAGCAGATGTGATGTAAAAGCTCATTTGGAAAGTTTTAATTTCTCCTCAAATGAAGAAAGTGATGAATATAGACACTATAGACACTAAACCTAATAACAACCCAATGCAAACCATCAGTGATGAGACATACATCTTAAAGCCAGAAAGATTTCAGACAGCTCCAGGCCTGATCAAAGAAGTTAAACAGGTCAGAGCTGAGCACGCTTTCAGAGTAACCATGCTTCAGATGTCAGAAAGTGATCTGCTGGGCAGCACCAAGCCATGTTAGCAGAATCTATCATCTACTGATGAGCAAACTGTTCCTGGCCTGCTGAACCAGACCCACCTTTCCATGAAAATGCAGGCCGGTCTTATAGACAGCACATCCATAATAAAAACAATTGCTGCTCCAACTGTGACTAACAAGACAAACAAAGAAAAAATGCTAGTACAGGAGAACTGAGTTCTTTATACCTTTTCTCAAGAGTGCATCTCAGCCTAGAAAGATATTTTGCCAGTGTCCCACTGAACTCTGCAAACCCAGCACTCAGCACTGTTTGCCTCCTAAATAACAACAGTGGTACAAAGCGAGGACAAAGGCAAGTTTCCATAAGGAACCTTTCCAATTTTTATGCTCTTTGTAGCAACTGCAGATACAGTTCTACACTGGCAGTGTTTCAAATAATGTTTTATCCATAGTTTTGCCCTTGTGACTGATACCCTTGTCTTCTGGCAATATCAGCGTGCTGTTTTTACTCAAAAGGTTTCAGTACTCACTTGCTGCAATTTGGGGGCCAGAAAAATGCTTACTCCATGCATAGCTACACACAAACTGAGGAGAAATTGTACTCTGAAGATGGGCACAGAGTCACAATTCTTTTACCTTTCCCAAAAGCAGTAAGTTTGAAGGACTCTGATCTCATTAAGACAAATTCATAGATGATAGTTGAACTTGGCTCCTTGGGTTCATATCAGGCTGACAGAGCAATTGCACAGTGGGAACAGCAGCAACAAAAAAAATTCAAGGCCTCTAAATAACAACAGTGAGAAAACAGAAGGCAAAAAGCTGCAGGCCATGAAAAGCAGCAGGCTGACTGTCCCCTGCTTCACTAAAAACAGAAGAGCTCATCAGGAAGTCTACTTCCCCAAGTCTACAGAGCAGGCAACAATGGAAAAAAAAAAATACATCACCCAGTGGCAAATACTATAATCTCTGGTTATAGCTGCTATGCACAAAAAGGAACTGTGATAGCAAGGCAAAAAAAGAGAGACATACCTTTCTGGGCTCCTGCATTGGCAGATAGAATGGTCAACAATAATGCAGACCAGGACAGCCTGCACGTGCATCTCCACAGGAGGGGTACAGCTAAGCTCCAACAAAAACACAGGCATAAGCATGCTGTTGAGATTGTTAGCTTGGAAGCAAAGGTTTTGAGTTCCTTTCATTGCTGCACAAAGGATCCATCTCTTCTCTTTGGAGAGAGAGTTTAAGTGAATACTTTGCAAAGACTGAGAAGTGTTAACCAGACATTGCATTTCTGTGCCTCGTCACTTAAGAACTCGGCTTGATACAAACATAACAGTGGACTGCCTGTAGTTCCTAGTGACTGAAACTGGCACTTGACTCTGCAATGAGAGCAAAGTGAAGGCTTTTTCTTTTTTCTACTTCTATTCCCTTGAAATTGACTGTTTTTACAACCCCAATAACCTCCTTCTCTTGTTCTTCAGTCCAAACCTATATCAATAACCAAACCTATTTCCTAAGATAGATACTTCTACACTACAGAAAGTTGCACAGAGTACAAAAATCAGTTTATCCTTGCAGCTACTTTTAATAAAATACTCCTGTTGAAACACTTACCAAAGGGAAAATGCAGTTGAAACAGAAATGAATAGGTCAATTCTAATAAATAAGACAGTAGGCACATTATAAATATTAAACATTTATTATTATTCTTCTCAGAAGGACGCAGGATTCAATTCCAAACAGTAGGAAGGGGGTTAGGCTTTTTTTTTTTTGGTGTTCCTAAAAGAAATGAGCAAAATCCATTTAAGGGGAAAGAAAGAAAAAGAGACTGGTGTAAAAATACTGCCAGGAGTGCAAATATAGTTTACTTCCTTTCTCACCACAACCATCCCCATGCTGAACTGCCAAGCTGAGCCCTTTTCAGTTAAATAAAATCTGCTTTAATCATGGACCCTTTCTTTCCTTCACTCTTCTCACATAAAGGGCAGACCATAGTGACAGCCTTGCAGCAATAGTAAAAGCCTGGAGAAAGCTCGCGGGGCGACACTTCCTAAGAGTTAAACCCAAACAGAATGAAAATTAACAAAACTAACCTTCATGATCAGCTGTGCACAGTGCAAAGAAATCCATTAATGCAGTTCAACATTTTTCCAGCTTCCTATCACAAATACAGTTTACACATCCACAAGGAGATGAAAGTGGAGAATATAATCCAAGAACACTCACAGTTTTAAACTAAGGAAGGTGTGCCTTTAAACAGGAGTTTCAGTCATCTTATAAGAGCCTGTCATTATACACATATCCAGGAATGAGAGGTGAATCTTGCTTTATAACAGTTGCTTAAAATGGGCAAAAAAATTCAAACTACCAAAAGCCAACAGGACAGTCAACATCAGCAGCACCGGTCACTTTCTTCACCAGCACTGCTTACACAGATGAGCAGACTGAACTTGGCACATGCACAGTCCCATCATTTCTGTGACCTTGTCTCAAGAAGAAGGCAGCAGCTGTGGCTTCTGGACCCACGGCTTCCCTTGAGCAAGAACATTAGAAGGTGATGTCTGCAAGACCTAAAGGAAAGAGTGATAGTGTGGGGGAAGAAACGAGAGTTAATTCTTATGCCACCCATATTTCATTACTGAGATAGACACAGAAAGAGGGGATGCTTTCACATTATTACTATTTGAAAAAAAACAAACAAAACAAATACAAAGGATCTGCTGTCAGGAAAAGAATTAGGAAGAGATCAACAATCTGCACTTGTAAGCTCTTTTTACAGCAGTTCAACAATTGATCTGAAGGAGTACTGAAGTTATGACAAAAGGAGCAATACAGACTGCAGATGGAAGTAAGGATCTGTCCATGGAATCAACAAGAGAAAGATGGGGAAAGTACCATTAACAGGGACACTGATTTTACACTGGATAAAGTAAAAGTGGTGTAAATTGAGACATATCCAAGCATTACACATTTGATTATCTCCTTTGAGAGTTGTCAGTTGTCTTTTCTGACTTCTAAGATACATTGCAGCATTTAACCTCAATATCCAAAATTGTCCTGAATACTACTTTAATCAGGAAAAAAAATAATGCTGGTGATCCCATCAAAAAAATCAGAAAAAAAAATGCTGGCTACTATGAGTAGGTGAACATCTTGGACAGCAGACACTCCAAGCTGAAATCTGTTACTGCAGTAATGGGATATTGTACATCTAGCTTTACCAGATGTTTTAGTGTTCTGCTTGGTTGAGGAATATCCACAACTTCAGCAGAGATTTCATCTATTCACACGTGATGAGGAAAAGCAAAATAAAAAAAAGTTATTGAATACTGCTCTGTCAGGAACAAGGGAGGGGCAGAAAAGGAAACAAAAAAGATATGAACTGGCAGCCATATCAGTTTTCTGGAAATACTCGAGTCACAGATACTGCAAACAGAACTAGAGAAACTTGAGTGTAATACCAGTTGCCTTTCAAACTTCAGACAAATAATGGCTGCAGACCCCATTCACCCAAACTACAATTCATTTTGATTTTACTATTTCTTCAACAGCACAAGCAACACAAATAATGTTACATAAAGTTGAAATTACAGGGGAGATACAATTTTAAGAACAACAACAAAAAAGTTAAATTCAGAGGGTTTCTTTTCTCCCAAAGAATGGAAATCTTTAGTCTTAGATGGATGTAAATGGTGAGTGCAGTGCAGAAGAAGCCTGGGCTAAGTAACAAAATGTATTTTTATGTTGTCAGGACACCATGATTTTATATACCATGTGCCCATATGGTACTTTACATACATACAATTTGTAATCCTTTCAATTAGCACTGATAGTGTAAAGCAGTTATTTAAAGCAACCCATACGGCATCTTTCAGTGTAAAATAAATTACAGAATGGCTTTGGTTGGAGAAGATCTTAAAGACCACCCAGCTCCAACCCACTGCCATGGGCAGGGCTGCCACCATCCAGCTCAAAATGCCCAAGGCCCCATCCAGCCTGGCCTTGAATGCCTCCAGAGATGGAGCACCCACTACCTCTGGGCAATCTGTTCCAGCACCTCACCACACACAGACTGAAAAAAAATTTCTTTTAGACATCTAACCTAAATCACCTGTCTTTTAGTTTAAAGCCATTCTCCCTTTTCTGACTGCTATCAAAATGTAAAAAGTCAGTCCCCTCTTGCTTATATGCTCCCTTTAAAAAGTTACACTGAGGTCTCCCAGAGCCTTCTCTTCTCCAACCTAAACATGTCTCTCAGCTTTTCTTCATAGGAGAGGTGCTCTCTAACTCCAGGCTTCCAGTTGGGCAATTCAGATGGCTATACAAATGTCCCAGAAGGCTGGGGAGAAGCAGTTGCTTCTCACCACCTGGGAGGTGTTCACAGCCTCAGAGAAACGGGCCTTACTTTCCAGCTACACAATACATCTATCATATAACTGGCACATATAGCCCCAGTCTTTCCATGTAAAATGTCAGTGTGAAGGATCACTTCTGAGATGTTGGGGAACATTACCCAGATTGCTGCTGTCTTTTGAGGCCCAGCAGATGCAGTAGTGCTGCATTAGTTGTTCGAAGAGTTCCTTTTCATCCAAGAATTCAAGTTCTTCTATTCTGTGGAAACAAAATAAAACTTGTGATTTAAACTGAAGTCTCAGTGTAGTTTATAATGTACACATTTTCACTCTTACAGCATGAAAGGTATAATTCAGAGTAGTTCTCTTTGCAGTAAATTAATACAGATATTTGTCCATAATGATGATACCACCACTCCTAACCTTTGTTGCCAATGTACAAGTGATCAAAAACATATTTTTAACTTCCACACACAGAAATTTAATGTTTCAGGATTAAGTTGTGTAATTTCTCTGGAATAGTGTTTCTATTCCAACCACTTTCACTCTATGTATCTGGTCTTGCTGGACTTACGTAGCGCAGCCTAAGGGAAGATTTATCTCAAGCAAAGGATTAACAGCTACCAGCAGAAGATCGTATTTTCTCCAGACAATCACAACAAGTCCATATCATGTCTCGGTGAGTGATGGGTACACCAGTGCAGTTCCTAACAACTCTCCCACATGAGCTCATGACAAAGCACAAACCAAATGGTGCATACAAAATGTGAGGATTTTTTTTTCCTAAAATGGTTCCTACCAAAGATTCTTGAAGTAAGATCTTTTTTGAAGTAAGATCTTATGTTTTCCACTTCGCCCAAGCGAGAAAACTTCTCTCAAGCTGTCCTTGCTTAAAAAAGTTTAATATGGCATATTCCGCTCTCACTTCAGATTACATGAATATCAAGAGCATTTATTTTTCTTGGTAGAAATTTAGAATGGCTGCTACTGAGGATTAAATGAGGCTGAGGGGAGACTGCTCCTAAATACACTTACAGAGGTGCATGTGCTGCAGAACTGTAGGTAAAGATTTTTAAAAACTGGAAGTATTATTTGTCATGTATTAATAGTGAGGAACAGCTTACATAACTTATTTATTGGCATCTGGATCAAGTGGAAAGAGCTAAACTGATATAACAGTCAAAAACACTGTAAGAAAGTACAAACTACATCTTTCCAGAAGTGCCATATGGCACAAGCTCAGTCATCATTCCCATTTAAACAACCTATGATTCTCAATCTCACCTGTTCAGTCCCATGCCTTTCAGTAATCCCCATATGTGAGCGTTAATGAATTACTTGTAGCAACTCACACTTCACACTATATACCTGAAGTTAATAACATAATGCTAGGCACACCTTTCTGTTGCTCTTTGCTTGCATTGTACATAGGTCCTAGCACTAAATTACCATAGCTTGTTTCCTCTGCCAGGGAAGAACAAGTGCAGCCATTTACTACTGACTTGTAGTAGAAGCAACACAAGGCAAATAGTCTTATGCGCACCTACAAGACTGGAGCAAACACACAGATGTCATCTCCACCTTAAGAACACGAAGAATGGATGCCTGCTCTATCCTAAGGCCCTACCCCACCATCTAGTGTTGTTGAAGCTGGACATTCATCACAGAAAAACACCTTAGGTACCATAAATTTGTATTGCTCCAAGCATTCTCCTTAAGGTTCTGCAAAAACTTCAAGCTCAAACATGTTCTGTCAAGTTAGCTAGCATCTATATGCAGCTTCTCCTCTGATATATGAGATAACCCCATACTAAATATTGACACAAGCAATCTAAAAAATGGTGCCTGAAGATGACTATTGACTGCAAGCAATACCTTTTGACATCAGCCTGTGGCAAGAAGCTGTACACCTTCATCATATCAATGGCATGTGCATTTTCCCATCCATTTAACAGCAATCGTTCCTTCTGCAAAATAAACGAGGAGTGCTTACAGAAGACATGAGGAAGAGATAGCAGAGAACAGTTCTTCCCCTAAGGATTTTATAGGGCATCTACTTAACCTGTTAGAGAAGAGTATAACTGCTCTTCATATAAGCGTTTGCTGCAAACCTCTACTGAAGCATGACAGTGGGGTAGATGGAGCTGTGCCCTGATCTACTGCAGCTTTTGTACAGTTGCAGAAACTAAGAGGTATTTAGCAAGCAGGACATTAACAGCAGGGAACTGTTATACTGTGGACAGGAAAGGATTTCACAGAATGGTTTAAGTTGGAGGGGACCTTAATCTTCCAGTAGGTAGATCATTTCCAGTAGGTAGCAGCTGCCCCAAACGTGCTTTAATCACAGCTCTGAGCCTTACAGTGCACACACTGAACTATCAGATTAATCTGTTCTCGTATCAAACAGGCAGAGCTGTGTGCCCTATTACCTGAGATTCTAAAGATCTGCAGACTTCCACTCCAGCCAGGTTACACTGACGTCTCTGCAAGTTCTCAATCATGATCTGTCCAAACCGATCCGCCATATTCACCTCAGGTAGAGAATGAGACAAAAGTGTTCCGCCTTCCGAAAAGAACGTAATCGCAGTGAAAAGCAGTAACTTGGTTAAACTCTCTAGTTGTCAGTCATAAAACATACAGGATAACTTAAAACAATTATATTCTTACAGAGGATCTTATTCCACACTGACACACCCTCCTCAGCAACATCACATTTACAAGTCAAGTGCCTTTTTGATGATGGCACGTGGACTATGCACTGAAAACCGATTCTGCTTTGTTTATGATTCACATGAGCTCTCTAGTAGTGATTTATAACATGGAAGCTCCTGTTCCTCACTTCTGGAACCCCACAGGTTCCCTCCGCAGCGTTGACACTGATACGATTTTTGCTCCACTAATTCTTTAATGCTATAAACTGGCAGGCAACATGCAGCACTGCTTCATGTACCGCTGTCTTATTTAAACCAGTATTCTAGGGATCACCCACATAAGGATTAAGCCCAACTGTTTTGGTTCAATATAGTTCAGCAAATCATCCTTCAGAACAGACATATTCTTTGTAGTAGATAACAGATCTACAAGATAAAACTCATTACCAAAGAACTTTAGCAGAACCTGCTGTCTGTAGAAAATAATATAGCCTATTCTTACTTTACAAACACAATTCCCACTTCTGAGAGCAATTTTTATGTCAATAATGCAGTTCAGAAACGCCATTTTTGTTTTACCTGCTCATAATTTATAAACATCGCCACTGGAAAAGTGCTCGCCGCCCACTTTAAAAGATTCGCAGATTGTTGTGGAGTCATGTAAACCAGCACACACTCTGCTACCAGAAGTGTTGGCAAACTTCAAAATAGAAAAAAAGAGAACTATTTGTAGCAAAAGAACAAGAATTATAAGCAAGCAATTCATGCTCCCCAAAATTCTTGACAGAGCTCTGCTATTATGAACTTGACACTTCAGAATGAATGAAATCACTTCATTAAGTTGACAAGAAATGGGTTTTCTGGCAGCTGACAAATTAATTACAGGGGCCTCCCCTGGTTCCAGAATGGAGGTGTTAGGAAACTCTCCTTTCAGTCAGATGTGCAACATGCTGTAGAAGTATCCTTTAAGTCACCTCTGAGCTGCGACACCACGAACCATAGCACACATTCAAATTCATTTTGGAGAGAACCATACCCTGCACACATACAATCCATTCTATTTTAAGAGATTAGTAAAACTAGGACTAAAGTACAGGAAAAAAAAGATTTTTAAAAAAGTTCTAAGAATTATAATTAGACAAATTGGTTCCACATAAGTAAAAAGAGTGACATGTACTATTATCTAACAAAATGCAATCTACACTTTGCACTTTGTCTCTTCCCCCTCCATCCACAAAAAAACAACATATCACCAAAATAGACAGCTACATGAGTAATTTTGCTCAGAATTAGAGAGTTTCTTTTAATTGGGAAAAAGAAAAGTCGCTAGAAGCAAGAGAAACTCCTCAAGGAGCAGCGATATAAACAAGGCAAGATTTCAGAAGATGAAAATGTAAAGATTTAAATGGCAGTTTGATGCATTCTGCTTCCCCATATGCTCTCTCCCACCCAGCCAGATAGCCACTATTTATATATATTATATTTGAAAAGTATGTCCATCATCTGCTTTAAAAACTTAAATCCTGCCACTTCTAGAAGCCTAATGCTTGAACAGCAAAATGTCAAACGTTCGCTTCCAGAGTTAAGTTCTCAAAGGATTCCATAGCAATCTCTTTACCAAAAGGGTCTAGGAAACAGTACAGGCTTTAAGCAGAGGCAATATGAAATGATTACAAAGACAAAATTCTAAAATGATTTAATACTGACAGAATTATTCTTCATTTTACCAGCTAATGCTCCCAGAAATCCTGACTCACACCTAGAACAATAGTGGTGGAAGACATCCACTTAGAGGTACTCCCATTAGTCAGCATTAAAAGACTCCACTCCTCAGAAAAAGAAGTTAACGACATACTGATATACAGGTGACAAAAAAAGCAGCTTGCAGGATGGACTGCAGAAGCATCAGCCCTGCAGCAGCAGCTTTGGCTCAGTCAGGCTGGGTCTGCACAGTGTCTTCTGCTCAAAGGACTCAGGAAAAGGTAACCATGGAAATAGCACAGCAGGAACTGGATGCAGGAACTTTACGTCCAAACCTGACTTCGCACTTGACAGTCTGCTCTGTAAACCCTTACCAAAAAAACCCCACAAAAATAACATCTTACTGTACATCCAGTTTGTGTTTCTTTAGCTTTTCCTCTAGATCTGATGAGAAGCGAAGATCCGCTCCCACTATGGAGTATCGGCTGGAGTCTAAGCTGTGGGAATCTGCAAGTTCAGAATTTTCAGAGACCAACAGTTAGAAATAAGAGGCATGCTGAAGTTATAAATTGAAAAACCACACAGGAACACACAAAGTCAAAACTCGGGCTGTTATACCTAGCAATTAACTGCAAACTCCTCTTTTAAAAAAAGATTAGTTTCCCTCATAGTGGATTGTTGGGGTTTCCAGATTTTGCTGCGTTAGCAGACTCTGCAGAACACCTCGTCCTGTGCTCTGCAGCCAGGACAACGCTGAGAGGTTATCCCATCTGTTACCATGGTTTCAAGGAAAGCAGAGAGGAAAGAAAGAACGTGAAGATTCAAGGCAAGGTTTTTGTTTTCTTTTTAGATGACCCAATATACTTTTTACGTACATCTCCTTCTATCTAACCACTAAAACTAAAGTAACAGTGTTCCTAAAATTAACAAGATTAGTTATACTAATTAGCAATATGTAAAACTATATAACACAGGTGAGTATCAGAAATAGGCTTTGCAGTCAAAAGTTATTTGAGGTCCCCTGTATGACACAGCAGCAGTATCATGTGTGCAGAGCCAAAATACAAAGACAGTTTGTGATGCAAATGTTCACCCTGGGGCACAGCAGGCAGCAAGCTTCCAAATTGTTTCCCTGCGTTAAGGAGGAACAAATCCTAAAGCCCCAAAATCCTAAAGCCCTAAAGACACTTCACTACACTGCAGAACTGTCAGGAGGCCAATAGAATTACTGACAGCAGGATGCACTCATTGCTGACAATCAGTTGCAATCAAATTCAGCTACACAAGACCAGACCCCGCAGAACACGTTTTACAAGTACAGTATCTAACCCACTTAAAGACGTAAAGTTCTGTGGGAATGTAACAGATTGCTCTTTCATGCTTTAACTCAAGAACTGTACTACTGGAGTGAAGACATGAGGGCAGAACAGCACAGTTTTTCCCTCCTACTGTGTGCATGTGACAATCAGAGCAAGCAGTAAAATAAGAAAGCTAAATGGGGTGGGGGGAACAATGAGAGTTTGGAGCGGTCTTGTGATGGACAGTCATTGTCCACCTGCAGCACGAGCACAGCTCCTGAGATCCCACAGCAGACACACAGTGCTGAGCAATGACACAGGAACAGATGTTAAGTGTTGGGTGAAGAGAAAGAGGAGCCAAGTGGCTGAAGGGAGGGGATAAAGGAGGTTTTGCACTTTGGGAGAAAACAAAATGGGAAAAAATACCATGCAGTTCATTACACAAAGCACTACATCAAACCCTCCAGAAGAAGGATGTCCATTTAGTTTTCAAATGACCAGCTCTGGAAACGGCTCCTGTAAGTCACAACAGTGTTTTCCAGCAGCAGTTCTGAACAGGGACAGAGATGGTTTGTGCAGAGTTACAGGGGAGGGGGAAAAGTTGTGCAGCAAGTGATTCAACGTTTTCAGTCAAGGCTTTTTTCCATGTGCATGTTCTGTAATAGCTTTACTGCTTCCCACACCCTTCTATTTAAGTTATTATATCAAGGCCATGATAATGGTACCAAAAAAAACTCTCCACACACAGGAAAGTACTTATATAGTGACTTGTGCGCTGCCTGGAGACACAGCAAAGTAAGCGTCAACCGTCACAATTAGTATGGAATTGATGTAATCTTCTTGTCCAGCTTCAATGACTTGGGCACACCAGTATGCTAACAATGACCAAAAATAAACTGCAAAAATTTTGAAGTGCTCCAATAATGGAAACACCACAAACATTTCATCAGAGGTAGAAATAAACATCTTCCGCTCACACCACATGGATTTGAGAATTTTTATCACTGAAGAGCAAGAAAGAGCAAAACCTCCCACATTTTAGGTTAAAGCTTTAATTGTAAAGTCCTTTACAATTGCTCAAATTTCAGCACAATTGCTGACATAATGAGCAAATTCAGTGTCAGTCATGCCTTGGCAGGGGAAGAGAGGGTATGGCTGCTCACCAGTGCAAAGCTGTATGGACAAGTGAAATAATAGCCAGCAAGTCACAGCCTGCTTATTTCAAGTTACCTACCAGGGAAAAAAAATAATAAAGTGTACAAAACGAGCAGCAGAAGGAACAAACAAACAAGTTTTCTTAAAGGCAATTTGGCTCAGGAGAAATATTTCTTAAATGTTAAAGCTAAGCATACTTAACGCTTAGGAACATCTTTGGGAACACACAGGGCTCCCTACAGCAGAAACTTTTAAAAGGCCAAGAAAGCTGATGAGGAACGGATTCTCTTCAAAAGCCTTTTACTCCAAATGCAGACACTTGAATTCTATTTCCAGTGTCTGGGCTGCCTGGCTCCTCTCTGGTCCATTCAAACAGAATGTACTTGTTTCTCCACACGTTTTCCTGCCAGCTTCCCTCAAATCTCCATTGATGGCTGTTGGCAAACACAACCGCAGATGAAAAGTGAAGAAGAGCTGCACACACATTATATGAAAGCTGATACAATTGCTAGAAGTTGTGCATTTGAAATGTATGAATTATGGAGATATTTAATGAGATGCTCTCAGATACATGTCAACATTTACAAGCAATACTTTTATCTCAGAGGAAATCTCATGGAAGGATATGAAATTTGCATAGTTTGCACAAGTCGATTTTAAAATGAAAAAAGGCAAAAGGAAATAAAAGTTTAAGAATTTAAGGCAAGTCTCTAAAATTCCTTGTAAGATTTCTTCTACTTTCAGCCTAAATATGGTATAAAAAAAATCAAGTCAAAGAGATGAAGATATTAAACCTAACCAGGGAAAAATATTTTAACAAAATCAGGCTGACAGCTGTTCCATCATTTCACATAGAGGTGGCAATGACAGCTGATGATGGCTGGCACTGCCACTGTTCCCAGCCTGGAGGCCAGAAGTCAAAGCACAGTCATAAGCGCCTGAGAAAAGAATGTGATCCTACTTCATGGTCTTTGGCACCAATTTCTGTTTTACTGCATAGCTTGATGTTCTAAATGACTATTTAGAAATAGGCTGCCATTCTGAACAAGCAGCATTGGTGCAAATGTATTGTAAAATACCTACCTGCAGAGTAGCTGAAAAAGGAAAATGAAAACAAACCTCAGCCTGGTAGAACAGGAATGTCACCTCAATTGATTTTTTTTTTCCCCCTTATGCAAAACTCAATTTTTCTTTTAACTGAATCAAATAGTTGGTGTTCTTAGAAAAACAAACCACTTCTTTTCTCTCACTATAATCTCACTCCTTGAAACATCAGCACAAGAACCAGATGCAAAGGAAAGGGCTTCCTGTAACGAGCACACTGTGCATGTGCATTCTGCCCTGGAGAAGATAATGCCCCCAAAACCAAAACACTTCATATGAAAGGTTTCCTTTCTGTTGCTGACTTACATGTCATCTCCCTTATAAGCTGCACATCCCTTGTTTTTTGAACAAACAAGGCCTCTTGCTGTGACTCAGGCCAGCTGCCCCAGTGCTGGCAGAGCCAGTGATGTTCGGTGGCTGAATCCACGGAAAGTCTCATATTCCAGGGAACACTCATTCCCAGTATCTCATTATGGTTTTGCTGCAAAGTTGATTGGTCTCATTCTTTCCTACAACATGGAACTATCTGGCCATTTTCTCTGTGATGCTCACATTCAACACATTCAATTGTGTACAGATTGTCTTGTACGTTTCTGAAACTAAGCCATGCGAAATACCAGATTCAGACTTCATTTGGGAAACATCAGGGAAGAGAGAGGAGGAAGAAAACCAACCCCATGACAGCAACTCACCCCATGACCCAAAGGCTCCTTTCAGCCTCACGTATAGATAACATAAGCACGCACAAATACAACAGAACATTTTTTCTGATTGTACTACTCATACGTATGGTTTCCATGACTTTCGGCATGGAAGTAACAATTCAAGTGGCTGAAATTTAAATGTCATTGCACTCACAGAATGTCAGTAAGATTTACTTCTGCCTGCCTTTTGACCTCTCCACAGTAAAGCTTCCCTTCACAGAACCATGCTACCAGTAAATAAATGTCCTGCTTTATGATGGCCAGACACTCACTCCCTACCTTAAATTGTCCACTGAAGCAGCACTGCTCAAAGTTACAACCACAGGTGTATAAATAACAGCATCATAGCACAGCACTTCCTCTGCTACAAGTATGCAGAGTTCTCTAAATCAAAAAGTTCAGGAGTGACACAGAGGTAGTAGTTCACTGAAGTACAATTTGTACCTGCAAGGCAACAAAGGTAGAGCTTCCTGACACTTACAACTGCCTTATAAACCAAATAGCAACACTGAACTTTGGAAACTATTTAACCTGACATTGCCACAGCTATGTCATATTACTGCACAAATTCACTGCTTCTCCCTGGAGATCTAACATCCCCTTGTAAAAGACAGAGCTATTCAATGACAAGTGTCATCTTGTGTTAAAGAGCAGAGGCCATATATATCTACACACGAACCGCAAGCCTTGCTGCCACTTCTTTGTTTGAACAACAAGGAGAAAACAAATGTTGCCCCAAAGCCAAGAAAGTTGCCTGTTAGCACTGCTTCCAAAAATGAAAATGCTTAGTGCAAGGAAAAAACACAGTATGAGAAGAGTCACTTCAGTAGATATCATAGCAAATTGAGAAATAAATTCCAAAGCAATTAAACAAATGGCTCCTTGTGCACAAGAGACAGTAACGTGGACCCGATTTAAAAGGAGAAAACCACCAACCCAAAAAACCAAATCCAAGACTCTAAAATGCTAAGCAATAAGTAGCATTTTATTGTCAGGAAGCACTGCTTCATTATGCCCCATTACAATTGCTGACAGATGACACTTTGAGAACACTGAATTTTTCTAACAGCTCTATTAGGTGACACCAAAGGTCCACCCCACACAGCATCCTGCCTCCCACAGACATCAGCAGCCATTATTTAGGGAAGAGACAAAAAGAGGGCAAGCATCTGCTACTAATACTGCTGTTTTCTATTTTTTTTTCCTAAAACTTCTTAAGTTTGTTTAGGATTTCTGGACTATTACTGAACCAAGGATTTCATTTTATAAACATTATACATATTATGACATGTACATCTTGTACTTCAGTAGCAATGATCAGCCAGAAGCCTCCCATTAACATGAGAGGCACAAACTACTCCTTCCACCCATGTGCATCACTTTATATTCATCCGCATTGAATTTTATCAGCAAGTCACTAATTTCACAAGATTCTTCTGCAGTTTTTTACCATTCTGAAGAGTTTGGTCTTGCCAACAAGCTGCCACTTTGTATTCATTCTATCCTCCCAATTGTTTCTTAGTACTGAATAATATCCAGATTTCCACCTCCCTCTACAATGAGAATTAACCACATATGCCTACCCTTCATCCCCTACCATTTCTTCTCCCCCTACAACAACAAAATTTTGCTGGCAAACTTTGGTAAATAACTTTGTTAATGTGCATTTTTAAAATTCAATTACATTATTTAATTGGATGTCCTTCTCTACTGCATTCATTAACTCCAGTAAGTTTGTGAACTTACTCAGCACAGCCTATCTTCACAAAAGCCATGTTAACTATTTCTCAACACATTACACCATTCTGGGGTTCCACTGTCTGTTAGAGTTCCTATAATGTGTCCAGTAGAGGCATCAGTCCTACTGGTTTGTAGCTCCCTGAATTGGGCTCACAGAGACCAATGGAGCTCATCTGAATCTCAGCTGCCACCTTCCAGTTCTCAGGTACTAAGACAATTTTAAAATGAGAAGGTACACAGCAATTAGGAGCTGAATGACTTCGTTGTCGAATTCCTTTAGAACTGTGAGAAGTCTCTAGGGCCATACAAGATTCACCTGACTTTCATTTATCTACTTAATGTCCTCTTCTGGTGGTACTTCCACAGGAAGCAGTTCTATTAATATGTCCCTAAAAAAGAGTTCCCAGAGGGATTTCACACAAGCTTATCTATGGTTTTTGTGTGCCTCAGCAGACTTCTAACACCTCCAAAGACCCAGACACTGGGCTACAACCCAAAGGTCCCAGCATAGTACAGCCTACACCAGCTTAGTCACGCAAATTCCTACACTAAAGCATCCAACACCCAGCACTGGGAAAGAACAAGATGAACAGCTTTAGAGAAATAAGCCAGTCCTGTAGATTCAGCAGTGATGCACTAATTGAAGTTTACTGCTACGAACTGTTAATTAGTAGCTTTTGATTGGAATACCTGCAACTTGATGACTTCACAATTGTTCTGCTGTACTAGAGGTATCTACAGAGCTATTCAGTTACACAAACACTGTTGAACATCCTGATCTACTTCATATTAACGCATTTTCAGGAATGCTTATGCAGCATGTCTCGTGGTATCACATGGTTGTACAGTCTCCCACTGAAACTCAGTGGTACTCAGAAGCTGTTTTTCTGAGACAGGCACACAGGGCTTTCATCTACTTAAACCTGAATGAAAAGCCGAGAACTCTGATATACAGATGTCATTTAAAGAATCAGTAAGTCACAAACCGCCAGTATGCAGTAATAAAATGTGCAGGGTGGTGCAGTGTGGTAGTACTCTGATCCAAGTTCAGGCACTAAACAGGCCTCAGATGAGCACCCACACCAAGTCACTGGCAGGATAAGCATATCTTCTCACTCTCTGAGGGCTGATTGGAGCCCTCCAGACCCTCAGCTAGAATGGTGCTTACAAAAATCACACGCAGATTTAACCACACCAGGAAATGCACAACCTCAGTTTCAGAGTTACGCTTGCTAACACAAACTAGTTGACACCGCAGGTGCAGATCTTCCTCCTAAGCAGTCCAGAAGAAATAACTACAGTGCACTATTTGCAATCTGGGCACCACAAAGATTAGTCAGAAGAATTTATTTGTTCCCCCATAAGTAAAGAAATTTTTTACATTATATTCTTGACACAACATTACAAGTCTGTAAGCTAAAACAATATGAGTACATAATACCATCTGAGTTTAATATCCTCTTTTAAAATACTGAAATGTAACAAGCAGCTCTGGCTCCTAAGAAATAACTTTGCAAAATATATTTGGGGGAATCTTCACGGAAGTAATACAAAGACTTGTACTCTTAATGAGATGGAAAGACAGAAGAAAGCACTCATTTTAATCGAGCTTTTTTTTTTTTCCTCCTGTGAGAGCGAAATGTAAGTTAAGCTACATACAAGAGAGAAAAAAAACTTTCTAGCAGAATAAAACCTTTTCAAAAAATGATATTTCTAACATGACACAGAGCAAATGGGCATGATTCTGTAAGAGAAGAAATCAGCCTCTTTTCCCTCCCAATTCTCTGTCCAAACAGCATTTCAAACATTAAAAGCCTGCCCACATATCAGAACAAAGTGATCAGAAAAGTTTTAAAAGTGCTGCAGTACATTGCTGGCTTATTTTAAAGATGACTCACCTATTAGAAGAGAGTCCCCTGAATGGGTTTCTATGATTGGTTTTGACAGGGGAGGTTTTGATCTGTGGGAAGAAGGAAGAAGCAGCTCTGAGCAGTTAGGCTTGTTTAACTATGTGCTTCCAAAAAATTTTTTCTTTTGAACACATGTGAAGGACAAGAGAATACCTCTGCCCTCTACTGGAAAGAAAAGTGTTTGCAGATTAGACTTAAAATATGCTGCAGTTGAGTTTCATGCCCACCAACTCCTACAATTCTGAGGTATCTTTTTCAAGACAAATCTAGACACTCCCCTAAAGTATTCCCCATAAATCTTAACTTACTTATTCAAATAATATTCAAGTACTGTATCAGCTAACCCCTCTATCTTGACATGCAAATCTGAAAGTTTCCCACTGTATTTAGATAGAAGAGGAATACTTAATTGCCCCCTAATCACCCTGAGACTTGCTCTGTCTACTGTATTTTAGACAATTGAGAATTAAGTCAGTTTGCCTTCCTACAGCTTTCACATAGTGACTTCCCCAAATTGAAACAGTGACAGAATAATCTCTTCTGTAGAGCTTAGCCTGAATAATCAAACCTTTATTCTAAATCATGGAGTGTGAAGGACTCCTCTGAAGAGAGATAGAATAATTAAAATTCATAGCTTGTAATTCATCACATTTTGCTGAATTACATGCAGTTCTACGTGAGCCTTACACTTACTTTATATTATGTATTTTTCTTGCAACTATCATTGGAAAATCCACTTCAAAGTATTTTCTAGGGAGAAGATTTTCATCCTGAGAATTGAATTAAGACAACAGAATTAGGAACATCCACATAACAGAAAAATAAAGCCTTAAGTCCCAAGCAGTTTTGTTTCAGTTTACATTGGCATTGTTGACAACAGTATATTTAAACACACAACTTAAAAAAATAGAAGTTGAGAATCATTAAAGTGTTCTCTAGGAATCAAACAAAATATTTAACATTTTCAGGTAAAACATCCTGGACACTGGAGTGGTATTGATTCAAGTTAATAAAAGTTAAAACAACCTCATATTCACAGAGTTTTCACAGAAGCATATGTCAGAAGAAAAGCTCTGCATCTCAGGAAGATCTTTTTCCTTCCACTGAGAGTAACATAGAGACTTGTGACCATGCAAAATGCAATTGGCCTCTTCTAGCTTTCTTTAAAAAACAGATTCAGTGTACATTAGTAAGTAACGATTATACAGTATCTGAATATTCTGAATGCTATCACATAGTATAAGAATCATATGAATTATCATCAACTAAAATAAATGCATGCAGATATATAATATTTGTGTATACAGTCTCACCTTTATATAAATACACATAACTCAGAAACAAGTAAACAGCATGTGCAACACTCTACCTTAGTAACCTACTTGTGTGCTAATATAAAACAAGGATGGTGAAAACCTATGCTTAAAGAGGACAGTAAGATGTGAAGTTCCTGAAAGTCCACTAGAGGTCAGCTTCGTGTCATGCTTTTTTTGGGAAAGGTCAGGGAAAAACCCTCTCCTCATGCACTGCAGTTTAAAGAAACCCAATTCTAAACAAGCTGAGAATAAGGCAAACCAGCCTGGGCAGCCTGCTAACATACACAGCCTCACAGCACACCTCCACATTGTGCTACAGAAAGCAGCACTGATAAACCCTCACAGAAGAGTGCTTTGAACATCCATACAAACCTCTGTCTTCAGCTGGGTTCCTTACTCTCAGCTGTCACTTACCTTTAATCTCCAGAACAAGGTATCCATACCAGCACCAAGATTAACAATCTGACAGTTGCACTCAGTCTTCTTTAGAAAAGCTTCAAGCAGATAACTGACACCCTGAACACGAGCATAATAGCCTGTTAACAAAAAGAAAAGTTTATGTTTCTAAATTACTATTTTAGTATAATGCTGGATGCTTAATACTCAGGTGCTTTTTTTTTTTTTTAGCAACTTTGGAAACTCTTAACATACTTAAAAATATGCTTAGGAAGAAGAATACACTCTTTCATAAATAATATTATATTTTCCTGTCACTATCTTACCCAATGCAAGGAAAAAAAAAAGTGCAATTCCTTGGGTACATGAAGAACAGACCAAGTTAATTTAAGTTGCTGAGCACACTGAACTCTTGCAGGGACCAGAGCTGACCCATACTGCTGTGCCCACTCAGATAGTTATTTTGATTTCCTTGTTCAGAGTGCTGCACATTAACCAAGATGTAGGGATACTCTATTCAGACTACAGAACACAAATGATAAGAACTTTAATAATAACTATTAAGAAGGCCAGACAGCACATACTTCTACTAAGAAAGGTATATATCTTACTCTTTCATGTACACCCTATGCTCCATACACATAGCATATGGAAACTAGGATGAGTGCTTCAGTGTTTGCAACACTGCAACATAAAGGCAGTACAGCAACAACAGCATAGCAGCAAACTCCTTGGCTACAGAAGTAAGGAAATGCTCAAATACAGCTGCAATGGACACAAAAGCAAAGGAAAGAACCTGCTTACCCTGGGAAGGCCTCAGGTTCACAAGGATCTCCAGCAAGAGCCCCTTGCCTCCAATGCCAACCCGTAAATGAGGTATGGGAAGGGGTGGACCCTGGCTCCACCCCTTTTGGTCACACAGGTGCACTGCATGTATCTGAGCTCCCCTGGGTTGGCTCTGCATTCTCACCAGGTGCTCAATCACTGTTTCAGATGAAAACTTAGCATTTCCTCTATAAAGGACACTTAAAAATATATTTGTACTCTCCTCGTTTACACTTATTTTCTGACTTGCCTCTGTTGATTTCAGGCGCTTTTCTTTCTTTGGCTTGCCTCACAAAATACTGGATGTAAGGGTCCTTCCAATAGCCAACGCTTACAGCAAACCTGCCCAGCAGAGGAAGAAAAATTAAGAGTTATGAATTAAGGCCAGCAAGGTATATTTCAAAAGATAACCAATCTTCAAAGGAGACTCTCTGACCTGCATGCCTACACGCAGACAAGGTTTAAGAAGTCTACCATATGTATGCAAGTATAGGAAGTTGCAGGATGCCCAGTTAAAAATTCTAGCTGTTCCTATACACATAAGTATCTTTTCAATAGCCTTTGCACTACCTGATGAACTTAGACAAATCCCAGTTCCAAATATTTCTTTGAGGATGCCACAAAAAAGAATACGTGCCTAAAAGGTCCCCTAATCTGTACAGACATCTTCTGTATGTTTATACGCAGCAAACTGTTTACATTTATTCCTGAGCTTCTATGTGCCACTTTAACACAGCCAGCAACGCCATTCTGTTCTAATAGAGCTTTCTGACTTCATAGCCAAGCAGGTTAACAGCACACCTCCTGGCATTACTTCAGTTCCAAAGGAAATAAGTGACAGCAACACCTGAATTAAACTCACAACTGTACATAATAGGGTAACAACCCCATCATCCCCTGCATCCGGGGGAAGGGACCAAATAAAGGGTTCTGAACAACAGTGAGACGTTTGTCCCGAGTTTTGCACGTCGCTGACATTTTTGGTTCTCGCTGTAAGGACAACTCTAATTATCAGCAACCCTAATGATCGCTGACGATGCCTTACAAACAGGTTCTAAGGTGAAAACCGGTCAGGGCAGGGAGCTGACAGCAGCACTGCCCACAGCAGGCCCTCGCGGCCCGCCCGCTCACACCACAGCCCTGAACGCTCCCCGATCCCTTCCCCTTCCCGGTCCCGCTGCTCTCACACAGCCAGCACCGGGCAGGCCATCGCCTCGCTGACGGCCCCGGCCCTACGCCCGGCCCCCCCGCCGCCACCCCTCAGCCATTACCGTTTGCAGACGGATGCGTCCTCGCACGTGCCCCGGACCGCCTCATCCGCCTCGTCCAAGCCGGCAGCGGGCAGCTGATCGCGAGCGGCGGTCGCCATAGAGGGCGCGATGCTCACCTGCCCGCCGCTGCCGCCACCACCCTGCGGCACGCCCCCCGCCGCTTCCCATTGGGCTGCCTGAGCGAGGCGGTGCGCCGGAGCTCGGCGGTGCGCCGTCACGATTGGCTCACGGCTTCGCCCGTTCCCACAACAGCCAATGGAAAAGCTAGATCTGCGAGGCCCCGCCCAGGAAGTGGCGTCATACCGCAAAGCACGCCGGCTGTAGAACTTTCTCCGCTTGGCCATCCGGGTTTCCGGGCGGGGCCGGAAGTGGCGTCGCGTTCTGGTGGGCGGGGCTGAGCGGCGGGGCCGCGGGCAGGGAGTAGGCAGCGCAGCGCAGCGGAGGCAGTGGGAGCCCGGCGGGAGGCCGGGGCGCGGCCGCCGCCATGAAGAAACAATTCAACCGTATGAAGCAGCTGGCCAACCAGACCGTCGGCAGGTGGGCGGCCGGGTCCGGGCTGTGCCTGCGGGGAGCGGGCTCACGGCATCCGCTGGAGGCCTTTTGTGGAGAGGGGCTGCGGTGGGCTCTGAGGGAAGCCGAGAGAGGGTGCGGGGCTGGGCGCTGTCGCTGGGTAAAGTAACGATTAGCGGGCCTCGCTGCGCGGAGCTTCGCTGATGGCTGGGCGGGCTCTCGGCAGGTGCCGGCCCGGGGCTGTGCCGGGCGTCTCGTCTGCGTTCGTTCGTTCGTGACTTTCGTTTCCTTTGTTGCCGCCTTTGGTTCAGCTTTTTTCAGCTCTGTCGCTTTTTCACCCTTGAGAGGGCTGCAGGGCGCGCGTTCTGCGACCAAAATAAACTTGTGTGAGACGCTGCCTGTGTCTCGGCCTGGAAGGCCTGCAGCCTGCTTCTATGGGAACGCACCGCAGCGGTGCATTATAATCTCAGAGAATGTTCTCAGCTTCTAATGAGAGCTTAATCTGAAAGTTTATGCTTTCAAATGATCCGTGTTTATACTTCTGTGAGTTCTATTGCTGTAACGCATT
The DNA here is from genome assembly GCA_035772895.1 of Perdix hodgsoniae. Lineage (NCBI taxonomy): Eukaryota > Metazoa > Chordata > Aves > Galliformes > Phasianidae > Perdix > Perdix hodgsoniae. Next base: position 8,752,187 of record JAPSGF010000014.1, on the reverse strand, counting down.
TAATGTGGCATCTATTTTCTTTGGAGCCTGCTTTATATAAAAGTCAAATGTGTCAGCTAATGATGGTGAAGAAGCAGAATTTAATAGGCGTTTGTTTTGCTATTAAAGAGAGTGTAACTTCTAAACCAGTCTTCTGTGTACTTTCATTCTCACTTCACATAGCAATTTCTCCATGAATTAGCCTTTTTGTTTTTTTTAAAGCTATTGGAGTGAATGTTGGGTTCCTGTTTGCACATGTTTGGCTACAGCTCCAAATGGAATTTCTGTAATCTGTGTTGCACTGAGCAGGATGAACGTCTCAGTCCACTTTGTAGTGTGGTGGGGTGGAAGTAAGAATTGATTCTGAGAGCAGCGTATTGCTTCTTATGGGTTGGGAGCAGAAGCTCTCCCCTCTGTCAGCACCCTGCATTGGAGGCAGCTGACACCCTGTGGTGCGGCTGTGGCTGTCTGTTGTTTCCCTGCTGGTGCTCAGGGTGTGGCTGTGGAATCACTGCTCGGGTCTGTGCCAGCTGCTGCTGAGTGTTATTCTGTTCCAGCAGCGAGGTGTCCTGCTGTCGTTGTAACACGAAGGGGCACCTGTAATTGCTTTTCATTAAAAGCTATTCCTGCTGACCCTGACTCATTTGTTGTTATAAGCTTAACATTAGGAGTTAGTTTGAAATCAGTTTAAGCTCTGTTTCTCTTGTTTCTGTTGCATTAAATCCAAGCACATTCTTACTGAGTCTGTCTTTGCTTATAAAGTGTTTTTTAATCAAATGTCTTAAGTGTTCAGCTAATGGTATGGATTGTTTTCCTAAAAACATACAAACTTCTAATTAAATGAGAAGACGCTGAAAAGTGAGGATGATCATAAAGTTTTGACCAGTGTTTTTTGCCTCTTTGCATGTAAGTTATAGTCTTATGTTTGCATATGCTTTGAATTGACTAGATTGTTCATTTTAGGGGTTGTTTGCCATAATCTTATTAATTCGAGGGACTTCTTACTTGTTGCTGACCTGAATATTTGTCTTTCCAAGTTAAAGAAAAATGCTTATGTAGCTGAAATGACTTTCATGTCTGCAAATCTGTGTTAATTCCAGTGAAACCCAAGAGGTTTTGTTTATGGGCATGATTTGGGGATGGGATGGAAAGAAAGAGAACTGGAGGGGTTGGTGTTGGGTTTTGCCAGTGTGATCACCTGTTTATAGGGGAGCTATAAAACTGGAAGCTTAGTGAAGACTGGCATGCTTCCCAGATTGCTGTCTCTTCCTCCATGTGCACAGCCAAATACTACTTCTCATCTAAACCTATCGTTCTTTACGTTTTTGGCTTATTGCAGTGCTCATATCTAACTTTCAAGATACAGTGTTGTAGAAATGAATCATTTGCATTGTGTTCACTTGGATACAAGCAGTACTTGAAGCAGGAGCTGCTTTCAAGGCCTATCAAAGTACAGATTGAGTGAAGGCTTTGATTTGTTGAAGTGTTGATCACAGGCGCTGCTGTGGTTTTTCCCAATGGAGGAAGAAGGAAATGTCTCAGCTCTGTGACACTGAATCAAGAAATTGAGCATAATTACAGCAAGCAGTACGCAAAGAAAAATATTAACTTACAGCTTTAATAATAGTTACACTGAAAACCATTTTGTTTCAAGTGGTGGTGTGCTATTAAAATCCAGTGGTGAATATTTAATATGCAAGCCTCCTTGCATTACTTGTACTCGCCAAGAATTCAAAAGTCATCAGGGTCTTATTTCATTTCCCAAACTAAAAGCTCTTAGCAGTGACAGGCTCGTAATTGGTTTCATTTGCAGTGCTGCGCTATGTGTGTTTGATAAGCACAGAAGGACTTGTGGGAGGTGAGCCTGCAAAATGTTGCTGAATGATGATGACTTATAATATTAGCAGAGATAAAAGTATTTGTGGTGCTGGGTACCAGGAACAGGAGGTGAATCACTTCCATTTTGTAACTCTGAAAACAGAAATGCATTGCTTTCTGTCTGTGTTTTTTGCTTACGTATGGTTGAATTTAAGCAAACTGCCTTCAGGTATGCTGGGTTTTTGTAAGCAAGCTTGGTACTGTTGTAACTCACTGGCAGGGCCAGCTGGTCATGTCTTCTTGCTGGCTCACTTGTGGCACTGCAGGGCCTTGTGCAGAATGCTTACTACTACTTGCCTTGTTTGTGATATCTGCCCTTCTGTGCCATCCTCTGCTTTGGCAAAACAGTCTTTGACTTGGGGTTTTGTGGTGTTGTATCAGAAAGGGGTGTATTCTGCTCTTCTCACTCATTCTGAGCTTTTGTCTCTGAAATTGGGAATAAGGAGAACAGTCATGTTACAGGGAGTTCAGCAAACTTCAGCTGTGCATAAGTGATGTCTTTACCACGTGGTTTCATTCACCTTAATAGAGGGATGTTTAACTCAAGAATAGCAATTGCTTGTTCCATTCAGCTTGTCATATGTATTAGTGGTGCAGCCTTTCTTATGACTGGCTTCTGAAGGCATGCAGCTGTACCACAAGTACCTGAGTAGGTATCAGAGAGGTAATGCCTCAGTGTGAGGAATGAGGAGGAAGAAGAGATGGTCCAGCATTTCACTAGAGCAGAGGAATGGCATTTATGGGAAACCTATGAGTCTGCATGAGTAGAATTCTATAGCGTTATGAAATGTACGTAAGAAACTAATTGAAGAGGGGATTATCTGAGTGGAGTGGGATTCCAAGATAATTAGTAGATGCAGTATTAAATACAACAGCAATTATCTTGAGGATGTTGTTGCATGCCTTAAACAAGAGAAGTATTAAATCTGCCATTGAGCAGTTTGTTTCTTTTATTTGACAGATTATCTGTAAATGATGCAGCTGTTCAAGCAAGTATTTCTAATGAGAAAGCTCTAGTTAATACATAAAGTAAAAATAACAAAAGGAGATAGACTTTGATTTGAAGCTCAGGAAGTATTCTACTTCTCTAACAAAAATAAGTGCTCAGAAATGTTGTCATTAAAGGTTTTAAATGATGCACTAAAAAGCATTTGGGCTACTTAGTCAAGTAATTTATGAGAAATGAGTCCTCAGAGGTGTTTGTGTCCTGCTGTTCAGTTACAGAAGAACAGACTGGTAATTAATGGCACTTGTGCAGAATTATTAGATGGCTTATCAAGTTTGGTTTCTCTGCCTTTGGGGACCCAGCCATTAGTGTTCTCATTAATTTTTTTCATCTTCTAGATACAACTGACAGCATACTGTACAAATTAAAATTTATTCTAGACAGCTGGTCTGGAAAGTCTAGATCTTGATCTCTGATGTCTTCTTTAGGCTGCCGGGTGGGTATGCTCACCTTCACTAGCAGGGATGCTCCTGTCAGGCTGTTGTGCTTCTTAAACCAGGACCTGCAGTTCTGGCTAATTACAGTCTGAAAGAGGCTACAAACCAAGAGACAAACTGACTGCAGCTTCTTCTCTGGTTGTCCACTGTTTGAGTACAATGTCTTGTACACAGGGAGGTTTTTCCAGGCCCTGTTCACATGACATTGCGGTGACTCGCCAGGAGCATTTGCACATACCTTTTAATAGCTCACGCTGTACTTGAAAGGTGCAGTGCTGGAATATATACAGGAGTTGTTCAAGCCACTCAGCAGTCTGTAAGCAGTGGGCTGGGATTGGTGTTATTGTCACAGAGCACTAAAGCAAGTTATGTTCAAGTGACATACTGAGTGATTGTGTGTAGTAAGGAGCAGCTCAGACTTCATGTGTGTTCTAGTGATGCTTTGTGGAAAAGCTAGATGGGCCAAGTTAGTTTTTCACCATGTTAGTGTTATCCATTGTGTCTGCTCTTAACTTTTTTTTTGGAGTTCTGTGAATTATTCCTTAAGGAAGTTTTTATGTCCTGCTCATTTGTTGGCTGTTCTTTGCAGACCAGCTGTTTTTTGAGCACTCTGGTTAAATAAATTCTATTATCTCCAGCAGTTTTAAAACGATTCAAAGTAATATAACATTAACCCTACAGTGCTATTAAAAATAAATAAATAAAATTAACTTACACACATTGAAGAAATGTTCTTGCTCTTTCAGTTGGTATGATAAGTGAAGTTTATTAAATGCTTTCTATTGGTAAATGTATTTGAGAAACTGGTAAATGACATTGAAATGTGTCTGTGTTCAGGGGGAGATTGACTTTGTGGCATTGCTGTAGGTTAGTGATTGAGTACTCACAAAAAGAAAATCCTTGGGTTCAGTATTTATAGTAGTCATGCTAAACATTTCCTGTTTATCTCCAAATGAAGTTTGAGGTCTTTGGAATCAGAAAATGGACTTAGACTTTTCTAGCAGATGACTTAATGATAGGTTTAAAGAGTCTGAATAGATTGGTTTAGGAAAGGTCTATTTTCCCAAATGTGTGCAGACTTTCATAGTTTGTGTAACTGTCCAGGACTGACTGGCATGTAAGTGTCAAAGCACCAATAGCAGAAGGAATGCATTGTCTAAAACTCTGCATGTCTGGGGGGGTCCAAGTGGCAGCTCTGCATTGCATGGGCTGCAGCAATGCAGTGTAGCTCTGCATCCTTTGCTACATCAGCCCCAAAATGCAAAACTTGAAAATGCTGTACTGTAGAACTTCTCAATCTGAGAAGGAAGCATGCAGCTGGCTCACAGGCAGCCCTTCAGCCTGCTCATCCTACACTGTATCAACAAAAGTTTCTTGGTATCTGCGTGTTTATCTATTTCCTGCACTCCTTAGGGAACTCTGACACAAGGTAGCACAGTGTGCAGCTCATCAGGCTGTTTTTTTTTGTAAATTGTGTAAACTTCCAATTATAGGAAAACCTGCAGCTACCGAGTTTCCAGTTTGTCTTGCTTCCTGTTCTACTTATCAGTGGAAATTACAAGTACGCTGATACAGCTTCAAGTGAGTGTTTCCAGGGCAGATGTACCTTCAAGTGACTTTGTTTTCCCTTTGTGGAAGCAGAAAATCTTTCATTCTTCACCGCTGTGTCATTCTAGTTTAATTTTGTTGACTTCAAGATATCTTCAAGTTTTGTGCCTTCTAGCAGAGAACTGTCTGGAGCCTGTTAGAAGAAAAAAGCATTGCATAATGCAGAGGCAGGCTCGCCTGTTGGCTGGTGGGTGGGCAGTGGGTAAATACTTGAGATTTTTTTGTTGCAGCAAAAGAAATGACAGGACTCCAAACTCAGGGATTTAATAATTCTTAGTAGCGATCTTGTGTGCCTCCAGCTGCATGCTCTCATCTCATATAGCTGTGATCATCATGTTGCTGCTTGCTGAAACAGATCAGAGGACTGATAAAATATTAACGACAAAAGGCAGCCAGGTCCCATGGACTCAGCTGGAGCCAAATCACCTCCGACTGTGATGTGCTGCCTGAGTGCCCCCAGGGCAGGGATGCATGGCAAGGCCAAACAGCAGTTGCCTGAGGAAAGCATGGTTTTATGTTGCCTTAAAGTGATGAATCAAGTGTGAGCTTTCCAGTGCAGCTATTTCTCTCACTGATGCACAGGCTTTGGAGGACGGTGTTGATTTTGCCAAGTCTGTCATGCCACATTTCTGCTATGGTGTGTAAACAGCCTGGGGTATCCCTGTGCCTGTGAAGGGCTGGAGGGAGCCAGAGGAAGGGCTTGTGCTGATGTCAGGTGTGCCTGAGGAGGAGGTTTTGGTATCTGATATAACAGAATAATGAAGGTAAAAGTTCATGGAATCTGCTTGATCACAGTGGTGCATCTGGAGCCAGGGCTGTCTCTGGGCTGGCGCCTGTGGCACATCTTTATGCAAACATCTCAGATTTAGTCCCTTTGTGGATAATGCTGTGATTCCTTAGTTCTAACTTGGTCTGGTGGTGGCTCTTAGAGCAAATAATTTTTAGATCAGGTTATACCCAGAGCTGAAATCCTAAAATAGTGATGATTTAAGTTGCTAAATTAGCTAGAAGGGATCTAACAAGCTGATCTCACGTGATATGCTTGTAATGTGATACACTTGGGATTTATGAAAGCAAATGCATTTCTTAAATACTTGCATAGTATTTTTAGGTTCATTAATACTAGTGGATCTGTAATAGAACTGTTCTTCAGATTAGAGATCATTGTGTTAGCTAATTATATAAAGCCAAACACACAAGATCTCTTTAGGATACGGTCAAGTAAAAAGTATCTTGGTATGTTAGATGTTTCCCAGCACTGTGTGTGCTTCCCAGAAAAACATTACATGGCTTGATAAAAGTAGCGTCTTCAGGAGAACCTCCAGCCTGCTCCGTTTCCTTCCATTCCACATGAATTAGCTGTCCCTGTTTGCCACAGCACAGCCCTGATCTAAACCCATGGGGGTTGAACAGTACAAGCTAAATTGGGTAAGTTGTGGTTGATGTCCTGCAACTCAGAACCAAGTAGCTTCACAGCAGTCAGCGAAGATATACTGAGTGATTTTACCAGGTTAATGTGCTTGATTACCTCATTTTTCAAGGCTACTTGATTGCTGCATGTACCAGTCTTGAAACCAAGGCTGAATTTGATCCTCAGCAACATTGTTGTGCTTATAGCAGCTCTGGGTGTCTAGACAAGAAAAAATTGGGAACTTCCAAGTATCCTCTTAATCTGCAACGTTGCTTTGTTGATTTAACTAAAGTATTTTAAAATGTATTCCTTAGGAACCAAATAAGTGTAGATATTTGGGCTTGTAATCATTATTCCATTGCTGATAAAAGCATGTTAGAATAGTAGTGCATCTTGTGCTTGGACAGTCCTGCTGTCTGAACAGGAAGCTGGTGTTCATAACTACAAGCCAGCTGGGTGAGGTCACAAGTTCTTCTCTTAAGTGATGAGGAGCCTTTTTTCCTTGACATAGATTGTTTTGTTGTGTGGTTAATTGCATTGCAAAATGACAGGAACATCCTGGAGTGACTGCAGCAGAGTGAATCAAGGAGCTGAGGGTCTGCTGGGCAGAGTGTGCAGAATATCTGAAGGATATGAGAAGGATCAATGCAGGAAGAGATTTTCCCTTCTGTCTTATGGGTTGTCCTGCACAAGAAATCACTTGATATTTGTGTGAAGATGCTCTTTGGCCATATTGTGTATTTCTGAAGATTCCATTGACACTTCTGGAGTGAAAATTATTGCAAGAAAAGCTGATAACTTCTATAACTAAGCTTTAAAGAAAAGATTATAACTGTTGGTGCTGTTGGAGCATGCCACTTGTGGTTTGTACATCCTTGGTGACAGGGTTAAGGACACTGAACAAACATGTCAATGTAGCTAGTGACAAGAGAATTAAGAGGTTGGCCCTTCTTTTTTAGAGGATAAGTTGCTGTCCATGCACCTTTGAAAGCTATAGCTGTTACATAGATTGGAAAAGCACAGCAACTTATTCAGATGCCAGCTTTGTGGAATGAACCAGTTATCAAGCAGTCCATAGGAAATGCTAATCCAACCGATTAGAAGTTATTTTCCATATGAACATACTAGTGTTCTGCCATCCTTTCATTTCTGCAGGGGAAAGAAACACATAAGCTAAGCTGTTGCAGAGTTGTTTTGGTTGAACATTGAGCTGATTTGTCGTCTGTAAGCTGATTTTGGATGCAGATTAAGTGTTCTGAACTCTTGATGGTTGTGTTTTTTTTTTTTTGTAGGAATGGAGCACAGGGATAAAGTAATCCTGGTTTTGTAACAGGAGGTCTGAATGCATGTTAAATGTTAATAAATCTCTACTGGGCTCTTAGAGGCTCATGTTTCTTAGAAACTTTGTGATGGTTACCTTTCAGTTTCAGCAGAAGCCATGGTGTGCAGCGCACACCGGGATGTAATGGTGCACATCTGTGTGTTATCTGCATTAGTGTGGCCTTGTATGTACTGCATCTAGGCAACCTGCAAACACTTGGACATCCAGTGTTGTAAAACCCTGTAATTGGATGAGCAGTCTCGATTGCAGGCTAATCTTCAGAGCCTCGGCTCAGAGGCTGGTTTGCTGCTTGGTGAAACACAGTAAAGGGTTCAGCTGTTAATTGTTAATCAGAAAATCAGTGCAAAGGTTTCACTGGAAGATGGTGAGCATGGAGCAGTCTCTCTTTTGTGACTGTCCTGTTGGTCTGACATAGTGTTTCAGGTTGCAGAATTCCCCTAGACTTTTTTTTCACTGTTGTTTCAGAGCTTCCAATTCCTTTTCACATTGTTACTTTCTATTCCTGCTTCACTCTTCTGCATTTTCTTTATTTCCTTGTTTTGCCTTCTTTGTTGATTCAGTTGGGTTCCTTTTCAGAGGCTTTCACTTGCCAGCTCTGTGAATCCCTGCACTTAAAATAGACCTGTCTGGACAGGGTGTTAAATTAAGAACAGTGTTACCTTTGAAGTGCTCATTTTGGATTCAATTTTTTTGACACTTACGCAATGTAATATGTAGCTGGAACACCCTGCCAAGGTCCCAGCAACCAAACAAACATGCAGAAGAAATGGCAGATTTTTTTAACAGCTCATTGCATTTTTTACAGTAGGATAAATATGCAAGACAAGGATGAGGCTGTCTGCTGAAAGCATTTTGTATTTGTAGAAGGTAGTACTGCTTCTTATCCCTTCTGATGATTGGCAATGCAGAATTTCTGGATAAATAAATAAAATAACAAAATTTTGAAAGGTTTTGAGCATGTGGGCAATTCGCTTATTCTGTAGCAGTCTGAATGTAAAGGAATGCTGGCTCAAGACATCCAACTTGCTTTTTCTCTTTGCTTTTGAAGGTGTTCTCCAGTCAGCAGATCATCTGGCGAGGGAGACAGTACTTGCCTGAAATGAAAAGCTGCCAAACTCACATGTAGAAATCATGGAGCTGTTCTGTTACCAACTGAAATGTTGTCCACCAGCTGTGCTCTGTGTTTGTTGAGGTGCAGTGGTGGCTCAGCAGCAGTGCCCTCGTGCTCCCGTCTGTTTGTTCCCAGCTCTGTGCTTGCAGCTGTGACCACGATGATGAAGTTGGTCTGGCTGAGAAACGTCTTTTCTCCCAAGCAGGTCATTTTTCAGCTGGATTTGTCCTCTGTGGTGGTGCTGGATGGGTAGAACAGCAGCCTGAGGGCACAGCTCCCGGTGGTGCCCACTGCCTGCACCTCACTCTAGAGGCAGAGCTGACCCCAAGCTGCGCTTCCACGGCAGTTAAACTGAGTTTAAGCAGCTCCTTGCTAAGGAGATAAACTTCACCTCTGCCTGCCCAACCTTAGCAGGTGCCACTCCCCTGCCCTTTGCCTGTGGGGAGCAGCAGCAGAGGATGTGCTGTGTGGGATGTGGCCCTGACCCATCAGTGTGGGCTGCTGGCTTGGGATGGAGGAGTGGCTGGGTGGGTGGGTGGAGGACCAGGACACGAGACGGGGCTGCTTTAGGAAGTACTCAGGAAGGAGGAACTCTGAAGGGAAGCACCTGAGGCAGCAGTCCAACCATTGCCCTTATCTCAGTGTAATTTCCTCGTGATTGCAGCTGGCAGAAGCCCAGACTGCTGCAAGGGCAAAGCGAGCAGCTCTACAGAGCTGTCTGTGAGAGATGAGGCTGCTGCTGCGATGCCTCCCAGGTGGGGTTGTTTTAACTGGGTGCTGTGGCCACACTGGAGCGTGGTGGGAATCCTTGTCCTCGCAGCTGCAATGTCCATGTCAGTGTACAATGACTGTATCATCAAATTGGACTTGATGATCTCAGAGATCTTTCCCAACCTTAATGATTCTGTGATTAGTTAGACTGCTTATTGCCCAACTATTTCCTATATCAAAATGTTATCCATCTAATTTTAGGTAAAAGTATTGTGTGGGAGAAAAGATTACTTGCTCTGTCTTACACAGGTGGGGGAAAAAACCCTTTTAAATGTAAATATTGTGCAGTTAAATATTTAGTATTTTAATAAATATTTTTAATGAGGATGTCTTATGCAATCTTAACTCATATTAATAACCTGGCATATTTGGGAAGTTCTACAGTACTGTTAAGTATTTGGGTGCACTTGGCATGACAAATTTGTATCATAATACTTAGAGGAGGAAAAGAAAGGCATAGAAAATATGCTGGTGTTTGACCAGGTCAGAAAACTATTCTTCTATATCCTAACTTTTCTTTTCGCTGCTTATTTTTGACAACTTGACACAGGAGATTTTACTTGGGAACAAACACATGACCACTGCTTGATTTCATCCTGGCAGGATTTAGGGCCTTAGAATTTTAATCCCTCACCACAGTGCCTTGAGAAAGTATTTATATGACAGTGTCTTCAGAACAAAATGCAAATCCAATGCACTTCTGAAAGAGAAACCGCATTGCTGTTATGGCTTAATGTGCATTGGGGTTCTTTCTGTTTGCTTTTTTGGAAGTAGAAATACAGAAAGAACTTGAGTTAAAGCTTTGTAATGGTATAAAATAGTAGAGTAAATACTCAATTTACAGGGACAGTAACAACTGGAAGCACTTAATTGTAAAGTTTTATTTGCAACCAGATGTTTAAAAACTATCAGGCTTGTCAGAGGCTGCTCACTGAATTGCAACTTTATCCACTAGGACAAAATTGCTTTAAATCTTGTTCTGTATTCAGACCACAATTTATTATCTAGAAAACTCGACTATGTTTGTCTCTAATTTGTAAATGCCGTAGCTCGTAATTATTTGCCTAGAATTGTTATTAGAAATTAATGTTTTTTTCCTCAAATGGCGGTATATGCAGTTTATTTCCCAACTTCTAATATTAACAACTTTTTTTTTTTAACAGGGAGGGGGTTGGAGAGTAGTGCAAGCCTCTCTGCTGGTGCTGTGCCTCCTAGAATGGCCCTGAAATAGGATCTGGCTCAAGCTGCGGCTGTTCTCAATAGCTAAATTTACTGCCTTTCCTGGAGAGGAGCCTTGAATCCATTTCACTGAGCGAGGAATCTCGACCCAGTAACGCAAACAGGCTGTCATGGGCTTCCCTGCTGCTGTGGAGGCAGTCTGCTTTGTTTCCAAGATGATTATCTTCCTAAAGCGTGGTCTGTCTTTAATTTGAGCAGAAAGGCTTCGTTCTTCAAAATTGGCTGGCTGAGATTATAGAAGAGGTCAGGGTTGTGGCCTCTAGATTGAGTGATCAAAGTCTGATGCAGAAACTCAGCGAGGAAAATGAAGGAAGGCAGAGGAGCAGAAAGAGTCATCTGTTCAGTGAGGATGAAGTTGTAGTTTGGCAGACACAGGGATTCTGAATGTATAGTTTGTGATTGATGACGTGTTTTGGTGCCTTGAAGACATTGCTGTATTTGTTAAAGCACACATAAAGGGTTAAAATTGTAACCACATGGGTTAAAATTGGTGACCTGAGTATCGCTGAAGTATGAAAACTGAATCTGCCCAAGGGCCTCCTTTAGGAAGTCACTTTGTGGGTTATCTCCTCCAAAGCAGGAACCATAGAGTGATTTCTCTTGCTTCCACTAAAGCATCTGTAGCCGCCAGATTTACAGTAAAAACATTTTCAGTATTTCTGCATAGGTTTATACTGTTAATTTGGGTGAAAAATGGGGGCAGTAGACAAACTTGAAGCCTGGGCAAGTGGCTGTTTGTTAGAGGTGGTCACTGAATTCTAAGTAAATGTTGAAAGAAGATTGTAATCAACTGTAGCTCTGAAGGGAGCAGGTTGAAAAAGAACTTTGCAGTATGCTGATATTTGCTTCGTGCCGTGTTGGTGTCTTCTGGAAAGAACTCAGCTGCAGTGAGTATTCTGAATTTTCACCCTGCTCCCAGTGTGGCTGCTGGCTTTGCTTGGAGGGGACTCCAATGGGATTAACCTGGAGCTTGTGTAACACAAAGTTGGTTTCTGCGGTTTTGAGAGGACATGGCCAAGTGTTTTGGCTCTGGCTTGTCCTCAAAATGCTGTGCAGGTGAAAGCAAATGCCTATAGTACATCTAGAAAGCAGAATGCTGCCAAAGAAAGCAAAATAAATCCTCTATTATAAAGTGGTTTTGAAAAGTGACATTTGATATACGCATTTACAAAGTCTGCAGTTGTGGAATTTTTGCTTTTCAGGCACAGAAGTTTCCTTTAACATATGGGTGTTAAGGAGCTCAGCTTATGAGAGGTGTACGGAAATGCAGCCTGTAGAACACAGGAAATGGGAGACTGGTGTCACAACCTGCATTGCAACCTGCATTGCTTGAAACCCCTTCAGATAGCAAGGCTCTGTGCAAGTGGCTGCTGCAGATCAGGGCAGAGCTGGGATACCCAGTGCCCTTTGTCTTGTTCAGTTCTTTTCCCTGATGGAAGTTTTCTTTCCATTTTGAAGTGACTTGACATATTTAATAATGAGACTCCATAAGTTTGGGTTATATTTATAGTTAATACTGATGAAAAAGCTGTCTGTCCCTGGAATTCAGTACAATGTTGAACTGAGCTGTTAGACCTGAAACATTGAGTTCCATTTTCTATGAGGCCTGACTTAGTATTAAAAAAGCAAATCTTTTAGAAGGGAAACTGTCACCTAATTCTGGACTCCTTGTTTTGGAGTGGAGCTGCTGATTCCTTCATTTTTCCTGGCAACAAGTCCTGCTATTGTGCTGTGGGAAGCAGGCAGGATGTGCTGCAAAGTGTTAACTTGCCAGCGAGTGCTAATCTGGTTACTCTGGGTAACAAACAAAAACTGTAAGGAAAATCGAGCAGCAAGAAGAAGAGCTTGAATTTCGTCTCATGTTCCCCGTAGGTATCTCCTAATTTCCAGTGAAGACTTTGCAGAGTGCCCCATGCAGCCTTGCCCTCCCTGGCATCGCCTCCACCAGCTCCACTGTGTGAGTCAGGGTTTCTGTTTCCACTCCTGCACTGAGTCACTTGTTCTGTTGTGGATGCCCAGGGTTTATGGCCCCGCATGGCAGGATTGCTCTTGTTCCTTCCTTGTTTGCCTGTCAAGAGTGTAAATTTCCACTGGTTTTGTAGCTTTGACCACTCAGGAGATGTTCCCTGGTCAGTGCTGGTGCTGTGGTAGTGACAGGACTCTCCTGTGCAGCTACTGAGATGTCAAATATTGTTCAGATTCAACTTCAATTTTTTAAACTCTTCAATTCTGCAACTTTTATACCTGCAAATGTAGATTTTTTTTTTTTTTCCCACCATGGAAGATAAGCATTCTTATCTCAGGAATTCTCATCTGCTGTTTCCAGATGTACAAGCCAGAAGTCTTCCCTGCGCAGTGATGGGGGGGACTGCTGTTGGGGCTGTGGTGAGCAGTGCCTGGTGCCTGGCCCCCCAGCAGCACTGCACTGTGCCCCAGGGCTTGTCAGAGATATGGGAGTGTCTGAAATGCACAGTGCTATAAAACACAGGAGAGGAGGGCTGAGAACACATGCAGTAAACCTGTAAAATGTCATAGCAAGCTGGGGTATTTTAATTAACGTACCTAGGATAAAAGTTACCACCTTTCCTCTCTCAAACCTCTTGGTGGTCGTTTTCCCCTTGGAGTGAGTTAAGGCAGTGTGGTCTTGCCATGCCACTCCCATAGAAAAAATGGCACCAGCATCTGCAGTGTGATGTATTTCAAGTTAAGAGCACAGCTTGCTGTCCTCAGTAAAATTTTACGAGAGCTCAGTACTTACCTTCTTCGTGCGCTGTGGAGGTGGTTATAGCTGCAAGTGTGCAATTGTTCAGTTTTGCTTTTGGAATCAATGTTTTAACTGAAAACCCTGGGGGCTGTTGCTGAGGTAGGATGCAGTCACAAGGTTGCATTTTCTGTGTGGTGGTAGTGGTCACTGAGAAACAATGTTATTTGGTGGCTCTTCCTTGGCTTTATTATTGAAGGTGGAATGTGGGCCTGCAGGAAGGGTGAGGTCTTCCCTCTGTGATTCCAAACCTGACATAATCAGCGGCTTTCCTAAACAGACGCTGGCCTGGGGACTGGGAGCAGCAGCCCCTGCCCACTGAGTTCTGGATTTTTCAAATACTTTGATAAGGAACCATGTGTGCAAAGAGGGATGGCACCTGTAGTAGTGTAAGGAAGGGATTTGAGGAAAAGATGTGTTAATATTAGGAGCCTTTTTTCCTCCGAAGGTAACTTATATAAAATGCATTTTGTGACTCCCGGTAGCTAAAACGAAATTTGTAAAATGCTGTGGTTGTAGCAGTTTGATTATTGCAGCGTGGCTGGAGAAAATCTCAGTGAACTCAGTCCAACTGAAAGCTTTTTAATGTAAAATTAAGTGGTACTCCCTGCTAGGGCATAGATCTACTGCAGCTCATCATTTAAATGATGCACACACAAGCAGTTGTAGGTACTCTAAATGTTTTTAGAGTTGTTTTGTGTTGTGCCATCTAAAGTGGCTGTTTCATGTCATAAAGTTGCTTGTTAGGTTAATGTGTGTTCTCTTCCAGAGTGCCAGAATTTCTCTGGAGGTGGCTCTTTCATACCACGTAAATACATAGAAGTGGGTCAGCATAGAGGGTAAATAAACTGTTGAAATACCTTCCTCTAATTTGTTCCTCTCCACTAAGCCAAATTAAAGGCTAGAGCTTTGTAGAAGGGGAGTCAGTGTAAACATTAATTACAAAATAGTTGTAGTAGATGTGGAAACCAGCTGCCTTTTTTCTTAAACAGATTTCTAGGCAGAAGGAGGAAACTGAGACTTGCATTTATATGAAGAAGGGGGAGAAGGCTGCTCTCACATCACTCCAGATCTCTTCTGCCATCCAGAAGAACCTTGACAGGCTTGAAAAGTGGGCCCAAATGAGCCTGATAAGGTTCAACAAAGCCGCATCAAAGGTGTTGTACTTGGGTGAGGGCAGTCCTAGGTATATATGCAGACTGGGAGAAGAACTTATGGAAAGAAGCCTGCCAAGAAGAATGTGGGAATCCTGGTGTACGAGAAGCTGGGCAGTGAGTCAGCAGTGTGCACTTGCAGCTGGGAAGGCCAACGGCATCCTGGATTGCATCAGCAGAGGGATGGCTGTGGAGTGGGCAGGGGATCGTCCTCTTCTGCTCTGCCCTTATGAGGTCCATCAGTTCTGCATTTAGGCCTGGGACCCCCAGCATAAGGATGGTGTAAAGCTGTTGGAACATGTCCAGAGGAGAACTACTACGAAGATGATCAGAAGCTGGAACTAGATGGAACTCCAGCTGTTCGAGAATTCTTGGTTTTGTGTAGAAGTCATGGCATACCTTGTTCGCACAAATGCTACATGGTGCTGTGTGCTTCTGTCAGCTCAGCTAGCTGACATGGATAACAGTTGCCATTTGAGCTTAGGCTTTTCTTGCAGTGAGCACCCTCTACAAAATCTGTTTAAGAATGTGCTGCTGTTACTGGAGTATTTCCAGTTCTTTGGAGCTTCCGGTGGAATTTGGCAAGAGTGTTAACCTGATCATTAACCTCAACAATTAAATGACTGACCTCTTACAGGATATAATTCTGTTCAGGCTCACTGGTTCTAGTTGTGTGGAAGTTTATTGATCTTGTGTGAATTTTCTTGAGCAAATAAACATTACAGTTCTTGCAGTTTACATTTCTATCGAAGTATTTATGGCTTTTGTCTTGCTGAGATTTTGATTATCGCTGCATTCTGCTGTTCAATTATTGAGCACTTTATGGTTCACCACCAGTTCAAATAGATGATGCACAATGAAATTGAAGTCAAATCCTTTGAAAAAATTCAAGTGAACATATGTTGTCTTCAGAGAGATAGATGTGGAGATATAATGTATTCAGCTGATGAATATCCGATAGAATGGACTTTCTGCAGATGGTCAGACTTGCAGTGACATACTGAACAGTTCCTAAGATCAGAAGGGGCCCAGTGCCGTAGAGAAACTGACACAGCAGGAGGACGTGCTACTTTGTGAATGAAAAAATTAACTACTAGGATTCCTCAAGGTCCCCTACAGTGAGAGATGGGATGAGCTGGGTTTCTCTTGATTCTATAGCTAAAGCAAAGGTCTGTTAAAGCAGTGTTATATAAAAATAAATCAACACCAAGCAAATCTGGTTCAACATTAAACAGTTCAAAGTTTGTGTGTAAACTGGGAATGGAAAAAAGTGTAGAACTGTATGCCAGAGGTTTGAGTGTGTGTGTATGCAAATTATATAACAACCTTTAATATTCTGGCTGGAAGCATTCCAGTATTTTTCTGTTGAGAGTAGACCTTTACTGGGTAAGCTGTTAACTTTTGATACTTTTTTTTAATGATAATAATAAATTTAGATTTGGGGAATCAAGCAAAATGAGGTAATAGGAGGGTTTTTGGTGAAGGTCATGTTGATGGAAGATGAAAGCAATGTGGTCACACTTCCATTTATGCTGACTGCCAATTGATTTACTACTGCTGATGTAAAATATAAAAAGATGGATTTGGTTGTCCTATATTTCTTACTGTATTCCTTTACATTCAGATGAATGGATGATAAAGCATTGTCGTCATTTCTGCTGATTTGTCTGACAATGTTCTTTTTTTCTTATCTAGGGCTGAGAAAACGGAGGTGCTTAGTGAAGACCTGCTGCAGGTATTGTAACGCAGCTACGCGTATGCTTAATATTCTGTCTGTGAAGTTTGAATTTCAGCCTTCTGAATTTTGAGGAGCTCCTATTTTTAAAAAAATTGGTGGAGCGTGATGAGCTGGGAAGGAGCAGTGATTAGGCATGGCTGGTTTGTCTTCACTTGTGCTGCTTTGGAAGGGATCATCCTGGCCCTTAAAAGAAATGAGAAAAAGCGTGCCAAGGGCATGCCAACAGATGTCGTTTTTGGAATTGTTCTGAGTGCATAAGTGCTTCTAGTTTAGCTTGCAGTATTTGTTCTCAGACTTGTCACACTGACGTTTGTTTGCAGACTTGTCATTCTCATGATATATGCCATCTCATCAAAATGTTTCGTGGTGGAATTCTAGTTGCTGCTGTTAGATTATGAGGTTGGCTGATTACGCAAAGCAAAGTGACTACAGACTTGTTCTTCTACATTGTTCTCTTCCTTTGGTCATTTTGTGAAAGGCTTTTTAAAAGAAAAAAAAGAAAAAAAAGAAGGCAGATGAGTTGGCTGGAGTCAGGTACGTCAGCTGCTGCTTCAACCTTCAGTGGTACAGTTATTTCAAGTCAGTTACTAAGCATCTCAGTATGCTGGAGTTCAAGACTTGTGTAGGAGATACAGAGGCCAAACAAATGAGGTGTTACTTTTATTTTATCTCTCTCCAGCTGTTCTGATTAAAGTAGAAGATGAGAGAATGTATCTGCTTTAGAACTTGAATTCAGCTACAACACATGAAGTCATTTTGAGTAATGGTGAAGTGATCTGACCTGAAACGCTGTGTTCTGCTTTCCATGGGACTGCTTTATTTGAGCTATAGATATCTCAGCAGTTTGACAACGCTGTTTTTAATTTCTAGAGGGGTGTGCACAATTAACTGATAGAAGGGGTGTTATTAAAACACCTTGATAGCCTTTAGGGTCCCATGTGTTTTCTTCATTAGCTGCAGAATAGCAACAAGAAGTGAAAGCCAAAAGTTCTGCTGCTTCTTGCCAAAAAAATTTTGCAAGCAAGGCTTTCCCAGGCACAGAG
The DNA here is from genome assembly GCA_035772895.1 of Perdix hodgsoniae. NCBI lineage: Eukaryota > Metazoa > Chordata > Aves > Galliformes > Phasianidae > Perdix > Perdix hodgsoniae. The sequence goes on along the minus strand of JAPSGF010000014.1, from coordinate 8,734,709 downwards.
CAGACTGGCTACACCCAAGTGGAAGAATTTATTCACTTGTTTGTTTGCTCTCGGGGGCTCGTGGAGGGGAGGAAGGCTCTTATCTAACTAAAGAGCTTAAAAGCATGGTGCTGTTCATCTTGTAAATGTTCCAGTGTTTCTTTTTATATTTGTCACTAGCTTTGACATAGGGTTGTCATAGCTTTTTTTGGTGTTTTTTTTACTGTTTTATGGAGTGTAGCACTCCATTTCCAAGTATCACTGTTAAATATGTTCCCGTCTGAAGAGAAGCAGTGTGATTCAGTACTGCAAAGGCTTCTACAATGGGCCCTCTTTCTGGAATGCCCTTGTAGCCTAAAGTAAAGCAATCACTTGATACTTTGTACACTGAAGATGCTCTGTGGTTGTAGACAACTTGGCCTTGAGGTCACATTTTCAGTTCAGAGGTAGCTTAATGAATATTAATATCTCTTGTGGTTTTCGTGTTATTTTTGAGCTCAAAAGCAGATCAGCAGAGAGTATATCATCATGAAATTTTGGGGTCAAGTTCTTTCTATCAGTCTTTCTGCCCTTTGGGTTTGGCATTCTGGCTGCCTGGAAAGAGGCTGCTGGAATGTCAGCTCTCCAGCGCCTTTTTGGGGAATGTGAGCAGCACGTGTGGCTGTTGTGAGTAGGCAGTGTGCTGGGTGGCACACTGGGGGCCCTTCACTGGGGTTACTGCACTTCATGTGGGGATGAAAACCTGTGCTTGGTGTTTTAAAAAGTCTTAACTGTGTGACCTTGAAAAATACTTTCACAAATAGAGGCTGATTTGGAATATGTTCGTAGCTTTTAATCTTGATGTATATATTCTATACAGAATAGAAGTTAAACTTCTTAGCTGCAACAGTGGACTGTAAAGAGTACCACTTTCTTCACATATCCTTATATGGACTTCTAAGAAGTGGGCTGAATTTTGGAGATTGTGTGCTATTTGTGCTTTCAGAGGAGACTTTCTAGCAGCTCAGCTTGGGTTCATCTTTTGTAAAGAGCTGTTAGTCCTGTGGTCTCAGTGAGGTGTCAGTCTTCCTGCATTGCTCCTGCAGCTTGGGCCTGAGCTTGGCACAACTACTGCTGCCCTCTGAAGGGATCTGAGGAGCCAGTGCTTTGCTTGCTCCTGTGCCCAGGACAGGGTTCCCATGCTGGTAGCAGGGATCCTGTGCTGACCTTCAACAAGTCTGTCTGTCTGGGCTTCCCTCTGGGGGCTTCTCCCAGCCTGTATCTGCAGAGGTTCCTCTCTGCTGGAGCTGCTGTCTCTTGTTAGCAGCTGCAGTTTGCAGTGCTTGCTCTTGTTGGGACTGACTGCATCCTTTCCAGTGCAGCTGCATAGATGTGTGCATATCCCATCCCAGCAGCTACTGTCCATAAGTGCATAATAAACCTATTGAGAAGGGAAAATGTGTCGATCTTACCTGGATGCATATTGTTCTAGATGTGAATTTACAGAATTCTGTGTTCATTAGAACATGCCATATTTTTGCTGTCAGGCACTTCTGTTAAGCATCTGAACTTCTTTGTAAGCTACAAAACTTGAGAAATAAGCAAGCTAGAACTAAATGTGATATAGGAGGAAGGTTTTTCTGCTGAGGCCAAGAAAATAACTTCTGTTTCTTATTTTCTTTTCCTCCTCTGTCCCTCTTCCGCCTACTAGATCGAGAGACGTCTTGACACTGTGAGATCTGTTTTCCACATCGCACAGAAACGGTTAATTGCATGTTCTCAGGGCCAGTATGGTACAGACCCTGATAAGAGACATGTAAGTACAGCTGCTCCTTGGGTTGTCTCCTGAGACTAGTCTGAATACAGCCTGGCCTTCTCTGTTCTGATCAGTCACTGTGCCTGAGGTTATCCAAGAGAAGTGTGACTGTAAAAAATAAAATAAAAAATAATATATATAATTCCACATTTTGACATTATTTGGTAAAATAATTTGGTAAAATACTATTGGGTACTATTTGGTAAAATTCATCTTCCAGATATAATAACACGAACTTAGAATACCTAAGTATTGTCAGTGAGCCTGTTTCTGCATTGTGCTGAGTACTTAAAGCTTTCATAAGAGCTAACAAAAGGCAATGCTTTGCATTGTTGACCAAGTTCCTCATATTTACAATTGCCTTTGAGCACAAATTTCTCAAATGAACCATAAACCTTTGGTGTATACTTGATTTCTGCCCCTTAACTTTCTTTAGCAAAGCCACAGGAAGGTTTTCTTTATGCATTAAAACCAGAAATGATTAACATTTAAATGTTCTCCTTTTACTGAAAAACTATTCTTCTGAAAATGGGCACAGAAAACATACCTCTGCAGTGAAGTGAATGATCTCGTTGCTTAATGCTCAAGTTTAAAAAATCTCAAGTTAAAGCTATTTAGTAATGTTACAGTAGTTGTAGTACAATTTGGACTAGTCATTCCAACTCAGACTGCTTTTTGCAGTGTCTGATAACATGAGTCTTTCAGCTTGATACTTATTGTGACTTTGCATTTTCTTAAAGTCAAGCAATGAGTTGCATATATGAATAATAGAAACAAAATGGAATAAAAGTTTAGGGGTTTTATACTGGAAAAGCTGGGAAGGGTCAGTAGCATTAAGTAAACTAAGCACTGTTCATTCTGTTCCATAGAAAAAGCTTCCTCTAACAGCTCTTGCTCAAAATATGCAAGAGGGATCTGCCCAGCTAAGTGATGAAACACTGTTGGGGTAAGTATCTGACTTTCTTTATAAATAGTTGTCTGAGATTTTGTTGCTTGCAGAGCTCTAATTAGAGACTTTATATACACAGAGGCTGTTCTCAAGCTAATGAGACTAATATTTCTAGATTCTCTCTAACTCATGGGAATAAAAAGTGAGCAAGCAGTTCTTCTAGAACATTTCTGGAAACAAGTTTTACGCTTGCTCTGAATTGCATTCCAGAGGATTCTGGTATTCTGTTATAAAAGCTTTTGAAAATTAACTTATCTCTTTGTGGACTGTTAAAATGATTACCCCAATTTAAAGTTAAAAATCTGGTATAAATACTACATTCTGCAGACTTACATCAATGGCTTCTATTTAAAGCAGTGCCAGCTTATTTAGCCTGGCAAAGTGTTTCTCTGCTATTTTTAGGAAAGCGGTTGAAACAAACATCAATATACTGAATTCCTGAAGCAACTGTTTTCTTGCTGCTGATGGAGATACTAATAGAGACAGGGTGAACATCCCGGAAACATTTGTGTGCATTTTTGTGAGCTGTTGCATGAGATTTAAACATGGATAAAAATTATAAAGAGAACATGTTCCCCTTAGAACATGCTTGAAGCAAAGTTCAAAGTATGATTTTGGAACCTTTAACTGCTTCCTTTTTATTACCTACAATTATTGGCATTAAGACTTTTTTTGTATCAAAGTGGCTTAGGAGAAAATTAAATACTATATTGAGCAATTTTTTTCTGTGCCTGGTAAGATGGAAAGATAAGCTTCAAAATAAATACCAACTTCTCTGTCCTCGGGACCAGTATAATCATCTAGTGACTTAAAGCCTCCAAGACTATTACAATGGGTAAGGAATTACAGACAGTTTAATAGCACTCCTTGCCTATACCGAGTTTGCCAATGGCAGCATAGAACAGCTTGTTTTTATGCATTAAATGGCTTGCTTTGTACAATGCAGACTTTCCAAAAGGGTAGCAAGGAACAAAGCCCCACAATTGTTATTTTGAATCATTCTTCTTCAGTCAATAGTAACTCACATTGCAACCATTTCCTACAATTCTTAAAGGAAAATGCTAGATACGTGTGGTGATGCAGAGAATAAATTGGCATTGGAGCTCTCCCAGCATGAAGTACAGATTGAAAAGGACATTTTAGAACCACTGAGCACGCTAACAGAGGTAAGTCATATGAGCCTGGCTGAAGAAGTAAATCTGGATTTTCATTTATCAACTGAGCAAAAAAGGGTTTATCTTATTGCTAGTAAGATAGCTAGTCATGAGTTAGTGGGGGGAAGTGAACATGATATCTACAAAATGTAGCATGTTGCACTCTTCAGAAATAAATCTATGGCTTGAATTCTGGTTCTAGGTAGAGATTCCCAACATTCAGAAGCAGAGGAAACAGCTTGCAAAACTGGTTTTGGACTGGGATTCTGCTAGGGGAAGGTAAGAAATAGTTTTAAATACTTCTACATTGTTCACACCTGATCTGACATTGATATTTGCTTACCTGAAAACCCCTGAAATGATTGGCTTCTTCCGGTCAAAAGAAAACAACCTTATAAGTGAGCCCTCAGTGCAGGTTGTTGATTAATACTAGATTTCATCAAATGACTGAAGCCTTTCTTCTGCAGGTATAACCAAGCCCACAAAACTTCAGGAACAAATTTTCAAATGCATCCTTCAAAAATAGATTCCCTTAAGGAAGAAATGGATGAAGCTGGAAATAAAGTAGAACAATGCAAGGTATAACAAGAGGCATCTCTATTGTTTACACATTTCTCTCATTAGCAACAATAGCAATCAGAGTGTGGCTGCTTCCATAAGCCTTGCTTGTGGCACTAGCTGTCTTGCTTCTTGTAGTCACAAGTTACATGTCAGTTAATAAACCATGTATTTTAAAGATGTAATTAGAGCTAGTTAAACACTGAAGTGCTTTCATTTAAGAGGAACTTCACTTTTTAGGATAAGTATTTTACATTATTTGCTGGTTTAGTCTGAAACAATTATAAGAAGAAACTGCCTTAGCCTTGATGTAAATGTTCAAAATGTCTGTGTACCTCCAGCCACTGAGTAGCCAGAAGGTAGCACAACTCTGAGCAGTTCACATTCAGTTTCACTTCTCAGTAGTTGAATGCTAGATTATGATGCAGTTGAACTGAGACTCCAGGATCTTTTAGTAGTACTTATCTTTTCATTCTAGGATAGGCTTTAAATAATCTAGCCATACAATCCAATTGCTTATTTCAATAGCCCCCTTCTTTGTTGTGTTAAGCAGGCATTTTGAATGAATTCTGCTTGAAAGAAAGTGAACTGTATGGTCGTAAAGCATGTTACTGACTATTCAGAAATGAAGCGCACTCTTGCATGTACTTTCCCTAAAAATAGTAGAATATAGATTCTATGTTGTGTTCACACACAATTATAAGATGCTGTCCAAAAATATCTGCTTTTAACCCAGAGGATAAGTTAGGAGTTACCGATAGTTCCCATTAATTCCTTTCAGCTTACCGCTTAGTGTGTATAGCAGAGTGGGTGAATTACTGGCTGTCTACGCAGCCTGAATCAATGGTTCAAACTTACTGCAGGCAAAATAGATGTACATACTGTCTTTGTGTAAGTTGAAATACCTTTGTAAATTTCACTTGCTATTTTGCATCTTTTTGTTTTTTCAAAGGATCAACTAGCAGCAGATATGTATAACTTTGTGTCCAAAGAAGGAGAATATGCTAAGTTTTTTGTTATGGTGAGTATTCTTTTCAGTATGAACCTGACGGCAGCACTTATACGTAGACTCTCTATTCTCAAAGATTACATTTTGTGTGCTTAAACCTAGTCTTATGTTATGTGCTCATCAGAAGCTAATGCTCTTTTTGTTTTTTAAAATGTGGCTTCTGTTCTCAGTTATTAGAAGCACAAGCAGATTACCATAGAAAAGCATTAACAGTCATAGAAAAGGTCCTACCCGAAATTCAAGCCCATCAAGGTAAAGTAACCTGTGCTCTGGCTGATGCTTCTCCTTGCCTGTGCCACCTATGCACAATATTCTTCTCCTTTATCTTGATTCTTTTGCATGCAGTCTTAATAAAGCAGGCCATTTTGATCTACTTAACAATTTTGCATTCCCAAGCATACTTCCATCTTTGCTCTATTCTCTAGAGTTCTCCAGCCATATTTTAACACACTAATAGAATACTAAGGATCTGTTTCATACCCAAAAGGATATAGGAAGGATTTTTCTAATTATTGTATGACCTTTTGCTAATTTCTACCTGACTCTTCCAGACAATGAAAATTTCTGATTTAGGAACTTCAAGGTCTTTGTTTCTTGAGTAACTAGTAGGCAATCAGCAGAAAAATTCCCAAGATTCTAAAGAGCTTTTTTTTTTTCCTTCGTATGCAACCTTTTTTCCCAATGTGCACTCTGCAGTGTTGAGTTTGCTGTGTTGAATATCAGCAGCTAAGGGGCTAGTAAGACAGTTTCATCTCTTCCCCATGCTACTAAGCTTTTTGTTGTCAGCATAAAATAAGGAGAGTCAATATGGTTTGGTCTGAAGATGCACTGTGTGCTGTTGAAATTACTATCCTGAATTCACTGTACAGATTCTTAATCTACTGATTGTAGAAGTAGGTTGAACAAAGTCCAAGTAACTTTTGGAGCTGAATGAGACTCAAATATCTTCAGTAACAGATCATATGCATATTGTAGAAAGATGAACCAGTAAACTAAAGATGCCAAGAAATACGAGCATCTTGCTGAAAAATGATAGAGAATAATCTGTTCTCTGTAGATCTGATGAAATGCAAAGTAACAAATGATACTTACACAGTGTTAAGGCTGCATTATGGCTGCGTGGAAGTCTCTGTTACAAGATACAGATCCAGGTGGTTTAATTTTTCTTTGTTGCTTAGCTGTTTTGTGCAAAGCTTTTCATATGGTGAGTGCTTCAGTACAGATTAGCCTTCCTTAGAAGGTGTCCCCAGGGGGATACGCTCTGAGTGGTCCAGTGTCTGTAGGATGTGACTGCAGTTGTTTCTAGCTGCAGTTAAATTACTGTGACTTTGAACAGCTACTAAGACTTCTTGGTTTGCTGTACCTTGTGAAATTGATGAAAATAGCATGGGCCTCTCATGGTATGTTACCGAATGAGGGGAAATAAAGCCATGTGAAGGGGATATAGTTACTATTGTTGACTTCTTTCTTTAAAAAGAAAAACAAAAATTCTTTGCAGAAGTGCATCATGTCTTTGGAAGACTCCTTCAACACCTTAACTTTTTTTCCATATGAAAGAAAGAATGCTTCTTTACTAACAATTAATAACACTTTACATAGTTTTACATCTGCATTTTTCAATTAAAACAGCAGAAATAATGGTGAAAAATAACTTACAGGAAACAAATTCACATTCTGTTTGGAGTACCAATTTTGACTTTAAAAGCTAAGGAACAATCAGGAGATGTTATGTTGAAAATCTGTGCAGGTGTTAGTGATATACTGCAAACATGGTTGGTCTGATTGTAAGATTATTAACACCTATTTGAAGTTGTTGATTCTTAAATCAGCAATGAAGTTAATGTTACATTAACAGCTCTGTTTATATCCACCTTAAATACAGATAAAACTCCAATCAGCCCAAGTCCTGAAATCTGGGCAAAGTTTTTCTCAGATTCTTGTAAACCTAAGACTTCTGGAGTCTTAGCAAATCAGAATCAATGTAATTTTCAGACATGTGACAACCTAGTAAGATGTGCTTTCAGTTATATGGAAGATGTGTATTTGGTTTGCCATCCAGAAAGATGCAGAAGTATTTTGTTTATCGGGAATACTCGCAGGCTAATTTTCTCTTTACTCATCATATGAGGGATGTTACCTATCAAGGGGGCTGTACAACTCCTACTGTGTTCTGCAAACTTCTTAGCTGTACTAGAGGCTTTCTTCTTTTCTTGCCTGGGATGTAATTCAAGTGATTGTTAGATGTTTTGCTCAGTGTTTTGATACTCTTCAATTAGACAAATGGACTGAAAAACCAGCTTTTGGAACTCCATTAGAAGAGCATCTCAAGCGCAGTGGTCGTGAAATTGCAATCCCTATTGAAGCCTGTGTAATGATGCTTCTGGAGACAGGGATGAAGGAGGAGGTAAGTATATCACTATACCATGCTCTATGAAGGAAAGAAGAATGTAGTGAAACTCATGGACTGATATCTGTGCTTTTAAGTTTGCTTAAGTAACTTTTCTCATTAATGTAGATAATAAGTCTTGTAACGTAAAGGCTTCAGCACTATTTGTAGTATATTTGACATGAGTAGGATGAAAAATAGGTAATGGACCAAGGGTAATGAGGGACCAAAGTGTTATCAGATGGCACTGACACAGCAAGAGTCAGCTTGGTAAAGCAGTATAAAGCGAAGAAGATGCTGAACTGTAAACTATTTTGAGAAGTCATAAAACTTTTACTTTTTATCATGCAGGGCTTATTCAGAATTGCTGCTGGAGCCTCCAAGTTAAAAAAGCTTAAAGCTGCCTTAGACTGTTCAACTTCACAACTTGATGAATTTTATTCTGATCCTCATGCTGTTGCAGGTACTGTGAATGTTCTGAGTCAAAACAGATACAAATGGGTAGAACACAAGTTTATTCTGTTTGTTTAACTGTTGACTTGCTACGGTGTTGATCTCTGTGCAGATAACTAGTGAGTGGAAGTAAAGTGAAAGTTCAATTAATTGCAAAACTTAACGTGGTTATGTATAGGGCACACATGCTGAACGTACTCGATATGTTTGCATGTTAGAGTAGCGATTAAAATTCAGATGGTTGTGGTAATTCCAATATCATATTTCTCCCTTGATCGTGCTAGTAATTCTCATGAGACTAGAGTCATACATAGCTTTAATAAGGTTGTTCTGAAGGATGCTTCATAATTTGATATATACATTTCTGTCTAATTATAGTAATGACTGACAAGCCTCTTGTATTCAGTGTTGAACAGATTATGGAAATGCCAGACTGTTCTGATGTTTCACTGGGGCTTGAGTACTGTTGCACAGATATAATTTCAATTTTAAATAGACTGAAAGCATTGACTAAGAAACTTGCCTGTTCCACATTGCAGGTGCCTTGAAGTCCTATTTGCGAGAATTACCAGAGCCTTTAATGACCTACAGTCTTTATGAAGAGTGGACACAAGCTGCAAAGTAAGCATGCTACAAATGGTTATGTAGAAAAATATTTTGCATTTTTTATCAAAGTTGAATCCTCAGGTAAACTCAAAAGTCCGAGCTCACATTCTTTGTTTCTGAACATGTAGATGTTTTCTGTAGCAAATTAGGCTTTTGTGTTGCACCTTAGTATTAATTGTGCAAACGTGGTGAAATGTCTAGCTATTTTATCATTAAACATAAGGGCTGCTTTCAGACTACTGCCTGGATTGTGCTGGTTCTTAAGCAGTTTTGGCTTTGTTGAAGGTTGAGATAATTCAAACATTTGAAAAGCAGGTTGTTGAATTACTGAGTACAACAGTGTGCATTGATTAGGCATAAATGGAAAATTGTACAGCCATTTTTTTGTTCTCTTCAGAAATAACTTTTTTGTAATCTGTAAGAAAGATGTCATATATTTTATTTTTTCCCTTTCAGTATTCAGGACCAGGATAAGAAGCTACAAGAGTTATGGAAGATTTGTAATAAATTACCTAAGCATTATCATGCTAATTTCAGGTAGGTGTGCACATATACTGACTTGTAGTGCTCAACCATCAAAGCTGCAGTGCGGCTAGTTTTGATGTTAATTAGCTGAAACTCTAATCCTCCTTTTTTTTTAACTTGGCCAAATTCTATTAGATTTATAAAATGACATCCTGTTTCATCAAGTAGTTGATATGCAATATTTTGCTACTGGTAGAATTTTACAGTCAAGTTATTCATTACTGACTGTGAAATAATGATGCACTTCCATTTAAGAGGTTATGGTTTTGGCAATAATAGGAAATAGAAGTTCTTGAATTTTGGCCTAGTTGTTGTCAATAGGAAAAACTCTCAGTTGGTAATGTCTTCTCAAATGAACAGAATTATTACTTGCAGGAAAAGCTAATTATGTCCTCAGTGTTGTACTAGCTTCCATCACATTATATGGAAAAAAACTTACTGGTGTTTAATTGGTCTTTTTATATTTTTTTTTTAGGTATTTAATCAAATTTTTAGCAAAGCTTGCACAGAACAGTGATGTCAACAAAATGACACCCAGCAATGTCGCAATAGTCTTGGGCCCCAACTTGTTATGGGCAAAAACCGAAGGGTAAGTGGCTTTAGGAAAAGACAAACTTCCATGAAGCTGTAGAATTTCCCATCAGATGTAGATTATTGACAGCAACAGAGTACTTGCCTAAAGAAATATTCAAACTTGCTCTATGTGGTGCCTAGGGATGTGCTGGTTCATTGTGCTTAGCATAACATGCTGTGTAAGGCCAGATATCTTATTTTCTTACTTTGATAAAACTGTATCTTATTTTCTTATTTTGATAAAACTGTATGTGCTATTTTATGCATCTCTTCCACAGATCCCTTGCTGAAATGGCAGCAGCAACTTCAGTCCACGTGGTAGCAATTATTGAGCCGATTATTCAGCATGCAGACTGGTTCTTCCCTGGAGGTAAATTCTTGCTGTAGTTAAAGGAATTCTGTTTTTGTGATAACCTCCGGTAGCTTTTTTTTTTAAAGTGACACTATTTTGTGTGTGTGTGTGTATATATATATATATGTTATCTGATGAATGGTGTCTGTCTTTTATCCAGATCAAGACTTCAATGTGTCTGGGGCATTTGTTGCAGTTCCTGCTGTTAATTCAAATCACTTGTCACACACTGGGAATGAATATGATTCTGGGACACTGGAACGGAAGAGGCCTGTTAGTATGGCTGTAATGGAAGGGGATTTATTGAAGAAGGAAAGGTATGTTTCGTTCTCAGATTAGGTTTTAAGTCTTTGCTCCTGAGAGCTTGACTACTGAGGCTGTAGTTAGACACGTGTTTAGCAGTCTCTGGAGGAGAATTCTATAAAAATACAGTAGGTAACAATAGTGATTTATTTTCCCCCATGTTATTGCAGCCTGAGGAAGGTTCAAAGGTAATGTACTAGATATAGTCTGTGCATGACTTAAAATAAATTTAAAAAAAAAAGGCAAATACTACTGCTTCCGATCACCATCTTCCTATTACAGATGTGGGGGGTCTGAAATCCAGTGAAACAGAAGTGTATGTAGTAACATCTGACAGTATCTAACTTCTGGTATTCCATGGCTTCTTTTCAAAGCCCATAAGCCGAGGTGGTGTTACCTGGTGCCTTCATGATAAGACTTCTGATTTGAAGATGGTACAGTATACCATGGCAAATAGTAAAATGCTAAAAAAAAAAAAATAATAATAAAACATGCTGTTTTCCCATATAACATGTAGTGTAACACTTATTTATCACTCATACCATGAATATTGAAGTGATGTGCTGTTTTGTTTATAGCTATTTATGCAAATGTTAAATTGTTACCTAAATGTTAACTGTGGTTAGCTACATGTAATTTTATCAGTGCTGACAGAAGGAGCAGAAAAAAGTCAGTTCAGGATTCACCATCTTTAACACAACCGGCATAAAATTCAGTTCTTGAATATTTTAAACACATTCTTAAGTCTGTTAGTTTTTTATCCATAGTTAAATAGGGGTACCTTTTTCTTTGAACAAATCGTGGAAGCATATATCCAGTGTCATTTTTAGTCTGTCTTGAAATCTGTACAACTTAGAAATTTTGACATGTTAATTTTGTTTCTATTACATATCATACTTAGAGAGCAGATGCTCTGGTGTGAAAGGAAATTTGTATTTACATGTAAAAATACTGAATGTTTTGACCTCATTGTCATCAGTGTCCGTCTTCAAATGTTATTGAGTAACTTGTTCCACTTATGTTTAGTTTACCCTCTGTGCAGATAAGCCAAGTAGTGTTGCATGTCTTAACATTAATGGTGCTATACGCAGACAGTGGGAGCTTTCCTTGTTGCTGCTTTGCATGCTAAGCAACAGGGGTTGCACTTGTCTTTGTGGTTGTAACAACCAGTTGTCTTGTTGCTTTAGTTAACTGGTGTTGGCTGGCGTGGTGTGTTTACTCTCTCTTCTTTCTGTAGCTTTGGTGTCAAGGTTATGGACTTCCAAGCAAACCCTCGGAGATGTGGCACTATAAATAGAAAGCACACATCCCCAGCTTTCCAGCCACCACTTCCACCCACAGAGGCTGGCATGTTGGCTCATTCTGGAGCAGAGCAGCACTCACAAGCTGCTGTGGCTGAAACAAGCCCAGTGGGTGCTGGTTTTGCCCTCTCTGCTGGCACAGCAGAACAATTACAAAGCCAAGGAAATGAGGATGTCAGGTAAGAGGTATGGCTTCTGCTGGCAGTGGCTTCGCCGGCTGCTTCAGCAGCAAACTGATGATGTCAGCTGTATCAGCTTCACAAAGCACCTCTTCTAATTAGAGGATGTGTTGTTGTACACAGAATCTTTTTGGGTGTGGGCAGAAGCACTGCAGAACTTTCTACGTGTAGTTATGATCTTTTTATTTGAACTTCTGTTTCAGAATTGATCTTTCTAAAATAAGGAATTTCTTGAAAAAATTTGAAAAATGCTAACAAAAAATCTGTACTTTTACTGCCCGTGTTGACCTTTCCAAGTTACATTCCAGAAGTGTCCATACAGCATGACTGTCAGTTTGCTGCTGAAAGATCAAAACCTGCCAGTGGCAATGCTAGAAACCCGTTGGTCTTGTTTGTTGTTTCTTGTTCACGTTATCTGGACTTGTTGCCTTCTTCTGTGGCAAGTGTTAGTGATGACCAGACTCTCTAGAAAACTGGAAGTCAATTTGTCATATTTCTTTAGGAGAAGCATGTATACAGACTTTTCTGCTACTTAATTACAATGGAAACTGTGTGATCATATCTTCAGTATCAGAATACGTGGGCGCCAAGAACAATTGCAGTAGCTTTGACTCTTACTTTCGTGTACAGTAAAAGCAGCAGTTTGCTTTTACTGTTCTTGAGATCTGAGAGATGTAGCAAATAGGTAAAAATGCTCACAGTGCTCCCCAAGCATCAATCTCTTGTGTAACATCTTACATTAAAAAGCCATCATGGAGTTTTATGCAGCGCTGATTCTTTGGCATATAGCTTTTGGTTCCAGGTGATGTTTTTGCAAAAATATCTCATTTAAATACCCCTCTAGACCAGTATTTCTCCAGTCATGTCTCTTGTGGCAGAGGGAGCTAAAATGAAACCTTGAATGTAGCATCTAAAAACTACTTGAAATTTAATAATGGCATCTGGAGGGATTAGGGTTGTGTTGTGCTAGTAAGTAATTGAAAGGTTTTTGTCATTTTGAGATGGAGAAGATGTTGTAGAGAGATAAGTGAAGACTGTAAGTGCATTGGAAGTAAGATGAGGAGGCACTGTGCAGAACCACCTGGGCTGGTTCATACTCAATTGTTGTTTCTCTCCAATATCAAGAAGAAAGAACTGAGATGTCCTGACCTGAATTTCAGGGGTTTTGCTGGAATTGTTCTCTCGGATGCTCATCTAATACTGGACTCCCTTGATCAGGGGAAGTGGGGTAAAAGTTTAACTCCAGATAGAATGGGGAGTTTCAGCCAGAAGGAAGGGAACCACTGTTCTCTCCACACACACAGCCTTTGCAGTCTCTGAGGGCGTCCAAAAGCTCTGCAGACTTGAGCAGTGAGGGCTACGTCTGCCTAGTCTGTGTGAGTTATGCAGCAAGTTGGTTTTCTTTTCTTTTTTGGCAGAGCTTCAGAGTGCCACTGCTTACTCCTTACCAGTAAATTGAATGTGGTGCTGTGACAGAGTATTTGGGGAAAGTTAAATATAGTCACTACTATAAGTGTTGAATGAGGAAATAAGAGAAGTCATTTTATGTGAACTTCATTGGTGGGATACTACTACTTAAAGAACTTCAAGAGTGCTCTAGTGTGGAAACTGCACTCTGAGTACCAGTATTTAATTCAAATGGGTATTGTGATGCTACAGAACTACTTGGACTCCTGACTTAATTTGGTAATGGATCTTTTGTACAGGTTTGCCTGAAACCTACTTGTGAATTTTTTGAAGAGTTTTAGTGCTCAGTTGGTCAGTAATAGCAGCCAGTGCAGCAGGTTTTTAAGGTGTGTGTGGGTCAGAACTAGAGCATGGTCATAGTGTAAACCTTAAAGGTACAGTTGATCTGCACAAGGCATTTTATAATCATCTTCTAACTTGAGACTTTTGACTTTCAGTACCTCAAAACCTAAGGACAACACATCTTCAGCTACTCCTCCACCCGTGAGAAATGGTGGGCATGTGAACACTGCCCCAAACCAGTCAGCAACTAGCAGTAATCAGCTTTCTGTTAATCAGCCACAGAATGCAGCAGGTCCCAGTCCCCATTCAGTGAGGAGAGGTATGATATTTTTTTTGTTTGGCTTTTAAAGCACTAAGTTCCAATTGTTCTTTATGTACTACAAAAATGCTTGCTGAAATTACTTTACCGTCTTGCCTTCCTTTGCTCCAGACTGTGGTTCAGTTCCTTTGCCTTTCACTAGGACCTAGCTGTATATATGTTTGGATTCCTTCATGAGTGCTGGTTGTAATTTTATCAACACTTTAATGAAATCACTCGACTACTGATTAGTAAACCAATATATGCATTTCTGTTTCCTATTGATACCACTTTTATTTTGTAATGCAACATTTTATTTCATATACTTAAGTATTCCATAGAGCTATTAATTCCTTCTTGTAGGAGTTTGGTTTTACAACACACAGCCATGAAATCTCCCCTCTTCCATTCACAGCTGTTAAAAAGCCTGCGCCAGCACCTCCCAAGCCAGCTAACCCCCCACCAGGGCAGCCAGGAAGCCAAAGTTCTGCCCCAGCTGCTCAGCCACCTTCAATCTCTCCAAAGCCACTTGCCAGAAGCTCTTCTCCTCCTGCCCAACATGCAAACCAGGGAGCAGCCCTGACCTCCAGTTCCCAGGTTTCTGCACCTCGGCGGTACTCCAGCAGCCTGTCCCCAATCCAAGCTCCCAGCCACCCACCACCACAGCCCCCAATGCAGGCTACTCCTCCACTGCAGCCCAAAGCAAACAATCAAGCATCTCCTGCTGCACCCAGCAGTGAACATGGACCAGAGCAGCCCTGTTACACTCCTCCGCAGACTCCAACACCACCTGATACACCCCCTCTAGGCAAGCACAGTACTAGTTCCCCACTGTCACAGCCGCAGTCATCTACTCAAGACGCTTCACAGTCTCACTCTCCACCTCACAGTGGCACACTACCAAGGCCACGGCCTGTGCCCAAACCCAGAAACAGACCCAGTGTTCCCCCTCCTCCTCATCCTCCTTCTCAGCTGGCTGGAGATGGTATTATTGCAAATCCCACGCAAACAGCTTCCAAAATAGTAACAGGTGAGTGGATTCTTTCATATTCAGTGCCTCCTTAGGGAGTGGAAATTAATAGAATGTCTGTAGCTATGTGTAATTTTTAAATTGAAAAGCACAGGCAACAGTTAAAATATTGAATTGCTCATTTACAGTTAGAATGCACACAACTGTTCTTCATGTGGGGATCTTGGATGTCTTTCATAGTGAAGGTCTCCTTTCCTGAGGCAGAATGACATGGGGGGAAGTGTGCATTAGCTTGCTTTTTTTTAAGTGCTGGTTGCAAGACACTGGAGTAGCAACAAACTCCACAGGGCTTTCTCCAGCCTCAGCATCACGGTAATCTCCTAGACTTATGCTTCTGTTTGCTGGAAAGGCAAATAATTTGGAGAAGGGAGAGGATGCCATCAGGAATAGTATATTTCGGTATTTACAGGAGACACTAAATCAATGAAGTGATCACTGATGTGTTCTAGTAAATAGATGCTAACTCTGAATGTTTTACTTTGTGAGCATGAAGCCTTCTGATGGGGTCAGAAATCTGAAAGCTGAAGAATCAAATAGACTTAACTAAATTGTAAATTGATCTTCATTTAATGCAGACTTCTTCTCTTTTAAGACATTGATGAATTAAAGATGAATTTTCTATCTTCTCACAAAAACTTAACAAAGCTCATAGTTATTAGCTTGGTAGGGATAATATTTAAAAGTTGGAAACAAGTTAATGGCTGAAGAAAGTAAAAGTTAGCAGATCTTGAAATGTGCTTCTGGTGAGTCTTCGCTTGGTTTAGGAAGTTCTGAACGAAAAGATAGCAAATGTAAGACTAATGCTTTTAAACCTACTCATGTTCAATAATAGTTAAAACTTTCTAATGACACTGCAGCTTCTGAACAATGAAACTAATGTTTTGGAATGCGAAGTGTAAATTCTGTTGCTAACAGCTTTACCCCATGGTGCCTTCACAGGTGGGGATGGTTACTGCGAATAAGGTTTGTACTTACCAGAAACATGCAATATAAGCTAAAATGCTCCTGCACAGCAATATTTTATTTGTAGCTTTATTTTGTATATGCGCTTTGGAATACGTGCTCTCTGTCAACTCTGTATGTTATCTCATGTCATTCTGTTTGTAAGACATATTAGGACCTGTGCTTAATTTCAGTAGTGCTGTGAATATTATTTAGAACATATACTTTAGAACAAATGATAAAAATAACTGTAGTGAATAACACTTCCCACAGTCACCGGGTGTGAAGCAGTGATCCATTTAAAATAGATTTTTTTTTCTCATCAGTGCAGGCAAATGTTGCAGCTTATAGTTTTTCCTCCAGATCAGTGTTTTCTGGTTGCACTTCAGTGTAGCTTTCACTCTAGGTTTTCAGTTGTTTTTACTTGGATCTTATTTGGCAAAATACACAGTTGTGTGACTAAACTCCTTTGCAGATGCAGCAGCATCTGCATTCTGGCATATTTGCATTCTGTCAGCCCCAGCCTCACTAAATAGTTTGTTCAATCACAGCTGCCAAACAGCACATTAATAATGCCACTGGTGATACAGAACAGCTCAGAAATATGCTATCTTTCTAAGGTAACACCTGCATGACAGGCTGGAAAAGTTGATGCATTCCAGAATTATCTCAAGGTCAGGAGTATAGTTTTGTATACAAGGAACTAGCAATAAATGAGCAGTTAGCAACTAAAAGGTAGCTCTGTGTTTTAAAATAAGATAGCTCCTGATCGTACTCCTGCTCTTTTTATTAACATTTCTAAAATACAAAGGCAGTTCACTTTAAAACTGAATTGAGCCTTAAGGCTGTAGGTTCTGCATCTTAACAGCATTTGTACAGAAGCTGAGAATGGGAACAATGCTGATGAGTCAAACTCTAAGTAATGAGAATTTTTCTGGTTCTGGGAAAGTTGCTTTAATGCTAGCAGTTAAGCAGAATTTGTTTTACCTCAGTGTAACTGGAGAAATGCTTGCCTTCTAAGTAATAACCAGCTGGTATGCAGGGGCTGCTTTGTTAGTGGGAGAGTTTAAGTTACACAAAGCATCTGCCATGTGATAGTGGTTGTGTGGATTACTGTGTCAGTGCTGACTTCTAGGGAAAGCACATTTCAGTGGTTATTAGTATCAGTGGTACACAGCTGTCTTGTAGTTTGGATACAATTGAAGAAGCTATCAAACAAACGAAAAACACTGTAATTAAGATCCGTTTATTAATCTGAAAATGTTAGAAAAGAATTAATAGGCATCAGACTTCCAAGTGCCAACCTTAGCAGGTTGGCTGGGTAAATTGTGTATGGCAAGCAACAGTAGGAAAGCTGCCACACAGAGAAGTCTGTCAAGGAAAGCTGATGATGAAGGATTCTTTAGCAAAGCTGGTAAAGGAATCTAGAAAACTTAGTGTGTTTTGAAAACAAACAAAAAACTGGGAAACAGTTAAAGTGACAGCCAGGCTTGTCTAAAGCAGTACGCTCAGTTCAGAATCATCCAGCTTTTCCAGATCAGTCCTTTTTATTTTTCTTTAGAGAATATTTGTTCTGAATTAACACCACTGCGTATTACGTAAGAGTATCTGCTCTAACATTTACACACGCACATGTAGTATTTATTTTTAAGCACTGGCTGGTACTATAAACTAGCTTATCTGATTCACATTGTGAAATAACTACTATCAATTTTAACTTTAATGGAGCAAGGGAAACCAGGAGTAATAGTAGCCAAAACGTAGTTGCCAGCAGACTTTACAATATCAGCATGAGAATTCTGAATTATTTTCAGGATAATATTGAATTTCTGTGTCCATATTCTGGACAGTAATACCTCAAATTCTATTTGCAGTATTAAAGTTATGAGCCCTAGAAAAGAATATTCTAATCAAAAATTTTATTAAATAATCTAGATGTTTGACCTGCTTTCAGTATGAACTGTATTGGAAAGTTCAATGGTAAGGAAAAGGCATATGATTGGCCAAAAATGTTGCTAATCTGTAATCATGTGTGTGCTAATGCCCACTACTAACCTGTCACAAATAACACTGCTTGCTTGCGTTATCATTAGTGTGGCATGCAAAAAGCATGGCTGTTTATGCTTGCTTTTACATTAACATACTAAAAGTATTGAAGACTAGAATGTGTAAAATTCCTGTTTTGACTGGCCAGTTTCACATTTTACTTCTTCAGCTTACTGAAAATCATAGTTAAAAATCTGTGTATTTTATACAGAGGTTCATTTTGTGTTCAGCTTAGCTGTATTGTTAATCACAAATACTCCCTGTATCATCTCACTGTTAACCTCTTTTTTGAGAAGATCACGTCCCTCAATATGCAGTAGCAGCAGAAGTGCATCTTTTGAATCATTGTGGATGAAAATTTGGCAGTAGTGGCAGATATGTGGAGAATGTAGTGTCTGCTGCTTGAGTTTGGTGCCATCTTCTCTATGGTAGGGCATAGCATGGGGAATTGAGTAAGAATATGTAGGAATTTGGGACATGACTACAGTCTTTTCTATGTGATGGTGCTTCTGATGACAGTAGTAAAATGCTGAAAACATCTAACCTTTAAACAATTTTAATTCAACTGATAGTAAAAGTACTTAAATTTTCATGTTAAACACATGGATGGTGAGGCTAAGTGAAAATGGGCTCGGTTTGAAAGTAGCACAGAAGTTATTTTCTTCATTGCTCTCTAAGATCTGCTGAACAGTAACTCTGCACTGGTTTTCAGAATGGGGTGAACATTTGACAGTTGTGCACAACAGGCCGGTTGGTGTCAGGCAACAACATGATGGAGTTGCAGCTGTCATGTTAGCAGTGCCACTGCAAAACTTCTTCATACGAGAGTGCTGCCCGTGGGCCTGGGAATGGAGCAGGGGTTGCTGCCTTCGGCATCACTTCTGTATCTGCTTTGTCCTCTTCCATATTGTTTAGCTCAGAAGTTCTTAACTTGAACACTTGCAGTGTAACTTCTGTGCTAAATTTAAGACTTAATGATAGGATTCAAAGTCTTCAAAAGGTTCCTGTCTTTGCCACCCAAGTTTAAAAGCAAGGTACTTAGCTAGATCTAGTGATCTAAACAATTTTCTGTTTGGATTGTTGCAGTAAGTAATGCCATGGCTTACTGTTTTACAAAGCTGATTTACAATGACAACATACTCATTCACATCTTTTAAACTGTTCTGGATTTTTTTTTCAATTTTCTACCTGCCAGTACAGTCAGTCACCAGAAACATTTTGTCCTTCTATGGACACCTTAGCTTGAACAAAATTCTCCTTTCATCAGTAGGGGGTAAAGAACAGGATGATGTTGCACAAGAGATGAATGTTGTCTCAGATCATTTCTTCCTCTTATGTCAGTGCCTCCCGCTGACACAAAGCACGTTCCTGTCACTTCTAAAAGCCCTGCATGGTGCCCTCTGGGCCAGTGTGGGGAGACCATTTAATGCTCAGTGACCATCCTGGTCTGATGTGACTGCCCAGGTTATAATGTCACTTTCTGGAGGCCTTGAGGAACATTGTCACATTTGCTTTTTGTCAATCATAGGAAATAAAAGCATTTACGTACGTGGCTAAAAGAAGGTATGTAGGAGAAACGACCCCAGGATGAGATTTCTGGTTTGGCTTAATCCAGTGTTTCTGTTGTATGTGAGCGTGTGTGCCGGCCCTCTGGGTAGAAGCCCTTGTCAATCTTTCTTTCCCTTTTCTTCCTAAGGAAATGCACCAGCAATGCACTACTGAGATGTCACTGTCCCGAGTGCTAAACTTGCTCTTCCGTTTTTTGTGCAGACTCCAATTCCAGTATTCCAGAACCACTTCAAAACCCTTCTGCAGAGCTTCCTACGGAGGCAGCGGGCAAAGAACTGCACAACCACCTCCCTCTAGATATTGACAATGACACAGAAAGCACTGCTCTGTGAAGGAAACCAAACCTACTTTCCTTTCCTGATGGGAAAACTGACAGAGCCAACAGTGAAAAGCTTCTCCTGCCGGCATGGAAACCTGTGTGCGCAGCTCAGTGCAGGCAAGAAGCTGTGCAGGAGAGCTGTAATGATCTGTGTGTTTCAACAGTCATCCACGTCCCGGATGGAAGGAATTAATCACTGCAGGAACGTGCATAGGAAGCGTAGCTGCTGCTGGTACCAACGGTATTAGCGAAATTCCAACTGATTTTAAGAAGCGAATTATTAGTTATTTAAAGTGCATGTATTACAGAAGTAATCTTTTTTAATGCCGCGGTTAGACTCTTATTCTAGTTGTTAGGCGTTCCAACGAGCGGCCTTGCCAGAGACATTCCCTCACTGGTTTGCTGCAGGTTTTTGAGACGTGAACCAAAGCCGGCACAGCGGCAGTGACTGCTGGCTCTGTCACTGCTCACAGCTGTGTGCGCTCAGTGCCTTGACGGACTGTGGCTGCAGGAGGAACCTTACTGTATTGTAATCATTTCAGCGCTACTCTGTGATCAGTACCTAATCCCTATTTCATAGTTATTTGTATTAACCAGCCTGCTTTTCGTTTATGTGGAATTAAGACTGTTTGAAGAAAAAAAAAAAACAACTGTGGAAGTGGTTTTGTGCTTTCATAGGAAACGGTTGGATTTTGAAAAAGAAAAAAAAAGTTCTTTGAACATCTGTTTTGATGCATCAGTTGGGTGAACGTTTATAAAATTAAAGACGGTCTTTTCTCAACCTGAGCCCTCCTCATTCACGCGCGCCAAAACTGCCCCCGCTGCTGGAGCCCAGCAGGAGTACTGTCCAATCCCGACTCCGCTCCCCTCAGTCAGGAACCGCCCACCGAACACCGCCTTGTCCAATCCCGACCCAGCTCCTCTCAGGCGGGAACCGCCCACCTCCTGCCGCTCTGTCCAATCCCGGCCCAGTAAGGACAGAGCGGCCGCGTTCCCCCGTTTTGCCCGGTCGCACTCGCTGCGGGGGTCGTCAGCGCTGCCCGTGAATCCGTCCCGGCTCTGTCAGCCCCCGTACGAGGTAGCTTGGTCGTTTCCCGAGCACCAAACGCAGCCATTCCGCTGCTGCCGCTGGGAAGACGGGCCCTGTGCCGTCTCCAGCCGCGATCACGTACAAGGGAGAACTCCGAAGAAGCCATCAGTGGCCGAGGGGGCGGGCCGAACGGGGGGCGGGAGGGATGGAGTGGTTGGGGCGGGGCGGGAGTTTCTACTAGTCGGGATTGGGTGAAGCGGAGAAAGGCGGGAACGAAGGGGCGAGCCAAGTCTTGACGGGGATTGGGCGGAGCGAGGCGGCCCTGGATTGGTTCCCGCTGGAGTCAGCGGGAGTCAGACTAGGCAGTGATTGGCTCTGAGCCACTGAGAGGCGGGACCAGAACGTGTGAAATACCAGAGCGTGCGGTGGCGTGAGGGAGTGGCGGCAGAGGGGCGGAGGTGAGAAGGCAGTGGCGGCGGCGGCGGGAGCAGAGCGGTGTGCGGTGAGCCTGGCTGGGGAGCTGCGGCTGCGGCTGCGGGAAGGCGAAGTGATGAACAGGTTGGCTGTTGGCCACCGCGGCGCTTTGGGTGGGGGGCCGGTGGGCAGCGCCTACGGCACTGTGTGGAGATGAAAGGGCAGCGGGAATGGACTGCTGGTGGGCTGCTGCGGGAAGGAAGGGCGGCTGTGGAGCAGAGCTGGAGCTGAAACACAGAAGGAGCTGACAATAAAGATCTTGTGGGAAACAGGGCAAGAGCTGAAATCACTGGTGTGAGCTTTCTATAAGGATTTGTGGGGAGAAATTCCAAGAGCTGAAATCGTGGGGCATAAGGTGGAAATAAAGCCTCACGGGGGAACAAAGGTGAAGCACTGAAATAATAGAACATGTGTTGAAAATAAACATTGAGGGGGGAAACAGAGCATGTGGTAACAGTGCAGAGCTGCTGCTGGAACCACAGCACGG
>JAPSGF010000014.1:8603827-8712633 GCA_035772895.1 Perdix hodgsoniae | reverse complement strand
TGGAGCTGAAGCAGACCAGGAGCTGACAATAAAGATCTTGTGGGAAACGGCAGGAGCTGAAATCACTGGTGTGAACTTATTGTAAAGCGCTGGGGGGAAATAGGGCAAGACGTGAGTCGGGCTATGAGATCCTTAAGGGGCCACAGGGCAGGAGCTGAAATCACTGTGTATGAGCTGGTAATGCAGAGCTGGTGCTGGAACCCACAGCACAGGGGACAGAGACACGTCCAACAGGCAGAGCTGTGTGCAGCCATAACAACTCTTGCCTGGAGCGGGCAGTGCAGGGAGCTGAAGGGGCAGAACTGGAGCTGAAACAAGGAGCTGAGAATAAAGACATGATCTGAAACTGCAGGAGCTGAAATCACTGGTGTGAGTTTGCTATAAAACTTCAGGGTAATAGGACAATAGCTGAAACGATGGGGTGTGACCTGGAAATAAAGCTTGAGGGGGAAACACAGGGCAAGAGCTGACAGTGCAGAGCTGCTGCTGATGCCCATAGCACAGACATGAAGGCACATCCATCTGCTGGAGCATTTCCTGCCTGGATCTGATGGAGCAGAGCTGGATCTGAAACTGAAACGACAAGTTGCAAAGATTCTGGGAGGAAACGTGGGGCACAAGGTGTGAAAACATTCAGACAGTGCAGTGCAAAGCCAGAGTGTTGCTTTCCCAGAGCATCCAACTCCTGGAGGTGACATGCACAGCATGAGTTGTACCTTTCCAGAACTGAGCCAAAGTAAACGTGCAAGCAGGTGGCACATCCAGCACTGAAGCTGTCAGAAGGTAGAGCCCCTCTTACACAGACTGTGTAGCATCTGTAGTTGGGACAGATCTGAAGCTGAAATGCAAGGCATGCCCTGAAAATACAGATCTTGGCATGAGACATGAGTCACGAGCTGAAATGTTGGATCCGGGGGTGAACATGGAATGTGGGCAGAGGCAGAAATGCAGCCACCAGCAGAGCTATAGGAAGCCAGAGCTCTTACCTGGAGTGCACAGTGTCAGGACTGGAACTGTGGGGACAGAGCTGGAAATGTGGGCCCTGGGCAATGGTGAGGCCACAGCAGCCCTGGGTGCAGCTCCTCCATCCAGCTGCTGTGTGCATGTGGAGCTGGCAGCTGTCATGCCTCAGCCAGGGCTGTGCCCAGCAAGAATTCTGCCTGCTGGTGGGTGCCTCATTTCTCTGCGCGATTTTTCCAGGTGCTCCCTGGGCAGTGCCACTCTGAGGATGGCAGCTGAACCCCAGCAGCTGCTGCCCATTGTTCCTGGGAGCAGAAGCACCCTCAGCCCAGCCTGAGGATATGCAGGGACTCTGCTGGGTGCAGAGCCCAGTGCACAGCCATGGCAGGGTCCAGGCCTGGCACTACTCAGCCCCTTCACCTCTTCGGGGTTCCAGGCATCTTCATGATAAACTTAAAGATCGTCTTTTGTCAACTTAAGGTATATTTATTCAAGTGCATCAGTAATATGGCCACTTCTGCGGCCCATGAGACAGCAGTTCCACACCCACAGCTGTGCAGTTATCCCTGGGCTTTGCAGCTGCCAAGCTGCTGCTGAGCTTCTCCTGTCTCACAGACTGCAGTGGAAGCCATGCATCTTTGTGTTTGAACTTGTGTGAAACTTGAGAGTTCTGCTGCAAGAAGAAACACTGGGAACACACTGCATCAGGCAGATAAGTGCAAGGGAACGGGCCATACAGCTTCTGTGAGTGAAAGGAGAGCAAGTAACAGCAATAGTCATATAGCTCACGGGACTAATTTAGTTAATATATAAATTCCTTCATGTTCCATAATACATTTCACTCAGGTTACTAAACTGCAACTAGAGCTTCACTGCAAAATAAAATTGCATTCCATAGAGGATGCAATGCACTTGCTGACGTGCTCTAATATTTTGGTTGCTCTCTCTGCTGCTGCTGCCTGAAACACAGCAGCCCAGTTCCTTCTGCTCAGGTGTCCTGTGGCAGGAAGAATGCTTCCTGCTCTAGGTTCTTGCTCTGGCACTGGAACAAGTTTCCCAAGCTCTTAAGTTCAGTGCTACAAGTCAAGATTCTAGCTGTGTGACTAAATTTGATGTTTGTCCCCAAAACTGCCTGCAACGTACCTGAATCCAGGACATGTTGAATGGGACTCAAATACATTCTCAGATAATCTATAGGGCTTGCACATTCTTCAGCTTTACACAAGTAGCCAATAGTCTCTGCTGGGATGAACAGCTCAGGGGCAAGAGTGCACAGACTGTCACTGCTGGCCTTACTGTTATCCTGTGGAACAAAGAGCATTTTGATGCAGGTGCAGCAAGGGCACAGGGCTACAAGTTACCTAAGCAGCAGGGCTGGAGCTGCTCCCCATTCCTGTGTCCTTTGGGAGCGCTCAGGGACAAAGCCCAGGAGAGGGATTCATGGGACACAAGCCTGTGGCAGTGCTGTGAATGAGCTCACTCAAACAACTGCACAAAACAGCCAAACACAGGTCCAAGAAGCAGTGCAGAATAAAGCAATGACTTTCTGTGATGCTTCCATGCTGCCTCCAGAATCCTCTGAGCGTGCTGATGGACTCTGCAGCTGCTGAATGGTGTGGGGGAGTGCAGGGTTGGGGGGAAAACTGGGAACTTTACCTCAGCAGATTTTAGCACATAGTCTGCCACATTGATCAGGAGTGTAAGACATTCTGTGACCACTTCTTCTATAGACTGTGATTGCATTGAGTCTTCTGTATGTGTCACAGGCGACGTCACCACTGCTACATCCCATTTTGGGAACAGCCTGCTCGGGATGTTGTGTGCCACCACCAGGACTTTGATTTCCTGGAGAAGAGCACTGAGTGGAAAAGGGAGTGAATTGTGTCCTTAAGAACAGCAAGCAGTTTGTTTCATTGCATTCATGTTTCATAACCCAAGCAATGTGTGATCTGCACTCAGTGTTGCCTGAGCACATGTTGTACATGCCTGCACACCTCCCACCCTGGGCCTTGGGTGATGCAGATCATCCAACAGAAGCTTTTTTCCAGTTGTGCTCTAACAGCTGTGCAAGGGTCTGAGCAGACTGGTGGATGGGAGGGTAAGAAATGAGCAGAGAAGTGGGTGGAATTTAGTGAGCAAATGGAGGTATGGGATGCTACTGTGCCCAAGGCACTCAAGGAGAATGAAAAGTCAGTGTAATCGTACCTAATGTTCTGTTTCACTTGAAAGGAGCTGCCTACCACTTCTGTTACAATTTTCTTTCAGCAAAGGTAATGGGAACCACTTACCTAGGACCCTGATTTTGGAGAGAAGCAAGAGCTCGGATGAGAAAATGTATCGTGCTACTGCAAGACTGCAGAGGAAAGGGTAGAGTTTTTATGGAATTGCACATTATAAAATACTATCTGAATAAAAAGTAATTCTTCAGTATCCATTCCTGTAAATAGTCCTTGCCTTTGAGACCCACGCACTGAGGACAAAGCATGTTCCTATTATGCCTGACAGAACACAGCACTTCATGCTGTCACATCCCTCCCTGCTCTGGGACAGTTCGCTTCAGTACCGGGGGCAGCAAATTCCAGAGGAAAGCTGCCAAGACTCCACACCCCTCTGCTCTTAGTTCTCACTTTAAACCAGTGTATGGAGTCAGAAGCGGTCATACATTTGCAGTCAGCTGCATCTGAACAGCCAGGTTTGTACAAAGCTGAACTGAGGCCATTGGATCCGACAGGGAATTCCTTTAACTTACTTCCACTACATGAAGAATGTGTCTGGAACTGAGCAGCAGCAGCCCTGAAACTCGTTCTCTTGTGTGGTATTCTGATGCATCTTCAAACAATTCCCTGTGATAACCTTGTTTCAAAAGAAGCAGTTCGTTACAACACTCACAGTGAGAGTTCCAGCAGGTCAGTCCTCTGTTCTGCGTGCCCAGATTTACAAATTATGTTTTTTTTTTTTTATTCAGAAGCATTAAAGTATCGCTTTAATAGCAATGTGGGGAATGCTTCTTGAAGCATGCAGCACTATGACTTGTGTCAGCTCCTAAATCTGCACCCAAACTTCACTCTACTAAGTGTAGCTGGAGTCCAATTCCTGTTGGCATTCACTGAGTCACAAATCATGAGTTGGAAGGGAGCTCTGAGTACGGTGTGGTGCCACTCCCTGCACTGAGCAGGGACACCCACAGCTCCATCAGTGCTCAGAGCCCCATCCAGCCTGACTGTGGGTGTGTGCAGGGATGGGGCACTGCCACCTCTCTGGGCACCCTGTGTAACTGAGGTGCAGTTACACCGCTGTTGCTGTGGATGCACTGCCTGTAGGCCCCAAACATGGAGCACTGCCACAGTTCTGCATGCGCAGCTGAATTCCTGCCTCTTCCCGACATTGGCACCAGCTCATACAAATGCTCGGGGAAAACAAACAAACAAGCAAACCAAACCAAACCAAACCAACCAAACAAAAAACTGCTTAATGCTCCTCACAGACAGAGCCACCCACCTGCCACCTCCTCCGCCGCCACCTCCTCGCGCAGTCGGGCCACGACCAGCAGCCGCCGCAGCGGGACGCGGCACTGCGGGCAGAGCACAGCGCGCTCAGCTCAGCGTAAAAGCCGCCGCCGGCGCAGCCCGGCCCGCCGTCCGCCCACCTGCAGGGTGCGGCGCAGCCGCCGCCACCGCGCGGCCAGGAGGTTCCTCCGCTCCAACTTCTCCGGACGGTCGCGTCGCACGGCCGCTCCCGTCTCCTCCGCCATGGCCGGGCCCTGCGCCGGGAGCCGCCGGTGGGGGCCGCGCTGCGCTCGCGGAGCCAGGGGGCGGCCGTTGTGCCGCTCGCCAGGGCCGCGCCTCCGGCTCGGGCAGGTGCGGCGAGTTCCGGCAGCCACACGAGGCCCTGGGGTGGGTTGGTTACCGAGTTGAACGCGGCGGCGGCACAGCCCTGCTGTGTTTCTCCTCTCGAGGACGAGGTGCGCCTCCAAGCACTCCGTTCTCCTAGCAGAAAGCTTTAGCGGCGCTGCACCGCTTGTTCCCAGCCCACCCTGGAGGAGTGTGTGCCACTGGGCTCAGCGCCATTCATCCCATCGCAGTGCCTCGGCTGTGTTGCGCCGGCCATATCGACCAGCCAGCACACTGCCATCAGCGCAGTCCCGTAGGAACGTCAGCAACCCGAGTGCAGACCGCACGCCCGCTGCGGCCCGCGGGGCGTGGATGAGGGAGTCCAGGCTGTAAGCCGTGCCCAGGTCAGTTGTGCACCCTGCTGGTCACGGGGGCTACAGCACAGGCAAACCTTACGTACGGTTACAGAAGTGTAAATAGGGACAGAATCCAGATGTCCTAAGTAGTGCTTTAACCCCCAAAAGCGTAATTATATACTTGGAATAACCAACACCGCGCTCCCGCCTCAGCTCGTTGTGCTCAGCTTCGTGCACCCAGTTCAGGTCTGCAGCTGTGCCAAGTGCTCCTCGAGGGAAATGAGGGATGCGTTAGGGAGAAGGGTCTGTCTTCTTAAATAAAATTTAGAAAGCACTATGAATTACATTAATCCTCTGCTAATTATTATTATTTACACCATTTAACATTAGTTGATGTCATCTGGGATCAAGCGGCGGACTGCTATGCGAAATAGGCCCAGAGGAAGACCCCTGCACATATGCTCAGTATCAAGTTGATGTTCAGGACGTGCTTCACCAGTGGGTTCTCCTCCAGGGAAGCCATGGGATACTCAGGTTTGGCTGGCGCCACGTCCTCGGGGTTCTCTTGTCTGCGTTCCATCCCACAGAGCCACAGGAGGGTCCTCACCAGCTTTGAGTCCTTCTTGGTGCCAGTCGGACCTACAGAGCCAGCATAGAGCAAGGTGTAAGTGTCACCAGCAGCAGATCCCAGATGTATGTCAGTATGGCCCTGCACAAAGGATTTTGATGCAGAAGTGCATCCTCACTCTTCAAACAAGTACACTAGCTACACTGAGGTGTGGGAAAGCCTTCAAATGGCATCTATTTGGGGCTGTACGCTCTATTTCTCTCTTCCTTGCGGGTCTGAGCTCAGGCTTTGCTCTTCCCAACATTTTAGGAAGCAGTAATAGCATCAAACCTAAAAGCCCATTTCTAAGTATTTGCAGCCCATCAGCTTCCTTTGCCACATGCATACTTTGTCCAATTAGGGTTACTCCACACTACATGTGTGGAAAGCGAATTCTCCCAGCTTTGGGCTGGATTGGGCCATGTGTGACAAAGCATCAGTTTGCAACAAGAATGAGACTTCTCAGCACTGAGAGATCTGTGCTTCACTTCCTCGTTACCTTACTGATCTTTTCCTTAGCTTTTTATAGATCAGAGGAATACACAGCTGTTGCATAAACAGTGTCCAAAGCCTGGCAAAAACAAGTGATGGTAATCATTGCTGGAAAAGGCAGAATGAGTTGCTGTGCACATTTGTACCTAATACCGACAAGTACAAGTTTTAAAAAATGTAAATCCTCCTTCACTGATCTGTCAAGAACTCCGCCCAGGGCTCTGGGTTCTCCCTGCTGCTAGAGTCCATCAGAAAACATCACTGAAAAACAGAAATGGAATTTCATGAAAGTAATTGTGTTTTTCCTCCACCCTC
Organism: Perdix hodgsoniae; assembly: GCA_035772895.1. NCBI lineage: Eukaryota > Metazoa > Chordata > Aves > Galliformes > Phasianidae > Perdix > Perdix hodgsoniae. The sequence goes on along the minus strand of JAPSGF010000014.1, from coordinate 8,706,073 downwards.
CCCTTTCAATCAGTTCTCCTTGCAGCAGGTGCAGGCTCTGTGCAGGACAGTGGCATGGCTTTCTGTATCCCATCCAGCTCCTTCTTGATTTCAAGCATATGTAATGCCATCAAGAGATGGAAAAGGAACTAAGCTTTTGCTTAGGTGAAACTGTCAGGTAAAACCCTTTAGCATGCCCTGAAGATACAGAAATCCAGAGGAAGCAGTTTTAACTGTTCTTGTCTTCAGAGCCTTTACATAATGCCTAGAGCTGTTAATTGTAGGTGTTACTGAGTATGGTGTTGGAGCACTTACATTTGTTATCATTTGTACTATTTTCAGAAGCAATGCTTATATCAATCTGGAGAGCTGGACGCTCAGCTTCGCGTGCTCCTTTGGCAGTGTCAGGAGAAGTGCTGACCGCTAGGTCTTTCTTGGCTGGAGGATCCCCACGTGTGAACCAGGTTAGCCGACTTATCTGATGGCATGAAGAGCGGTGTTAAACTGCTTTGCGGTCGCTTAAAGGACTGCCTGAGCAGTACAGCAGCCTGCAGAGAGAACACTGTGAGGGGTTGAAGTCTGTCCTCCCGCTCAGCTGGAGCAGGTGAACGGCTCAGTGCTCCGCTGCTGGCAGCAGAGCGGTGTTGGGTTAGTTTTATCTGCAGCCTGAGAGCTCTTGGAAGGATGGAGGTCTTCACTTTTGGTTACTGCGTGGGTATCGCTGGATGCAGCCTGAGTGGGCCAGGGAAAGGAGCAAAAGAATGGAAACCGTGGCCAATGAGGAATGATTCACAGAACGGGGGTTGTTTAGAGAAGAAAAGACAGATGGGAGATAGGATAATTTTCTTCAAATATGTCAAAGGCATAGAGGAGCGTTCTTGATACCAGTGACAGGGCAGACATGAAGGGAAGAGCACAACATGAAGCTGGAAAGATTCAAGTTGGAGAAGAGGAAAAACTTCTGCAAAGAGGGGCAGGATCTTGAACTGGTGGTGCGCTTCCCTGGGCACCTCCCTCTGGGGGCTTATGGGAGTGAGTTCGCCATGGGTCTTTCAGAAATGCCAGGTTAGTCCTGTCTCGAAGCAAGAGATGCATTGGCTGTATGATTTCTGAAGGTCCCTTCTGGCCCTCCTTTCTGCTATTTACATTTTTTGTAGCCTCAGTATGTCTATTAAAAGTAGTCAAACTGGCACAAACCTGTTCCAGAGGAAGTGTGCTCTCTGCCCTTGATTTCTCTTTTCTGCGAGTAAAAATGGTTCCTCACTAAATTAGTAAGAGTTCATAAAGATGACCCAGAAGCTGGAATTTCTTGGAAAATAGAGGGAAAAAGCTAGTTTGTTATGCATTAAACACACAAGTTTGAACTTAAGAACAGCTCTTTGTAACATCAACTGTTGACCTGTTTCCAGGGTGGAACTGTGGCTATATGGGACCAAAACCTTAAAAGGAAAGCAGCAGGGTGCTGGAGCGAAGGAGGGATTGCTGTTACAGGTTGCTACAAGTGTTTTCATGTGCTAAGAATGGATGGAAATGCCCATTTCCAGATTATTTATCTCCGCCTCATTCCCATGGCTGTAATGGGGGGCGTCCATTCACCAATAAGGGAAGCAATGTGAGGGGTGGACGCACCATTTCCTCTGAGGGGGGTTCCGTCAGCAGGCTGATGAGCAGCACGGTGAGTGTGGAGACAGCCGCCAGCACCATGGAGAAGTAGAGGTAGTGCATGTAGCGCAGCACGCCCGGCCGCGTGTCTCGCTCCCCGCACTGGGGCTCCGGGAAGATGAAGTCCAGCACCATCCGGATGACGCCCATCAGCAGCCCGAGCACCAGGCCCCAGAACGCGCCCTAGGGAGTGAGGGTTATTTGCTGGAGCAAGAAGTGTGAGGCCTCTCAGGGCTGTGAGCTGCTAGGCTTTCTTGTCCCTGCTTGTTTGTTTGTTTGTTTGTTTGTTTGGCAGATTTGCATCCCCCCCTTTCCCACTTGTGCTGTTTTATCTAGGTGCACTGGTGCTGTTACAGTAGCGGTGTCTGCCCTGCGTGGGGACCAGTGGGCCGTTCAAGAGGGATGTTTGCATCCCAGTGGCTGCTTTAACCACAGGTGCTAACGACTGCCCTCCAGCTAAGTGAAGTCAGGTGTGGGAAGGCTTTACCCCATCCTTAGCACCAGGTGAGGAGCTGCAGGCTTTGGATTCCTGGTGCCCTGCTCCTTAAATATGTGGGGCCCCTTGCTGCAGATCACACAAGTGCGTCTAATGAACGGCAAGCAAGGCCCTAACGAGCTTCAGGCCTTATGAAGGGCACCTTGCAGCCAAGCAATGCAGTCCTCTCACTGCTTACAAAATGCCTTTTGAAAAGCACTAGGAATTCCTGCCTCAGGGATGACTGTGTCCAGCACTGCCTAGAGGGGCTGTTACCTTCTCATTTGCTCGCTTCCAGAAGCAGCCCAATATGAACACCATTGCCACAGGGGGCTGCAGGTAGGAACTGATGGATTGGATGTAAATGAAGAGCTGCCCACCCTGGCCAGCCTGGACCAGTGGGATCCACAGGATAGAGACCACCGTAAGTAGCAGCACAAAGACCCTATGCAAGAAGATGTCAGTATTGTTAGCTCAGATGTTTCTTTTCCAGTTGTCCATCTCGCAAAACTCCTCCTGAGATCACTTGTAACCATGAGGCCTCAGCTTTAGCACTGCAGCAAACCTGTACACTATGGGGCTCTCAGCCCGTTCTGCCTTACGGTGGATCCCTTGCAACATACCTGTCCCAGTTTTCCATACCTGCCAACAATCATGAGCTCCCACTCGGAGCATCGAGGCCGGAAGTGTTTCCAGAGGTCCATGGTAAAAATGGTGCTGGCGCTGTTGAAGATGGATGTGAGGGAGGACATGAGGGCTGCTATCATCACGGCCATCATCAGGCCCCTGAGTCCTGGAAGCAAAAAATCGGTGCAGCCTTACTAAGAATCCCAAATAACCACTTGCTGTATGCTGTCCTCACCACGCTTCCATCAAACCCAATGTAACCCCACTGAATTACAGCTGCAGGTTTCTTCCTTTCTGAACTTTTCCTGTGCAGGCTGCTCACCTACAGGCAGGAGCTCTATCACCAACTTCGGGTAAGCGATATCAGAACAGCCGGATGGGTTGCCACAGATTTTTTGACAAATCTCCGGCTCTGCGCAAGCCACCAGGTCTGAAATAAGCAAGGCAAATGAGAAGCAATATTCATGAGTCACGAGAAACAGTATAGCTGAAGTCTGCTGTAGGAGAATCTGCATTCTGCTAGTTGTAACGGGGAGGAAGTTCTGTCATGCTTTGGGTGCTTGAGGCACTGCAAAAGCTGTCTGAGCTGCACAGAATGGACACAACCTGTAGTGGCTGTCAGAGGGAGCAGAGCTCTCCTTCAGCACTGACCTGGGAAGAGGACCCGGCTGATCATGCCCGGCATCACCATCATGAAGAGTGGCAAAATCTTCAGGTAGGAGGTCATCAGGGAGCCTCCCTTGGCGTGTGAGAGGTTTTTAGCAGCAAGAGACCTCTGAACGATGACCTAGAGAGGAAGAAATGCATTGGATCTGCTGCAGGGTAGGGCAGAGCCAGCTCTTGTGGTGCGGTTGGGTCATGTACTGCTCTCAGACATGCTATGTTTGTTTGTCTATTCTGTTCTCTAAACTGTTGCAATTGTAGAAAAGTGAGTACTGGGGTGAAAGTGATCAGACCCCTGCAGAGCTGAAAAAGTTTGAGAGTACCTCACATCTGTATGGACTGGGATTAACAATGAGACGCATTCTCCCCTCGTTCTACATTGAAATAATTCACAAAACCTAGTTGTGCTTCTGCAGTTTTGCAGTCTGAGGATTGAAAGCAACACATTTTACTGCACTGCTATCAGAAATAGTGACTAGCCTAAGCTATGCTGCAGACTTTAGGTCTGCAATCAGAGTCAAACAGCCAAGAGCATGTCCTCAAAACCAAACCGAGGCAGAAGCAGTGACGCACCTGGTCAGTACACCAGTACCACAGAGACGGGATGGTCATCCCCACCAGCACCCCTGGCCAGGGAAGGTCGGAGTTAACAGGATCCCGGAAAATGTGGAAAGCATCTTCCCTTGGCAAGCCGCAGCTGCTGTTCTCCTTGCGGGTGCTGGGAATGGCATCAAAGTATTTTGCCTGCAAACCTTCCAGACCGCCAACTTCAACAAAGCCTAGAATAGGTCATAAGAAGTAGTTATCACGTCTTCTGTGCTCTTAGTTTTAGTCCCTTCAGTTTGCTCGATAGATGGATAGCTATAGTCTCTATAAATCCCCCACAAGCATTCTTTAACATCAGGAGTTACTGGCTTGGCAGCTGGCCTATGGCAGGGGGTTGGAATGAGATGATTGTTTAGGTCCCTTCCAACCCAACTTTACAGCAGTGTGATCTATTCTACAGTTTTAATGCTGGGCAGGGGATGGCATCACGCTGTAAACCTGTTGGCTAGGGATGATGCTTGTTCATCTTTTATATTACTTCAGAACCTATTCCTTAAATTATTTTTTCATGGAGTTCTTGTGCGTTTTTACCACTGAAGAACTACTGTAAGATTATTTGATTTGATGAGATTATATGAACACACATTTCTACAGGAAAAAACATAAAAAGCAGTTCTTGGAACATCAATCAAGCAAACATTTGTAATGACCCAGCACGTCTGTAGTGCTAGAGCTGTTGTAAGCTCAGCAAGGAGGAGCACTCACTGAAGACCATGAGGCTGATGGCACCGACCAGCATGATGAGGGTCTGCAATGCATCCGTGTAGATGACGGCAGCCAGACCACCTGTGGGAGCAGAGAGCAGTGCTGGAATCTGCTCCGACCTCCTCGGCAGCATCCTGAGGAGCAGCGCCGTGCTGCTCTGCCCATACCCAGCCATTCCTGCACCTCGTGTTTCAAATCAGAATGAGTCACCATTTTGCCACCAAGAAGCCAATGTCCAGTATAAATACTTCTATGGGAAATGCATGGAAAAACTCCAAAACAAAGCCCAGGCTGAATATGGAGGAGGAAAAACAGTGGTAGTGGAGGCAATCTTTATGAGCAGCATCACCAGGGGTGAGCGCTGGGAAAGGAGCAACCTTTGTTTGTGTAGGATTTGTGCTCACTCCGTGCATGGCTTTGTTCCATTTGGCCACTGTTAAGCCCCAAAAGGGCACCCAGGACTGACAGTGCTTTTTGCGTTATGCAGCTCATTGCTATGTTAATCCCTCATACCCTAAAAAGCCCAGAGGAGGAACTGCACTGGGCAAATGCCATAAGCATCACTTCTCTTAAGGAGAGACTGCCGTGCATCCATATCTGGCTTGGCCTTGTGAGAGGCATTCATATACTCACTCCTGGTAATACTTTTTAACAGGTAAGTTACCACTTGCTGTTCTCCCTGTTTTTCATACTCATGGCAAAAACAGATAGAATGTGAAATTCAGGGCCCCCACCAAAAGCATGAGGCTGTTTTGTGCATTACATGCACACAAAGCATGAGCAGGACCTGCTGTGCTCCAACCTGAAACTCAGCCACGCACCTGCTACAGTGTAGACAGCAGTGATTGCTAGCAGGCCTGCCACAGCAATGTAGAGGTCCCAGTGCAAAGCCTGCTGAATGAAGAGGGCCCCAGCATACATATCAACCTACGAACAAAAATGATTTCAGTTGCTAGGTGACATTACCCAACCCCTGTAAGCTGGTGATGCCGGGGAATGGACACACAGTGATTTGCATCACAGTATGTTCTTAAGGAGCATCCGCAGGACCCCAAGTATGCAGTGCTCCCAAGGATCAGGCAGGTGTGTGCCAGGCTCCCTGCCCACCTGTGCCCTGTGTGCACAGGAAAATCACAGACAGAGATCTCTCCACTTTCTCCAACTTGGGCAGTGCTGCACAGTTAATGAGCAACTCGCGGGGTGTTGTGCAAGGCTTGCTCCTGTTATTCATTCCAGGCACTGCATCAAAGGGAAGCAGCAATAAATCATGGAACTCTTTCTGCCTGAGCACATACCAGCTCCTGCATTCTTGCTCATCCTGCAGATAGCAGCAGTAGGGGTTTGTGCAGGAAATGAACGTGCAAAGGGAAGAAAGTGGCCAAGCTAGCCAGGCATACAAGTCTAACGACAATGCATCCACTCAGCTTAACCTTCCAATGGTTAATTGCTCAGGATGTTGACATCTAGCTTTCCCCTTACTGTAGCAAGCATTCAAATCTTTAATGTGGAAAAACATAATCATTTTTGTGTAGTTTATCTAAACAGCTATAGTCCACCTTTCTCAGGTACTTTAAAAATATACCTCTGTTTCTGTTAATCCAGGGAAGGGCCAACAATTGCATCATCTTTTCAGTACCTAAAGCAGGGCTATAAGAGAGAAGGGGGCAGGCTGTAGCAGGGTCTGTAGTGACAGACAAGAGGAAATGGTTTCAAACTAAAATGGGAGATTCAGATTGGATATAAAGAAGAAGCTGTTTGCAATAAGGGCAGAGAGGTGGTGCCCCATCCCTGCAAACACCCACAGTCAGGCTGGATGGGGCTCTGAGCACTGATGGAGCTGTGGGTGTCCCTGCTCAGTGCACAGAGCATTCAGGGGTCCTTTCCAACTCAAGCCATTCTATATCTCTGTGATCTCAGCCTGGCTGGGTAACACACTCTTCCAGAGCAGGTTGAATTCAACTTCCTACCATTTTTTCCTACTCACTGATATTTTGGTGAAGATATAGATGAACAAGTAGAGAATCGCCAGGAATATCTGGATTCTTTTTCCACCAAAGCGCTTCCGCAGGTACTCTGGCATGGTGGTCACCTGTGTGGGACAGACATGCTGGAAAGGCAGCAGCACACAGGGGCTCAGCTGGGAGCCGTGCAGCTGCAACTGAGCATGGCTGAGCTCCTGAGCCACGTGGGGGTTTGAATGCCAGAAAGTGACTGATGGATACAACGCCCCATTTACTTACTCCTGCTGCTATGTAAATGGGAAGGAATAACCATGCCAGCACCAAAACAGAAAACATGCCCTGCAAAACAAGTGGAAAGGAAGGTCAAAATGCTGCTCCAGGCTGCAGTCAGGTGGGGAGAGCATGGGGCACTCAGGGGCATGGAGACCTGGGGACCTTTCAGGCCCCCCAGCAGCTGGTAGAGGCAGCAGGAGGGCTGCTGTGCCGTACCATGCACATGGAGCCACGCCATGCCATACAATGCCACACTCACATTCCACTCATAGGCTGTTGCAGCGATTCCTGATGCAGCTCCTGACCCTGCCAGGCCAATGAAGTGCCCGCTTCCAACATTGCTGGCAAACAGGGATGCGCCCACCTGGGAAGGGATGCAGGGGTCAGGCACTGTGTCCCTGGGGAGCTGGGGGTGCCTAGAGGGGAGGTGGCAGGGAGGCACCGTGCCAGCCAGCTGCACTGGTCTTGGAGAAAGCCAGCATTGTTACTGGGTCTTTGCAAAAACACGGAACACATCTTTCTTCTTTTTGGAGAAATGAATTCTGCATGGACAAAGGTCTCACTGTAACCTAGGGGCATAAGCAGGACAACAACAAAGATACTTACAGGCCACCACACCATCTGTCCCCCAGCCAGAAAGTAGCCTTTCACCGTGCTGCGCTGCGTCTTCCACATGGACTGAGAAAGCAGAAGAGCAGAACAAAGGATCACCATTATCAGCTGCTGCTCAGAACCACACTGAGCACGTGGCTGGTCCCCCAGCAGGAGCCTGTCCTGTCCTCACTCCAGACCCACAATGGAGACAAGCAATTTTGGACAAGAGCTGTGGGCACCTGCAGCTATCAGGAGGAGCGCTACACACTGCATGTATTACATGTTGACTCCCATTCTTCAGAGATCTCAAATGTTTTCATGTGATATGGTGAGTTCTGCATCGCATGTGGAGGCAGCAGCCATTCATCTTGCCTTGTGACAGCCAGACTGTGCTTCTGCTATTGCAAAAGCCATGCCAGGAGGATGTCCTGCTGCCGTAATTGTATGTGAGGACTATTTTTAATTTACAAAATCTGCTGTCAGGACCTCACCGCTGACAAACACAGATGATACATGGGACAGCAGTTCCTTCCTGAATGAACAAAACACTATTAGTAGTAGTACTTGGTACTTACACAACCTCTTCCTCACAAGTGCTCTCAGTACCTCTGCAAACACTGGAGCTGAACAGCCCTCCTGCGGCACAGTGAGGGCACTTCCCCATGCTGAAGTAGGGGAAAGGACCTGTCTGCTGTGCCCTTCCACTCATGTAGTTGAATTCAGTGAAGTGTGGCTTGATTCAAGCCAAAGTAAAATAAGTTGAAGTCCAAACAACCATATTCTCCAATAGAACAGCAGTCTGAATTTTAAATGCTTACCCAGAGCCCAACAGCCAGGACAAACACAAAGTATAGCACGAGGATAGTGATGTCTACGGGGCCCAGCGTCTTCTGGGGAAACACATCCCACTGGGGCGTCACCGACGATGGGGTGCTGCTGCTGCTCTCCATGGCTCCTTGCGCAGGATGGGCGCTTCCTCTGGGCATAGATCTGTAAAACATGGGCTGTGTGGTTGCAGCACTGTGGCAAAAGGGGAAGCTACTGACTGCTCCTGACCATCCCCAGGGTGCCCTACTCTGCCCAGCCACGGGATCTGCTCTCCATTACCCTGCCGAGCTGAGGAGATGTCCCCTGAGCCCCACAGCACCGTCACCACCAGGACATTGAGTGCCCACTCCTTCTCCTTATGCCTAGTCCTCTGGCTACTGCTGCACTTGTAAGGTGACACTTATAAGCTCCCACCTCAAAATGCTGGAAAAGGTGGGGCAGGGAAAGGCGGTGTCACCTGCTGCTGGGGAGAGGAGCAGCCCAACAGGTTCTTCCCCTGAGCCCAGCGCCCAGCACAGCACAGAGACATCTGTGCATGGCTTTCACAACACCCTCTGGCCTCACCAGTTTGTTGATACGGGAAAATGCAGCTTTGACAGGGAATTCGGGGAAGCCTCACCTTCCCTGGTGCCTAATGAGCTGTCTGAAGTGCAAGCAGCTACTCCTGGGTATTGCTGGCATGTCCAGGTACATAAGGCCCAGGTGTGTGAACAAAGCAGAGTGGGAATGGATACACAAAAGCACGCTCACCGTCCTTTCACATCCAGGCAATGTTGCAAATGTACCAGTGATGAAAATGCAAAAATTTCACTGGGCAGCACTGAAAAAGTGTCCCGTGTCCCCGCTGAGCTCAGCCTCAGCCCAGGTTGGGGTTGTATTTATGGAAGGTTGGGCAGTGGGTGGTTTTCAGGTGCAGTCCCATCCCTGCCGTACACAGCAGGTGGGTTGTGCCCTGCGGTAGCCACAACCTGGAACTGCAGTGCCAAAGCCCACCCAGAACTACACTCTAAATGGTGAGTGCTGAGAGCACAACCTGCGGGGCTGCAGAGCCTTTCCTGTGTCTTACAACATGCCCAGGTCCCTCTGCATCTTCCGGGAGTGCTGGTGCTGCACCTCCTTAAGGAGTGACATCTGGGCTGGCACTGAGGCTGTGCTGACACACTTAACTTGGAGAAGAGAAATGCTCGTTGGTGTGCCAGTCTCAGGGAGCTGCTAACCCCACTGCCACCTCCCACTTTTTCTTCTGCAGCTCGCATTCTGCCATTTCTTACCAGCCCCAAACACCTCTTATATCGGGTGCTGTGCACTTGCAGCACAGTCTGCACTGAGCTACCTGAGTTCAGCCCCAGGCCACCTGAGTTCAGTCAGGCTTGGCTTTATGTTTTCCCTCTGCAATGCGAGCAGCACCAGCCGTTTCTTGTGTTGCCAACGAGGAGGGGACACACAGATGTGCTGGGGGTGTCCCACACCGAGCTGTGTCTGCGGGTGCCACACAAAGCACAGGGGCACGCGGTGAGCTCAGCTGCTCCGGCTTCAAACCCTCACTCTGCCGCGGCCCAGTGGAAATTTTGCCCGTTTTGTGCATTCAGGTCACAGCGCGGTCCCCCTCGGTTCCTGGCACAGGCGGCAGCGCTTTCCTCGCCAGAGATTGTGAGCAAGGGACATCCGTGGCATTGAAATGCGGCCGCTGAAGCCGGCCTTTATCAATGGTCCGGGGAGACGCAGCCACGTGGGTGCCGAGGCACCGCCGGCGCTGTATCTCAATGCCGCTGCAAGGGGATTTTTTAAAGCTTTCCCAGCTCTGTACCCCTCCTACAGTGACCGCCGCTCCCGAGGGTGTCCGCCCCGCAGCCGCCCTCAGCCCAGCGCCCGACCGCGAGGTAGAAGCCGGAGGACTTACTGCGCTCAGCCGGGTCTCATTCTGCTCCCTCGCGCTAGGCACCACCGAGCCTCTGCCAACTGACGGGCAGCTTAAATATTGCCAGAGAATGGGGATTTGCCAGCGGAGCTGTTAACAGTGTCACAAGGAACGAGGAGGAATATTTATAGTCAAAGTTAAACTAATTGCCCGAAGTTACTCGTTCAGTCTCCTGCGGCTCTGGTGAGAAGTGCGTTATTTTCACTATCAGCGCTCATAGGTCAAACTCCAAAGACTGCCATCCTCTTAAACAATCTGCGCAGTTAATGAAGGGACAAGTAACAATGAAAGTCAGCGCCGATGTCCTCGCAGGCTGACACCACAAGACACAGGAGGGAGCTGACAGCCCTGCGTCTGAATGCGTGCCTGAGCCTTACAAAGGGCAGGATTCAGCCGTGGGCTGGGGTCCGTCTATGAGCCTGTAGGTGAATCCCAGGATTGGGTTCCTTTTTGAGACCAGGGTGGAAAAACGTTCACAGTCAAATAATATGCACTGAATGGTGCTGAAGGGACCTTCCAAAATGAGAGGCTGTGGCAAGAAGTAGGGGTGCAGCTCACGCCCAGGCATGGGTGCAGCTAACAGCCAGGCAGAACTGCCATCGCTGGCTGTCCTTGAGCAGAGCCTGTGTGTCATGACATGTCACAGCTCTCTGTGCTGCCTTTTGGGAAACCTCACTTCTCTGAAAACCTCCGCTGTTAGAATGAGAATTTCAACTTCCACCTTTCCTTTTGGCTTTTCTAGATAGACAGCGAAGGAAAGCTAAAAATGTAGTGATGAAAAGGAGCACCCCAAAGCAAGCCAGAAGGAAAGTAGGAAAACCCGTCTTTTAGATCAGATCGTGCTGATGGATGTAACCAATCTTGTGGCTGGAGGTGCTTATGTTTGATCTGCTAGAATATGGAAACTCCAGGATTTCCTGAATTGTGTTAGAACAACGCAGAACCTCAGGGGCTGTGAGCCGAGCACCCAGCTGCCCTGTGCTCTCTCCACTACTACTGTGATAGTTTTTGACTTCCAGCCCTTCCCCTCTGTAGCTGAAACTTCAGTTTGTCCCCTTGGCAGCTCTCACAGTCCAGGAAAAAAAGCACAGCTTACGGCACTTCTAACAAGGTGCAGAGACTCAACTCATTCAGACATGTTCCAGCATGGTTTGGAGACACAGAACCAACAGAGTTGGAAGGGACCTCTGGAGATCATCTTGTCATCCTGGTGCTAGTTTATCCCAGCCCAGTCTTCCAGTAGAGCTGTGGCCAGGACTTCACCATAGCTTTGCTGAAGCAGCTCTCTCTTTTTTTTGTTTGTTTGTTTTTAATTTCCTCCCCATTTCTTGTAGGAAAGAGTGAAACCCCCTGAATATTCACACATGTGAAGTGCAGCCTGGGGTCACCTCAGGACTGCCCAGTAGCTGGATCCTTCCCAGGGACACACTTCCCAAGAAGGTAACACAAGGCCAAGGTTGTGGTGCTGAGGATGGGCTGGGCAGGGCTGGGAGCTTCCGCCCACTGCACGGTGCTAGGAAAGGATTACTTAACGCATGGAGTTATCAGGGACAAAGCAAAGAGCACATGGCAAGTGTTGCTGAGGCTCAGACTCAACGTTTGCCTACGGGACACGGTCTGCAGCGGTTTGCAGGGCAGCTAAAGGAACACCGGGCTCTTAGCATGGCATGGCATGTGCACAGGATTGACTTCTGCCCACAGTTGGTGCCAGCTCTGTGCAGAGCCCCCAGGGAGCAGCTGCCATGGAGCAGGCTGCTGTAAACAAGCTAAACTGCAACTAAGAGATCTGATAGCAGACCAGCCCCTATCTCTGCTGGTGGCATGAAGAGAGATAAATTGCCCCAAGGACATTGCCTCAGCTGCAGCCAGGAATTCCTTCTCAGAGGGGAACAATTCACTAGCTCACACACACACAGCTGTTTTCTTCTGAAGACTGCAGAAAAAAATCCCTGCTATTTTAAGTATTTGCTGCTGATACTCATCATACTGGCTTGAATTCTGCTCACAAATAACTCTTTTCTACATGACTGCAGTAACTTTCCTCATACCAGCGGGGTCAGATGATGCACCTCCCCAACGCAGGTCAAGGGGGCTGATACTGAGGTGCGCAGCCACACAAGTGCCAAATGCAGAATTCCTCTCGCCTTCATCTGCAGCTGTTGTACAAAGCAGTTTTCAACAGAGAGGAGATGTACATGCAGCCAGGAGGCAGAAGGCAGCAGCTTTATTTTGGGAACAGCACATAGGCATCAGGTAGAGACTGAACCATGAACACACACAGCCCCATTATCAAATGATATAACTGTTTCTGGATCTTTGAAAATATTCACATAAAAATATCAAGGGGGACTGGGGCTCTAGCTATCCTGGAAAGTTACAACATGTAGCAAAATCTATGTACAGCATTTTCACATTTTTAATGATGGTTGCATAATAACCTCCAGCGGTTTGAATTTTTAATACATTTTTACAAAACAAAACAAAACAAAAAAACCTGAATGCAGTGAGAACATCCAAAACGTGGAGTTGGGTGTGCATTGCAGTGCACCATTACTGGGGGAGAGAAGAGCTCTGACAGCACAAGGCTGGGAACTGCCTGGCACTTCCAGCTGGATGAACCAAAAACACGTGGGGAGAAGGGTTAAAAAAAATACTGAAAACAGAAGATTTGACGGTTATAAGGTCTCCCATAAATAATGCACCGGTTGGTAATTGTGTATTTCAGCACAGTAAGAGCTCTCACTCTGGCATCGGCATGGGGGGGGGGGGGGGGGGGTCTCCTAGGCGTCAGCGAGTGGGGGTTCAGGTGGGTGGGATGTGCACAGCAGTGGCTGCGCTGTGCACCGAGCAGTGCCTCGCTATGGTGCCGCACTGCGGTGTTGTGCCGCAAAGCTCGCGGGCGCTGCGTGGTCTGGAGGCACGTGCATGGACTGTAGGGTGCTGCTAGCCCTTTGTCCCGGGGCATCTCGCGGGGAATTGCCTTGATTATAGCAAACAGCCGCGGCTGCAGGATGGGTGTGCGTCAGGCCCCTGATACAGCCTGCATTTTTTTTTTTTTTGAGCATGGACTGCTCAAGTCATTGTACATCCCCAAGCCCTGGGAAGCGGGTTCCAGAAGGCACGGGGTGCATTCTGGCTGCTCTCTGCTGCTCTCAGGGCAGTACCAGGGCATCAGAGGGCTCCCGTTCATTTTTAAGCTACCAAAGATTTTGTGCTTTCCAAGGAGGCACCAAAATGCTCAGGGATCCCTGGCTCCTGGTGAGTTCGGATAAGTCTAGTGCTGATGATATTAGATTATTGGGAAGATTTCTGTCAGCCACTGACAAACTCTTATGCAAAGCTGACAGCCAGGATGGGCTGTAGGGCTTTTCTTGCTCCCCTGAGCAGCTGGGCAAAAACAGCCTGGATCTTCATTTAGGACTACATATTGTGCCACTGGGGTTCTGCAAGGTCTCATTTCTCCTCATTGCCTCAGCATTGCTGCACAGCGTACCCCATCCCTGGTGCTTCCAGCTTGGGCACCTGGCATCAGGGCTCTGCACCTGCAAGGGGAACACTTGGGACACATCCTGCATGAGAGGCTCGGACCTTGCACAACCGCACAGAACGTGGACATGGGGATGAGTGACGGGGCTCCAGTGAGCCCTGGTGCCAGGAGTGTGTGCCATGGGAGCACAGGGCAGCGGGGTTTCACCCAGATGTGTCTGCAGTCCTTGATTCTGCGATACACTGGAAATGAAGGATGCTAGGAAGGATGCCGTCAAACCAACACACTGTTTCCCTTTGTGCACCAGTGCCTCAGCCCCATCTCCATCTGCAGCCATCCACATGTGTGCTCAGCATCCGGGCTGCCCCGGCCCCTGCGGTTCTGCTTGATGGTAGCAGGTGGCAGCAGCCTATTTACAACCAAACTCAATGGGAGCAAATTGCACTTCATTGGCAATGAATCCTTGCACCTCATGTTGTCACCAGGCAAGGGGGGATGTCATCCTGGGGCTGCGCTGGCTGTCTCCAACCTGCACATCTGTGAGCGCCCGCTGTGGGAAGAGAGCAAATAGCAAAGAATCAGGTGAGGTGGGGAGCACACTGCAGAATGTCCCCCCCTGCGTCAGGCACCAGCCTCAAACTTATTGGGTGTTGGAAAAACGGATGTTTTGCTGCTTGCTGCTGCTGCAAGGAAACCCTTTTCTGACTGCCTTTAAGAAATACAACTCACCTCGAACTTGCTCATGAATTCTGCAAAAATGCCGAAGAAAGCTTCTGAAGTTGTCATTTTGGAGTCTTCTCCAAAGAAAGACAGCACCTTGCTGAACTCCTCCATGGCCCTGTGCTGCAGGTCATCCAGTGAGCGCATGGCGGGCTGCGCGCTCTCCAGGAAGGACTGGGAGGGATGGCGTAAAGGAAAACCTGGACTGTGGCCTGGCATGGACATCACCACTTCTAATGGCTTCCAGGCAGGGACAGTGACGACTAAATGGTTTTACTGGAGGGCAGCAAGTGTGCTGGGGATTTGCCCCTTTTACAGAAGGATACAGTCATCACGATGGCGAACCGGTCCTCGGCGGTGGCTGGCATGCTGTGGCAGGCCATCTGGATGTCAGTGACAGTGGTGTGAAGGTCCTTCAGGTCGGCCGTCAGTGTTCTCTGGTTCACTGCAGAAGAAGAGGAGGCAATGTTCCCCAGCTCTGGCTGCCTCCTGCTGCCAACTCAGGCACTGCACATCTCCTCCTGCCCTGCCTTGTCTGTGGGGTTTAAACAGCAGCAAGGCCACACACGAAATCCAGCTGGGAAAGCTGCCAGTACAGACCTTCATCTAGGGAAAACTTACACCTCTGGGGCTGAGTTATCTTTATTTATCCCCTGCAGCAACAATTCCCAGGGGAATTTGCTGGCCACCCAGGAGGGGATTGGGTGCCAGGAGGACCCCCGTGGTTGCCTGCAGCCATCCCACGTGCCAGCATGCAGAGGGTGACCCTAAGATCTTTGTGACTTCTTTATGGCAGCTCACTGAGCCCTGTGATCCTCAGCCTGAGCAGTACCCGTGGTTAGACTGTGGACATACAGCAGACATAGCCAGCAGTCGTCAGCATGGGTCAGCTGGGAGCTCCCTGCTGCTAAGCTCCTGCTTTTGCATCCTCCTTCTCTCACTCAGCACCATTCTTCCTGGCTTGTGCCAATGGTGAGCAGCTCGTGGCCAATCCTATATCCAACCATTCACCAAACCCTATCCCCTACACCCACAACGAACCATGAGGCTGTGTAGATGCTCCCACATGTGTTTGTGTTCCATTACCTTTGGCAGCGAGCGGCACTGTGGGAAGATCCTTGGCAAAGCCCAGAAGCTCTGGGAAGTGTTGGCTGAGAGATTTGGCAAGGATGTGCAGGAACGTGGATTTCCCATCAACGGTCTTGGTTGTGTTCAGCTGCAGCAAAGCAAGAAAGGAGGCCCCATGCAGAGTGAGTTTGGGAAGCACCCAGCAGCTCTGGCTGCACAGAGGCTCCTCTGTGCTGCCCATCTCTCACTGCGTTGCTGCTGTCACTGCTTCCTCCTGCATGAGGAGAAGTAAGCTCTGGGTCCTTACCTCTGTGAGGAAGTTGATTTTGAAGCCTGTCGTTTTGCTGGTCTTGGGCTGCCCGTTGTTCAGGTAGTTTCCCATGGCCAGCACAAACTGCAAAGAGAAACCACAGTGACCAAGCAGCACAGGCAGTGCCCATCTGCTTTGGTATCCATCTCCTTTGGTGCTTGCTTTTGAGTCAGATGGATGTACAATGAATGCAGCTTACTTTAGCACTGTCCAGGAGCACCTTCCCTCCCTGCAGCACTGGGTCCTGGTCTGGATCAGTGCCTTTGCCACTTTCAGCACAATGGGATTTTGGTCCCATTTGCAGGACCAAAGCTAATTCTGGAGGCTGCTGAGCTCTCTCTGTCTGCAGGGTAAGGATTGTCCTGCTGCCCAGCAAATCCTTCCCCTCCTATAAACCTTTTGTAGATGTTATGTGTGGATCTTTAAGAGGATCTTTAAAGAGAGAGCAGCAATCCAGTAGAGCTGTTCCCCTCCCTAAGGATCTGACTCTTCATACTATGGCTTTGCAGCACTGAGGCACTGCAAGGCCTTCAGCCAGCACCTCAGAGCACCTGGAGCCCAGCCTGGGCTCTGGATTCTTGCTTGCTCTTTGTTACCATGCAACCAGCATCTCCACCTCAGCACTTAGCTGAGGTGCTGGGGATCACTGGCCAGGAGCCCCATGTCGATTCATCTCTCATCTGGAAATGCCTTTTTCTCACACTGTGTCCTTATTCACCCCACCTGACTTTTTTTTAAAAGCAAAGCTGAGGGAGTTCACCATCATTTGGGGCAGCACATTGAGCTCATCTGAGCACGGCAAAGCATGCCTGGCCCTGGGGTCCCCAAGGGCTGCTGCCCACAGCAGGGCTGTTTCTGACCTCCAGGATCTTCGCCAGCTTCTTGCTGCTTTTCAGCTCCAGAGAGGCCTTGCAGATACATTCATAGCTCGCTTTGATCTCCTCCGTCTTCTCCTGCAGAGTGGTCTTAAAGTGAAGGCTGCGCAGTCGGATCTTGTATTCTGGTACTGACAGCATCTGAGAGCAAAAGGAGGAGGAAATTACTCCTGTCCTTGAACCACAGTCCCTCCTAGAAGATTGAAGTTTTTCCCTGTACTTAAAAATGGCATCATGCTGTAGGAAAGCAAGTGTTACAGCAATGCCCACAGGTCAACAGAAAGTAAGACAGAGCTGGGCAAAGTCACTCCTTAGTGTGCAGCGGAAAAAAGAGGCATGTTTTGGCCATGGGACATCCCCTGCCGCCAACTCCTAGGCACCACTCACAGGGTCCCTGTGGTGGGTGCCCCCAGCCTCCGGCCCAGCATCACAGCCCCGCATGCTTTCTGCCCTGCTTTCCCTGCAGCACTCAGTGGGATGACCCCTGGATGCTGCACAGAGCACCTCCTTCCAGCAGGCACCTGCAGCACGAACTGGTCAGGCTCGCTCAGCTTGCCGGGGTTCTCCTTGTAGCTCTGGAAGCGCTGCACCTCCTCTCCATCCGGGGCATACAGCAGGAGCTGCTTGATGTGGGAAGGCTCCAGGCGGTCCGTCTCCATTGTCATGAGGATCTGACGCAGTTCCATGTGTGAGAGCTTCAGGTGGGCGATCAGGATGGCTGCAGGGAGGGATGCAGTCAGTGGCACGGCAGGCAGGACGTTTGGCATGGCTGAGAAGTGTGGACTTAGCCATGTGCCCAAGCTGGAACAGATCTGTGCTCGGAGCAGGGGGGGAGCTTTCCACTCCCCAAGGCACTGCAGAGGCTGTAGGGAGTCCTGGGGCATCACTGCCTCCTGCAGCCCCTGGTCAGACCGTTGTGCTGGTTTGCATGCACATCTCCAGTGCAGCAGGGCACTGTGCCCTGAGCCCCTGCCCGGCCCCACACCAGGACAGCCAGGATGCCACAAGCCCCACCATGCCCCCGCCCCACCTCAAGCACCTGAGATGTGGTGCTGAGCCCTGCCCACAGCCCTGCAAGCTCTTCCCAGTCCAATGAGTCACATCCCATCTCCGTCCTGTCCTTCCCTTCCTCTGCCTGCTGCCCAGGCTGAGCCAAGGTCTGCAGGGCCTTCTGCTGGGTGACAAGGACAGCTCAGACCAGGGCAGCTGTGCTGGGATTGTGCTCATGGGATGGTGCTCATGTAGCCTCCCTCCTTTTACCTTTCCAGCTCTCTACATCCCCGGTCCCATCTCTGGGCCTGTTTGGGGGTACATTCACCATGATGTTTACTTACATGTGTTGTAGGCCTTTTTGTGGGACAAAATTTCGACCACGTCTTTCTTTTTAAATGTTTCAGGCATGAAAGTTGGCTCTGGAAGAGAAACTGAGAGATATAATCATGGGTAAGGACAGGCTCAGCTGTCTCCAGCGGGAAGAAAACTGCTGAAAACAGTGAAACCATGAATGAGATAGGAGGACTGATGCTTGGCACACAGCAATGGCTCCGGGAATCCTTGAATTCTGCGATTCAAAGATCTCCTGAATGGAGGACTCGGAGCTGAAAAAGGTAAAACGAGAGGTGAGACACACAGAAAATCCTAGAAATATCCCCAACATGACAGCTCCTGACAAGGGTCACATAGCATCCCACTCCCACCACCCATCCCATCGGAACCTGCCCGCGTGAGACTGGCACTGCCCACGTCTGCTGCTGTTGCTGTATGTTATCACGTATGTAAAAAGAAAAGCGTTACTCGTGGTGCCCTCTATGGACAGAGAAATGTGTTCACAGCTTTTTGAGGGCGGAGCTTTGGGAGCAGCGGGGCTGCGATGCGGTGCGTCCCCGTGTGCAGACAACGCACGTGCATGGACAGCAATAAGCAGAGCCCATTACAGATGGGTACAACGTGTGCTGCAGCTTGGAAGCCAGGCCTGTGGTGGCAATGAGGAGCAGTTTTGGCGCACAGTGTGGCGTGGAGCTGACTGAGCGTGGGAGCAGAACCACAATGCAAAGCTCTGCTGCCCAGGCTGGCAGAAATGCAGAGACAAAACTGATAACGGCAGCAAAGAGAATTAAGGGAGACAGTGAAACCGTCTTCACCTTAATAGTCTGAAGTGCCAGCACTCCAGCACCCCAAGTGTGAATGGTGCTGTCTGCCAGGTGCTGGAGTCAGGAGATGGCTGGTGACCATGGAGCACTGTGCCCCTCTCAGGCTGAACCCAGGACCTGCCCAGGGGCTCCATCACTTACTGGTTGGCTTCTGCGTCCCAAAATGAAGCTCCAGGTCGAGGTATTTGACCATGTCGCTCAGCTTGTCATAGTCAGAGTCCTCCCCGAGCTGCAGGAGGAGGAGGAGCAGGTGGGAACCTGGGCACTGTGCCCTCACCCCACCACCACCTGGAGATCTGCGTCCCCAGGAAATCCCACACTGATGGCACTACTCTTGTAAGGGACACTTATAACACTAGCAATGCCCTGCAATGTCATTCACCACCTATGGAAGCACTTCTACACTCAGTACAGAGCCCATCTCACAGGTCTCACTCATTCTCTCTAGAGAAAATGAGAGGACACATTTCCATCCATCACTGCCTCCTTGCCCCACAAGTCTGTTTAGCTCCTGTCCTGCACTGAAGCCCCACAGAATAGTTCTGCTGTCTACCTGCTGCTGGGGAACATCTGCTTCACTAAGAACATAGAATTCCAGAGATGCCTGGAATTGTTTGCATCCAAAAAGTCAGCGGGAAGATACATTTCATTCTCCACGGTGTAGGACTGAGAGACATGCCCGCTGGGATGCAGGATGGGAGGGCAATCCCACAGCTCCCATCCAGCTGTTTGGAGCTGCCATCCAACTAACATCATGGGTGAAAGCTGAGCTCCACTAGGCTGGAGGCTGAGCTCCCAATGCCTGCATCTCCCTGCAGAGCCCTGAATCCACCTCCAGAGCCTTTTGTTGCCTCAAGTCCATTGTGCCAAAGGTTTACTGCACTGAGCCTCACTCCTTGCTTCTTCTTTGGCCCCATGTGCTCTCCATGCTCTCCCTACCAATGCTGTGAACCACACTTGCAGTTCCCCACTGATAAACTCGTGACTCCCTCGCATCCCCCAGGCCATACCTGTCCCCAGATGGTCCCCTCCGAGTTCTCCACCTGCTCCCACCGCAGCCTCTTGACGCTCATGTGGTTGGTCTCACTCCGGCGGTGCAGCAGCCCCCGGTGCAGGGGGGGAGCGCAGGGCACAGGTGGGGGTGGCGGGGGGGGCGGCGGAGGCGGAACAGGGTGCAGGTGACCAACCAAGGGCTTGGGGGCAGGAGAGGTGCTGGCCTTGGGGGGCTCGGCCTTGGCAGGGGCAGGTTGGGGGTCGTGGAACTGCAGGGGGGGCGGTGGGGGCGGGGGGCTGAGCGGAGGTGGGGGGATGTGGTCCGACAGCGTGGAGTAGGTGAGGGAGCTGCCCTCATCACTGCTGCTGATGTACTCGCTGCTGCTGACATCGTTGGTGACATAGCTGCCCTGGTCATCGTGGAAGCTCATCTGGGGGGAAGAGGGGAGCGGATGAGGGATGATCCCATCAGCCATGGTGGGATGCTCTGAGCCCCCATGGGGAAAGGCTGATGGAGCATTTCCAGCACCACGCTCACCTCCTCATAGTCATTCTCAGGAGTGAGGAAATCATCCACGATGGTGACACGGTGTCCCAGCTGCTCACTGAGAGCATCCAGGAAGCGGTCGGTGTCGCGGCTGCGTGGAGGCCTGGAGAAGGTGAAGAGCTTCTTGCGCCGCGACAGCGGGCTGAGCGGGTAGGGCCGGTGCTGGGGGGATGGGGCCGGGCTGCTGTCCAGGCTGACGTAGGGATTGGACTCGGTGCTGCTTGGGGACTGCAGGCTGCTGTGCAGGCGATAGTAGCACTGCTGGGCGGCCAGCGGGTCGCTTGGCCATGAGACGGGCACCCCCGATCTGCGGACACCTGCAGGACAGGGCACTGCCGGGCGGTTCCTGCTGCCACCGGAGACCCCCCCACGTCTGCCTCTCTCCAGAGCTGAAGGAAATCGGGCGCTACCTGCAGCATGCGCCGGGTCGGGGGCTGGGGATGATGCGTGGTGCAGGGCAGCATTGCCAACCTTGCTGGAGAAGCTGCCCAGCAGGCGGTTCTCCAGTTCTGCATAGACAGCCGACATCTGGGGGAAAAAGGGCAAAGTGCTGCTGGAATCAAGACCTGGCTTGTGACACACCCAGGGACAGGACATCCACCATGGACTCAACCACCCGCATCTCTCACTCTGCAGAGGACAGCACCACCCAGACCTGGCGCTCCTTCACCTTTCCCGGAGCTCCCCCACTCAGCAGCCTCCCGCTTGCAGGGCTGCAACAGACCCCCACGTTATTCAAGCTGATTGCCCAGAGAAGAGCCTGGAGGTGGGGATGATGCCAGGCATGGACATGGACATGGCAGCAGTGCTGCCACACCGGCACATCCCTCCCGCTCTCCCTTCTATCTGCTTTCCTATGTTTACATGGAAGGGATCTGGTGATGCTCCCTGTGAGAGCAGAGATCCCGCACTCCAGCGCAGTGCTGCCCGCAAGTGGTGCCCGCACCATTTTGGGGTTGGGTGTCTCTGGCAGGGACGTGCCATCACCAGCCTGCCTCTCTCCAGGGATCAGGCGAACCGGGACCTCCACGGTGTCACTCTGCCCTGCTGGGGAACAGAGACAGACCTGTCAGCATCCCATCCTGTACATCCCCCCACAGCCCTGACCCATGAACATTTGTGTGCTCAGTTATAAAATGAGAATATTTTGCATTTCTCTGACCACCCAGCTGGTAGGTTTGGAAGCTTCCTGTGAATCCTCAGCACCTCAGCAGTGCTGTGGTTGCAGATGTACCTTGCACAGCTGGACAGTAATATTAAAGGGAAGAGCCATTACCCAGTGTACGTTTAGGAGTTTGCACAACCACAGGAGGACAGAGCTTTCAGACAAAGGGGGATATGTGGGTTTTCAATTGAAAAGAGGGACAGTTTGAGCCAAGAATGGATTTCATCAATAGTCACAAAGTGGCATTATGATCTGCTTTTCTCACAGTGGTTTTGCAGATGCTGTTCTGCCTATGAACTTGGTGCTGTCTGACACAGCTCACAGGGAGCTGCAGCCTATGCTCCCGGGGGGGAACCAGCAGCACCGGGGAGATGCGCATCACTGAAGGGGAGGAATGATTTTGGTTATTGCAAACCCCATGGTCTGCTTACCCTTGCAATTCACTTCTGAGAAATAGAGGGGACTGGAAACAATGTTCAGAATCATCCCAAGAGGCTTCTTATTGGACCTGCTTAACTTTCAGAAATATGGATTTCCAAAGGCTCCATCCCCTCCACCAACTGTGCCCAGGTCAGGATGTCAACGTGAGTCAGAGCACCTGCGCACAGTCTGCAAGACCCCAGCCCCACAACACCCACCTGCAGCCCCCCCTTCCTCGGGGCGGTTGGTCCGGAGGCTGCTCCTGCACAAGGATGCCCCTCGCACTGAGCTGCGGTAGCGCTCCTCTGCCTCGGGCTCAGCTGCAGCAGAAAACACAGTGGTGAGACATACACAGACCCACCAGACCCCCCCGTGCCCCACTCCTTGTACCAGGGCTGCCCCCAGCCCTTCAGCAACAGCTGTGCTCACGGCTTTCCCCATCCTCTGGCTGCTGCCAGGAAGCAGAGTGAGTTGCAAACGCAGATGCAGAGTAGAGAATTGCAATTGCTCCTTTTCCCAGCAGGACTGGTTTCCAGCTGGTCCAGAGGGGTGCAGCAATAACCACCTGCCCTTGAGGGACACGGGGCAGTGGGAGCAGTGCTGAAACATTGCCTGGGAGAACCATTCTGGTGGTGGAATGGCTCAGAGGCTCGGACTCACAGCAGGACGGGGATACTGGAGTGTCAGTATGACAGCTGTCCCATGGACTGGTGTTCAGACAGACCAATAGACACAGGCATCAGAGATTGCCACTGAGTTTGGAAGAAACCAGGAGGAAGAATCACCCCAAATTCATGGTCTCTGGCCATGCTCCCACACGTGGACACACATCATGAACCAGAACAAAAAGCAGCACTCACAGACTGCCCCTCGCTGCCAGGGTGGGAGATAGGGAGCAGCTTGCAGAAGGGGACGGGTCCCGGGGATACAGTGCCATCCTCCTCTGCCAGGGCTGGGGGCACACACTGGCACTCCTGGCACACAGCTGCCAGCTGCACACACATTAATTTCCCCCCAGATCTTCTGAAGTTCGTAAACTCCATTTTTAGGATCTGTGTTCTTGGGAACATACAGCAGTTAGGTACACTGGGGCACGATTCTACACACAACAAAGCAGTGGTAACTGTGACTGCAAACTGGGTGAGCAAATACCATTGCCTGTCAGTGCATAGCAGGGGTGTTTGCAGCAGGACTGCTCTGCTGTCCCCCACGAGGGGAAAGGCTGTGCTAAAACAACTACATTGTCCCCAAAGCCTCTCTCCTCATAACACCTCTTTCGTGCCATATTACTGACACTGAGTCTAAAATAAACATATCAACAAAACACTAATGCCCTAGAGTAGAAGAATTTGGAAGCAATTAAGAAGCTCAGATTCAAAGATTAAAACGTTTCAGCCCAAATTTGCCCTCCCTTTCCACTGTCTGAGTGCAAAGCACATAATCCCACTGAGGCACAGCTGCGTGCTGCTGCAGCAATAAGGGACGGTGACAGCAGCACATGGTTGCTCCAAGCCAGCATTATTGGGGTGAGATTTCATCCTGAGTGCTCACTGCAAGTGCTGTGCATGGCTGCAGGCATCCCACAGACCTCACCGCCATCATTGCTCCTGTTATCTGAACACTGCCCTCAGAGTGCCAATTCCTTTTGGAGCTTCCTAACAGCCTGAGAGCTTCTGGCACCTTTTGCTCCCAGAACTCTGCAACCGAACCACTGCCACGATTGCTCTCAATACAATCGCCCTTCCAAAACTGTACAGACAAGGAAAAGAAGTAACCTTCAGCCCAACATTCACAGAGCAAACCCTTGTTATTAGCAAGAGCTGGAGCACAGCAGCAGCTGCACTGAGCAGCGCACACTCCCTGGTCACATCCCTGCTGGAGCTGGAGCTTTCCTCTCACCTGCCAAGGACTTGTAACCAAGAAACCTGGCAATCTTTTGCTGGCAGTGCTCCTGCTCTTCGTACGTCAGCAGCTGGTAGATAAACTGCCAAATGACTTGCTTGGCTGGTGTGTCCAGCACCGGGTACACATCCACAATAAGAGTGTCAATGTTCCTGCAAAATGGGAGAGAGAGGGCTGGGCAGTGAGTGCATCCTGAGCTGCACAGCCCCAGCACACAGCTTTGCACCTCCCGATCTGCCTGCAGCTCAGCTGCTGGGATTGCCTCATCATTGGTGCAAGCAGCCCAGCTCATCTACAAGCAGAGTTGCGGGCAGGAACAGACCCTGGTGGGGGAGATGTGGGGGAGTGGGGATGTGCGAGTGGGGCTGATAGGAACAGCAATCTGCAGAGTCTGGCAGCCAGACCATAAAGTCTGCTGAGGGAGGCTGTGTGAGTGTGTATGGGGCAGCATGGATGGGTTGTCTGGCTAGATGGATGGATGGATGGATGAGCACCAGGATATAGATGTGCTCTGATAAGGCCTGAGGTGTGGGCAGCTGGGATGAGGGCTGTGTGCTATGCTGTGTGGGGTGAAGGTGGTACAGGGCCTGCTCAGGATAATGGGGCTGAGTGCCCGATGTGATGGGGAGGGTGAAACACCCAGAGAAAGAAGGCTGTCCCAGAGGGACTGGTCTCTAAGAGCTGGGTCTCAGCTGAGCAAGGCTGGGTCACAGCTAAGGTCAGGAAGTTTTTCTACTGAGAAACACACAGAAAGCAGTGGTTAAAGTTCACAGCAAATGTTGCAGCCTTAATACGGAAGCAATAGCAAGAACTCCATGCAGAAAATTTTGTATTTAGAACTTTGCATGTAGGAACAAATCTGTTGTCTTGATGTTAATCAGTGAACTCCCTCAGGTGTGTGAGGGAGAACTGAAGGATGACAGTGATTATCTGCTAAGCTGCTCTCTATGTGTGGGTATTCTGCCTTTCCTGTGATGCCAGACTAGGCACCACCATCCTGACTCCCTTCTGTGTTCATGCTGAGCAGTGCTGCTATTTGCAAGCAGCAGAAATGTCATGTTGGGGATTTCACCTGCCCTTATCAGGGCAGGTACAGGTCACAGCTGGGGCAGGCACACCATTAGGTGATGGACTGGGGCAGCTACAGGTGAGATGATTTGGTATAGGGGAGCTGAGCAATTTGTTCTGAGTGCTCAGATTCCACCCAGGTGCTTCCAAACACAAAACCCCCTGGGCTGGGTCTTATTTCCCATCTGCAAGTGCCAGAGGCTGCAACCATGCAGAGGGGAATCCTACAGGAGCAGAGCAGTCTCACAGGGGCTCTAAGCAGTGATTTCTGCTTTATCACCACAGTGTGCTGACTGCTGGTCCCCAGTGGGTTCATTCAGCTGGTGCTGGGGGATTCCAGCAGCTCAACTCAGCACCTGCAGCTCTGGATGCGACTCTGGTCACATCAGGTTGGTGAAGCCCCAGCAATGCTCCTTGGGAGCTTATCGCTGCCAGTGACCTAAATACAGCGGGGTTTGTTGCATTTCATTGCAAAACAGGGTTGAGATCCTTATCTGTCTGTATGGAAACAAAGTGCTACATGAAAGCATCAGGACCTGCCTGGCTCTGAGCAACGCATCCCCAGAGCAGGTGCTGAGCAGCTGTGGGAAGGGGCAGTGAATATCTCCCAGTGCCCCCAAGAGGTGGTATGTCCCTGCTGGAAGGCTGAAGATGAAGGGCAGAGAGCAAGGTTGCTATGACAAATCCCGAGGCTGTGTTTCAGCTGGGTACAGCTGTGGGATGAAGACTGCAGCTGTTCTGCTGCCGAGAAATGCTGAGAAGAGCAAGGAGCTGGGAATGGAGCCCGGTGAGATCAGATAGGTGGAACGGAACCTACAGCCATCGTGGGGACAGCCAGGCAGCAAGAGAGCCTGCAGGGGATGAGGTCACCGTATGGCGGGGGGGCAGGAGGTGACCGTGCTGCCCTGTCCGCGGGCAGGACACCTGGTGAGGGATGGGGTCCTTCTCAGCTCTTACCCTGAGAAAAACACACAGCTGGAGAGAGCAGACAGCAGAGCCCAGCTCTGAGCCTGCGGGCTGACGGCTGTGCTGCTGCAGGGCTGTCCCTGCTGTGGCCATCACTACCGGCGCTAAGGGAACGGCACCGCTAAGAAGTTACCGATGTTGGAAGAAGCTCTCCAGCGCTTTGCAGATGGTATAGCGCTCGGGTGGGGTGAGCAGGTGCTCCAGCTGCTGGTTGAAGGTCCTCCCTTGAATCTTGATGCTAGAGGGGAGGATCTCTGCCACCCACTGCAGGGAGGTGAGCGCAGAGGAGCTGGTCGGGGAGTCGGCAGAGTCAGAGTCTGCAAGGCGCAGGCAGAGAGAAAAGAGAATTCAACAGGCAGAGGGGCTGGCTGAGGTCATAGCGCATCTTCTGGACAGGGCAGGAGGACACTGGGGCTGCTGTGTGCCCCCGGGAGCCTGGAAACCAAGCGGAGAGCAGAGCCATGACCTGCATATGGGGGTCCTGCACTGCCCTGCCTGCACTGAGCTGCCTGTGAGCATGGCATACAGTCTGCTTGGCCTTGTTGGGGTCTCTTGAACCAATATCTGTGTTCCCAATCCCTGCCTGAGGCCCAGACTGCTCACACCTGCTGCACCTCTGTTCTGCTGCTAAAATCCCTCCAATGTGGGAGAACTCAGAGCACAGGCACCTCAGCTCCACTGAAACACCAATCATGGCGTTTTGGTGCAGGGGTGGTTACCCCAGGAAAAAAAAAAAAGACAGATTTTGGCCTCTGGGAAGCAGCACGATGACAGGAATGGTACTGACACAGGGCCGCTCACTGTGTCACCCTGCCTTGGCTTCTTTCATGGGGCTTTGAGTGCCACTGCTGTGCACTGATGAGCACGGAGGCTCCTGCTGTTGTTTCTAGGGCACATGCAAACGAGTGGGTAGCACAGGGCTGCCAACGTGAGGCTTGGAGGAACCCTCACCACTCCAGAGGGACAATCCAGTCACCAGTTCCCTGCCCTATGCATCACACAACAGCACCACAATACCACACTGCCCCTCTCCCTGCACTGGGAACGTGGCACCGTGAATTCTGCAGGACCATGTTCCTGCACCTTGCTGCAATCACTGACACAACGCACCGCCTGCTTCCTCCGGCTCGCTCCCAGCAGCAAGCTGAATTATTCATGTCAGCAGTTCTGCACAGCACAGTCCACACACAGCCGTGATAGCTGCACAGCGACTATGGATGCACGGGGTTGGATTACTCCAGTCAAGTACACAGCACAGACTGCATGTGAAGGACACTGGAAAGGGCTGTCAAGGACGATCACACAGTGCAATGAGCTGCTGGGCAGCGGCCAAGCCCAGGATTCAGCCTGACCACAGAAAGCCGAGGAGCAGCCCTGCAGGTAGTGGGGAGCAGCATCCAGTGTCTTCAGTGCCCAGAGCCCACGAGTGTTAGCAGCTCCCCCATGGGCACAGGGAGTTTAGGAACTCCTGAATTTGGGGTTCCTGGCCCTCAGGGCACCCCTCTGAAGCACACTTACCGCTGGAGAAATTGACGATGCCCTCTTCCACCACCAAGGTGGGCATCGCCCCGCTGCCCTGCAGCATCGACACCACCTTGTCATGAGAACAGTTCCTGCAGGGCACAGAGAGCTGGGTCAGGGCCACCCCATTCCTTGCAGACAGATAGCCCCCACCACGCCCTGGCTGCAGCTCCCTGGCTCTCTTCTTGCTGGATCTCAGCTGTGCTGTCTGGGGTCACGCTGCATCACCGCATCCACAGTGAGCAATGGGTGTGGGGTGTGCATCCACAGCCCCAACAGGTGATCTTCACATGTAGGCCATAGCACTGGGGGACTCTGCCTGTCCTAACTCTGCCTGGAGAGGATGTGAAGTGGATGGGAAATAAATCCCTGGGAAGAGCACGGGTTGACCCAGGGCACTGCCACTGCAATGGTTCAGAGAACAGCCTCTGGGTGGGTATGCTCTGTTCTGGAGCTGCTGCATCAGCCAACAGTTTGCTGGATCAGCTGAAATGTGAGAACATGAGCACTGCCAGCAGCAGCATCAGATGTTTAACCTTTAAATATTCATCACTCTCTCTTATCATGTAGCCCATCCTAACCCTCTGCTCTTGCTTTTCTTTGCAGAAAGCCCAACCTGGTGAAATACAGGCTGCTGCCACAGCACCAGTGATGTAAAAGGACAAGCAAAGCCAGGCTGAAATACTCCTCTGATAGTCAGTTTTCATGAAAGAATATTACAGGAAGTGTCTATATGGGGTGACATCCCTCACATCCCACAGCAGATAGCTCTGAAGGATGCTCATCTCTGGCTCCTATTCTATGAGGGTGAGTAATGAACACCACTGCACCCACTCCCACAACAGCACACTCCTTCCAGGAGCCACTTACCTCATGTCCAGGCCATTAAGAAATAGGATTCGGTCTCCAGGTTTGAGTGCAGCCTTCTCAGCCGGACTCCCTGCAGGCAGAGGGAAAGAGTGGGGCTGCAGCTCCTGCCCCTGGGCTGGGGTCTGTCCCATCCCTTCCGTGCCTTCTGTGCCCCAGGGCAGGGACCCTGCAGCCTTGTAAAGCTCCTTTGCTATTTTCTAGCAAGCAGCAAACACTTAGCACTTCTGTTTCAGGCCATATAGCTGGGATGGTCTGAGCCTGGTGGCCAGCAGGATTCTCACCTGGCAGAATGGACTCGATCCACACCGGTGCATGTCCGCGCAGCGTGAAGCCAAAGCTTTTGTTGCCTTTATAAACTCGCACCGTCCTGCAGGTAGAAAATCAAATGTGACATCAGGACACAACAAACATTGGGCTCTTGTTTCCTTCCCCAGCCCCACTGGAGCCCCTCTGTCTGGGTACCTCCTGTGCTGCTCACCGAGTCCCTTTGGTGCCTTCCAAAGGGACACCCCTTGCTGACCCCGGGACAGCATGCTGCCACTGTGGCAACTGAACAGACAGGGTCTCTGCTGGGACCTTTAGATCCAGTCACGGCTTTTGCAAGCTAAAGCTGAATGTGCATTGACATGAAGGCTGCAGCACAGGGGAGGCGGGGATGCTGGAGATGGGAGCTGGAGGAACAGAGCCTGTGAGCAGCGATTGATACTGGATTAATTACTGCATTCATAAAAATACAGCCCAGGGCTCCAAATCAAATGTGTTTTTAAAGTGAAGCACGGGCTAAAATACATTACATAGAATAAGAGAGACTGGGGGGGGGGGCAAAGAGCCCAAAGACTGATGAGAAGGAAGTGAAATTCAGTGAGGAAATATTGGAAAGAGCATCAGGAAATTCTCCCACTGAGAGCTTCCTGGGGAAGGTGACAGCACTGAGACCACTCACAACCAGGAAACCACTACAGGGAGCAGTTTTATACTGGCAGGGAGAAAGACATGTTGGAACTGAATTTTGGAAAAGTCATAGCGACAAATTTTCCTCACAGGGAGGTGTGCTGTGGCCAAACACCCTGAGGGTAACAGATGGAAGCAGGGGAATGACTTGGAGCAACCACAGTGGCACAGGGCCTCCCCACAAACAGTCCCTGCCCCACAGCAGACCCTGTCCTGCTCTGCTTGTCTGTGAGATGGGGCTGGGAGCACAGCAGCAGTCAGCGCCAGCACAGCAGGGCAGCTCCACGCTCTGAGCTGCAGGGGTCTGGCCATCTGGGCAGTGGGAAGTGGGTTAATCCCCTGCGCAGCCATGTCCTGCCTTCCTCCTGCTGCTGCTGCCTGGCACCCAGACACCGCTGGGGCAGGGCAGGGGGACATGCACAGCCTGCTGTGTGCTTGGCAGTGTGTGCCATCGGAGTGGCCAAGCATCCCGCATCCCAGCCGGCGTGGCCAGGCATCCTGCAACCCACCCAGCATGCCACCATCCCTTCAAGCCTCTGAGTGCCAGCTCACCTCCACACACAGCTTTGCAACAGCAAGGGACAGAAAAGTTGACCTAGATCCAGGACATGGAGTGCAAACTTGCCCACCCCTCAAGCAGGAAGAGTCTGTGCCCAGCCTTATCCCAGGAGGATTTCACCCATCCTGTGCACAGAAGATATCTCCCCCATGCTGCCATCCACACCAAACACACCGAGGCAGCACTCAGGAGCCGTATTACCTGCGGGCAGCACCTGAGGCCACATTGCTGGTGATGAGCGAGGTGGTTTTCCGCAGGCTCTTGCTGAGCTCCTCGTGGCTGCGGGGCACAGAGCTGGCGCGGGTGGACACGAGCAGCCGCTCCTGGTGGTCCTCGCTCCGGCTGCGCCGCAGGCGGTTGCTGTGCTGTTCACTCTTGGAGCGGCACAGCTTGCTGATCAGGCTCTGTGACACCACCTCATCGAAGCGCTGCCGGTGTTTTTTGGGGATGAAAATCCTGGAAAAGGTTCGAGGGTAGCAGAGAGTGAGGGTGGGACTGAGGGGGTGATGACACAGAGCTCTGCATCCAGCAGTGCCCAGAAAAGGAGAACTCCAGTCTCCTGTGTGCCCTCGGCCTCAGCGCTGCCTGTGAGCACCAGGAACACGGGATGCCAAGAATACAGGGACATGGGGACACCATGGATACCGGCTGCATCTCCTGCCCTGTCCCATGCACAGCTCCGTGGGGTGAGGAGGTCAGAGCTCCCTGCAGCACAGTGTTATGCAGAGACCAATTGCAACAGCTCCATTCCTCCTTGATGCCCCATCCCAGACCCTATTAGCTACTAGTCCCGGTGGGCCAAAGGCAAGGTGCAACTCAAGCCTTGCATGAGTTGTTTTTCACCCAATTATGGCCCAGCAGCCAGCTCTACAGAGAAGACCTCTCTCTGCCTTCGTCCCTGTTACAGGCTGCTCCCAAGGACCCTGGCAGACCCACGCACACTGCAGGACCCCAGAGAGGTGTTCAGTGTCTGCGCATGGCCCTCTCTGCCCATGTCCCCCCTGCCCATCCCCACAGCACTTGTCTGGGGTGACACGTGGAGATGCTTTTCCTTCCTCTCTTTTTTCCTTTTCCCATCACAGCTGTGAAACACTGACACCCCGTTCATCTCCTCCCACCTTTTCCATTTGCACATTTAGGGGCTTCTGGAGGAGCTGTTATCTCCTGATGTTTCTATAGCAACTCTCACTGTTGCACCCAAACTGCATCTCACTGCTGCAGCTGTGCCCGCTCCATATGCAGCACCGCTGGCATGGCTCTTTACTGCACACACCTCATCCCATGGATATGCTCTCTACATTAGCAGGGAGCAGGGATGTGGTGTCACCATGCTGCACCTCAGGACTGCATCTTATGGGGTGGCTTTGACCCACAGCAGGATGCAGACAACATCTGAAGAGATCTGGGCTGGGGGTGCTGAGGGGTCCTCAACCCTGGGGCGTCTTCTCTAAAGGAATCTGAAAGCCACGATGGAGCTGGAGGAGGAGCACAGATCCCAAATGTCTGAGGCCAGGACACAGCTGTTTGCACCCAGGGAAAGGCTGAGCCCAATGGCACAGCCTGTGCCATCCTGCTGGGCCGGAGCAGGCAGAGCTCACCTGGTCCCAAGGCCAACAGATGTTCACACATAGTGCCAGGTGATAATTTAAAATTAGTGAACACACTGGCACGATTCACAGCCAATTTGTGATGAAGCAACAATGAGAAATGCAGTGAGAAATGAGCGCAATGCTGCTAATAAGCAGCTCCCCAGCTGCAGGCAGGCAGCAGTGGCTGGGGCCAGGCTGAGCCCCACTCCCCTCCCAAGGGCAGAGATGCTCTGCTCTCATTTCAGCTGGACGAATGAGATCGGTCCCACAGCTTCCTGCAGGGCTGCCCCACTTTGCCAGGGTGGTTCCTTTGCCTGTGGGCTGTCGGAAAGGAAAACGGAGCAGCAACACACCACGAGCTCAAAGCAGGCCCAGAGACACCTTTTTTTATGGACTGACTCAGTGCTGGCAGTGAAACTTGGCGCTATCAGAGAAAGGAGCTTAATTATAGTAATAATAATCCTAATAACTGTACAAAAGGTTTTCTTCTTCCAAAACCCTTTGCAGAGCATCCTTGGGATAGACACAGCACTTCTCAGAGACCTGCAGAGAGGTGTTTTAGAGCTTCAGTGGCATGCAATGTGGTGAGCGCTCAGATCTGTCTTTATCAAGTGACCAGGCACAACATGGGTGGCGTTGGCTGATGTGACACCAGCACTGACCTGACTTCCTCCCTCTCCTCTTCCTCCTGTGCTTTGTCAGCACTGCCTGCATTCCCTGTTGGGGTGCAGATGGGTGAGGTGCCCCCAGCCCTGGGTACGGTGACTCTGCCAGCACCCAGCCCTGTGGAGTACTGCCAGCCCTTCTCCGTCATACCAGGACACCTTCATCAGAACTAAGTCTGAATCAATACAAATTGAGGGCATTTTCCAGGCCAGGAGATGTCCCCAAGGGCCATGTGCTCCCACAGAGCCAGGAAACGCGGCCGGCAGAGCCTGCCCTGCCTGTCCCCAGCTGCTCCGATGTTCACTTGGGCACAGCGTGCTTGGCACAGCTCAGCCTTTGTCCGTCTCATTCTTTAAAACCCACAGAGAGCTCATCTGCTTATTTCCTAATGGATATTCCCACTGCACCTGTGAGGGACTCCGTCCTGCCCCGCAGCCCAGCGCCCAACCCCACAACCCAGGCAGTGCCTCCCAGGAACTGTGGTGGGTGCTGAGCCCCGTGCCAAGCTCTGCAGCACGCACAGCTCAGTGCCCTCACCACAGGCACCGTCCGGTCACAGCCCCCAGCCACAACCTTTGCACCCCACAGCACCCCAACTCATCTGTGTGCTGCGTGCACAGAGCCAAAGCAGACCCCGCTGTGCAATTCCCAGCCCCCAGCCCCAGTGTTCCTTTGAGCTTCGCCCCACGTTCCCCGGCTCCTCGCACCCCTGGCAGCGGGGTCCCCTCGCATGGCCGTGCATCATGGGGACACCGCGGGAGCACAAGCCCCGCACGGTGCACCCACCCTCAGGCACAGCACGGAGTGCAGACGTACCGAAAATGCCGAGAGAAGCTCCGGTCCTTCCCCATTTGTCCAAGGTGCAGCGGGAACAAAAGGAGACGCTTCAGCTCCGCATGCAGCTGAGGCTCAGCCCCGGCTCACGCCCACGACGCCGGCTCCAGCCCCGCACGGTGCCAGCGGGCACTGCCCTGGCACCCGCCGCGCACGCAGAGAGCGGACAGATGGGCACAGCCCCGTGCCTGCTTCTCGCCCCGCGCTGTGCCCAACGCTGATTTCACTCTGCCTTCTCCCCACTGCCAGCGCTGCCCCAAAACTCGGCTCTGAAGCCTTTTTGCTTTCCCTAACCCTGCGGTCTGTGTGATTTCTAGCTGGATCTCTCTGGGAAGGACGCTGCACAGAAAGGAGGGCACGGCTCAGCGCCGAACTCCGGAGGGATGCCTCACTGGTGCTAATTAGTTGACTTCTAAGTGCTTCTGTTTAAATTACATGCTGCCGTAATGGGTGAGAAACCTTAAAGCAAGCAGTGATTGCGCAGGTTCAGCGCTGCTTGCACACTGCACCCACTGGACCCATCCCTGCAGCATGGGCCCAGCAGCAGCACCAGGACCCGAACCTCAGCTCTCCTGCAGATGTAGAGCACTGTGGAGCACTGCTTCTCCCTGGGGTGCCACAGCCACGCTTGGAAGTAAGGATAGAAGATAAAACCCTCTATTTTAAATGCCACTGTCTTGAAACACGGCGTTTGATACAGAGGATGTGAGGCTTTTGGAGCTGAAGAAACTGAATCTCCAGGCAGCAAAGGAGAAAAAAATGAAAAATGTATGGCTTTGCCTCAAAACAGCTATCAAAGAGCAGACCTTGACTGCATCCCTAGTGCAGAAAGCATATTCCAGGGTGAATGAAAACACTGAGCAGCATTGGGATTATGTCTAAACTGTGCCGTACAAATGGCTTGCAGGCCATGAAACACCTCTGCCCTGAGAGCAAGCTGCAGTGCCCAGTGTCACATGGTTCTGAGACAGAAAACTTCACCCATCCGACAGGAGTTATGGCATCGCACGGATCTCAGAGCTCACCTATTTCTCCCATCCCCTCCCTCCCCCACGTATCTCTCCCAATATCTCCATAGTGCTCAGTGCTGTGACACCAGGATAGCCGGGTCACCCCGCACCCTGCAGCACACACACAGCTGGGGGATGGCCGTGGCTGCCCCCGAGCACAGAGCCGTGCATTCCCACCATGGATTTTCTGTGCACACAGGGCTGTCTCCCCAGCCCCAGAGCCGATGGTCGATAATCGCTCACTGGGCCGCAGATGTGCCACAGATGTGTCCACAGAGCTCATTAGAGGGAATGGGGCCCTTCCTCACCACAGAGCCACACAGCCCCTCCCAGCCGGGTCCCACTGCTGATGACTGCTGTGTACTTCAGCGTAGGAAGACCGGCACAAAACATTTTCTGTGATCTGTTTGAGATCCCAGGCATATCTCAGGTCACAGAACTGCTTTACGAAACTGAAGTCGCACATCGGTGGCAGTGTGAATGCAGGCAATGCATTACAGCAGCAGCTTGATTTGTCAAGCCAAATTAGTCTCTCAACAGGAGATTTTGCACCACGGCCTTTTGGCCCATTTGAACCTGACTGCAACCAACAGAACTCTGCTCCCAACCGGTGCCTCACTGGTGGCACATTTTCTCCCTGATTCCCATTCGGGCATTAGGACACGTGTCCAGCTATCAGATTAGGGAATTTTTTTAAAATGGAAGCAGCCAAGAGCTGCCTCCTCTCCTTCGATCACCTCCTGCTGCCCGCTTTGTGGCAGTTCTGCCTTGCAGAGCAGCACAGCACTGCTGCACCATGCACCAGTGGTGCCCCAGCCCCAACCAGAGCAGGAGCTGCCCGTGAGGGCATGCAATCTTGGGGAGGGGGCAGGCATGGCAGCAGCATGGTGCGTCCTGTATAAACCCTGATGGATAAAATGAAATTTCTCATTCAGAGGTGGCCACAGATGGCCACAGCATTTTAATACGGGGAGAAGCCGAGTGATGTTATTGCTGTGAAAAGCAAGCTGGGACAAATAGATTGTCTTGGGAGCGTTATTAAAATGAGCTCAGTGGAATTTCTCTGAGATGAGAGAACCCCCAGCGGGCAGCAGTGTTGCCTGTGTTGGGGATCAAAGGGGCTGCAGGCAGAACTGCAGCACTGAGAGTGACACTGGGGCTGCCTGGTGCCCCCCAGCAGGGGCTGGGAAGGAACAAATTACATCACTGTGCTCTCCTTGCAACAGAGCACAGCAGAAGGACTTACAGGAACCCCACGGCACGCAGCAGCCTGAACAACCCGATGGGTTCCCGCACCTGGGGTGTGCACCAGCATATGGGCACATCCCGCTGAACGCATCCAGGTTAATGGGACTGTGCCTGTGTGCAGGGCATCGGAGTTGGAGTGGCATGCACGACTTTTAGAACACTGAAGGTCAATTGGAGGAGTGGAGATCTGTGCTCAGAGCTCCACAGTTCTGTTGTCCATCTGTTTGAAACATGTTTCAAACCCCAGTGCCACTGCTGTGAGCTGAAACAACACTGACATGGACGCTGAGACACTGCCGGCGTGGGAGAAAAGGCACAGGGCACAGCAGACAGCAAGGGGAACATGGTGTTCTGAGAGCTCCTAACCTCTGAAATGCAGCGAGGAACCTGTCTGCATCACTTGGCTCTGAGTCAACAACCCTGGCACTGCAAGGTGCACGGAGCAGATTCGGAGCAATTCCCTGCCTGAACCACAGCTCTGCCTGGGCTGGAGACATCCCAGAAAGAAGAGCTGAACCCCAGGACCCACAGCTGCCCCCAACATCCTGTGTGGGGAAGACATGAGGAGAAGAGGAATGAACCTCTGGGTCACAGCTGGGCTCTGGCGCCCGCAGGTGACAGAGGGGCACAAAGTGAGAAGAGATCTCCCTCTCCCCCACCCCACAGAACATCTGGCATTGGCAGCTCCGATGCACTACGGCTGCTAAGAGTTGATTAACTTTTCACATCTCCCCTTTTTGCAGTGCTAGATCCCGGAATTAAGCAGCTTTCCAACCGTTCCTCTCCCAGCCCCCAGGATCCCAGAAAGGGTCCGTTGTTACTCACCCGAGGCAGCTCATCTTCCCCCTGCGCCGCTGGTGTTCATCATTCCTGAGCAGAACTACAATTGTGCACTTTTACTACAGCCACCAACCATATGGGCAGGGGATCTGCGCACAGGGAGGACCCGGCGCAGCACGTGCATTATCCCTGCTATCCACAACCCAACGGATGAAGAAAATGTCAGCAAATTAAAATCTGCGGGAGCTTAATTCTGGGCAAATGGGATGAAATCCATTTGAGCTGAAGAGGGAAAAAAAAAAAAAAAAAAAAAAGCAACTCGAAAAAGCTCAGCCTGAGGACAGCGGGAGGAGGAGCACTGCCTGCAGCCCCAGGTCCCAGCGTTGTGCTGAGCCTGGGGGTCTTGGGTTACACTGCACAGCAGCACGAAGCTGGGCAGGGGGATGCGCGGGGAAGGAGGAGAGTGGCAGCCAGGTCCCAAAATAAACACGGCGCTGCAGGAGAGATCCAATCAGACCAGCACGAGGGATGTGCTGGCTGCTTAGCTCTGCACGGCCACACAGTCATCCCCTGTGGGTCACTGTCACTGCTGCCACCGTGCACCCTGATGCAGGGCTCAGCCGCTCTGCTGGAACTGGTGGCATGGGGACCACTGGGAACCCCCAGCATCCCTCACATCACCCCCCAACATCCTCCCTTCCTGCCCATGGGCACTTCTCTCACCTGCCCCATGCTACGGGAAGGGTTGGTCTCACTGTTTCCCCACCTGCTTTGTAGGGGCGTGGGCACCGGGGGGTTGCACAGCCATGGGGGTCTGAGCCCTGTGGAAATAACCCAAATATGTTCTCAGCATCCTACACATCCAGCACACACAGGAGGTTCTCAGCACCCTTGGGTGAGTTATTAAAAGCACTAAAAGCTCTTGCTCAGCAGCAAACCTGCTTGATACTGGACTCCGGGGTAAGCAGCTCATGTTCTGCACAAACAGCAAACACAGAACTGCATGCAGCTCTCGCCAGTACATCCTCAGCTGGGAAACCTTGTTTCCAAAGCAACTTTTTTTTCCTTCAATTCATTTCATTAAGATTAGGCAGTAAATCTTTTCCCTAAGCTAAATATTTCATTTTCATTAAACTGAGATGAGCTGCTCGATTCGCCACGCATCCTGCCCCAGCCCCAGTGCCAACCTCACACACAACAAGCGGGGAAAAGCACCTCGGGATGGGGACAGCAGCACCACTACTGGGATGGGGATGCCCTGGGGAAAGCGTGCCCATGGCAGAGGGGCTCGGGTCCTGAGGGAAATGGAAAAACTCACTGCAGTCCGCTCTGTGGGGAAAATAAAAAGCCGTAAAATTCTCCAGGTGGTGGTTCCTGGTGCCCCTCTGAGAGTACCACGGTGGGGTCTGATCTGGAGGTGCCAGGGGTTCCTGGTTTCAGGGGCACCCACCTTCCCACTTCAGGACCTCAAGATCATGGCAGATACCCTGGCACAGGGATGTTGTTATGGTAACAGTAATATCTTGCAATTCCACTGATTAAAGCAGGAATTGGAAAGCCAGGCCCAGAGCGGGGCCAGATGGAGACCTGATTCCCTAATGGCCACTGTCTCAGCCTGGCTGTAATCCCCACCACGTGCCCACGTGCTGTCCCTGGCCCTATCCCCATCCTTGGACACAACAAGAGCAGCACAGCAGTGCAGTTGCATGCTCAGGTCCCCATAACACAGACACTCTGCCAATGCACAAGAGGTGCTGGGAACCGTGGGGACCCTCAGCAGAGCAGTACCATGGCAGCCCAGGATGTGGGAGCTGGCCCCCAGCCCAGTGCAGAGCCCCCTCCCCCCACAGCCCTGCCGCGCAGGCTGACAGCATGGGTGATGTCAGCCAGGCAGTACCTGATGCTGTCGATGAGGTGCTGGTGGGACTCCTGGGTGAGCAGCATGCACAGGGCACAGGCCAAGCACTCCACCCTCCGCTCGG
The DNA here is from genome assembly GCA_035772895.1 of Perdix hodgsoniae. Classification (NCBI taxonomy): domain Eukaryota; kingdom Metazoa; phylum Chordata; class Aves; order Galliformes; family Phasianidae; genus Perdix; species Perdix hodgsoniae. Next base: position 8,668,101 of record JAPSGF010000014.1, on the reverse strand, counting down.
CTGCATAGTGCTTCAGCGCAGCGAACACCTGCTCCTTGAGCTCGGGCTGGTCCCCCAGGATGGCATCCACCTGCAGCACAGAACAAAGGGGCACTGAGAGGGCACAAGTGTGAGTACAGGGCACAAATCAGATCTGACTAGGAGCAGCATCCGGGCAATCAGTGGGAAGGGAAGCAGTGTGGCAAGGACAGTGAAACTTCTGACACTTGGCATCTCATGCACATCCCCAATTCCTTTGCACTGCATGCCGTAACCACTGCACAAGTGACACTAGCATAAGCCCACAGGGCCACCAGAGCCACCAGGAAGGTGGCCACAGGAACCGTCCCCCTACCATGGATGCTGGGTGTCACCAGCTTGGTGACAGCCACCACGTGCTGTACATTTCAAGGTTACTGAATCTGGGACAGAACAGCAGCTGCTCCCTATGGATGGCTCTACACACTTTTCTGTCTCAAGGTCCAGCGCAGTGAGGACGAGGAATGTGGTGTTTCAGTGAGCCTAGTGCTGGGCCACTTCTGTTATGTTTTCTCCCAGGTTGAGGCTGTGGTGCTGTGCCCAGTGTGCAGGGGACAGAAGGAGACATTGATCTCAACCAAGACCCCAAGCAAGTTTAGATGATGGCCACCTAGTTCTCAGCAGGGGCAGCCCAGCTCCAGCCCTACAAACACCGTCTGGGCACTATTAGAACAGAAGCAATCAGCAGGCAGTGGATCTGCACACGGGGCAGTGTCTGCACACCCACAGCTGGAAATAGGGTTTGGAATGGGAATGGGAATTAATTAAACCCCTTAAACCATTAAAATTGGAATGGGAAATAGGGTTTGGAATTGGAATGCTGACCAAGGGGCTCTGGCCCACGGATCTCTTTAGGAATGCTTTGTTCCTGTATTGGCTTGGGATCAAAAAAACACACAAGCCTGGTTATTTTCATAACAGCATTTTAAAAGGCTGCTTTGAAATGGAAATTAGAAAGATTAAAAAAGACAACTGCGATCAAATTCATAATTAGCGCAGGCTGATGTTTGGTAAATTACCCACTAGGCAGCATTCAGGAGCACAATGAAGATGTCACTGCAGCACTGTTTCTCCCTCTTCATGCAGTAGGACTGCATGGGGATGCTCAGGCAGAAGGAGGGCACTCGGGAAGTGTTGGTGAGGTCCCATAGAGCAAAAAGAATGAGCACCTGGGATCCACACCCAAAGGTTTTCATAGCGCCCCTTTATTCTCTTGGCTATCGTAGCAAGATGGATTGTGTTGGACCCTTCTCTCTGGTACTAATGACGGCAGAAGTCTTTCCCAACCCAAATATTCCTAAGATGCCATGAATCCACACCCATCAGCCTGCCTTGGGTGTTCTCGTGTGGGTGTGCCAGACATGGGATGTGAGGATCGCGGTGCCGAGCTCCATCTGGGTGCTCCCCTCACACCCCATCTTTACCTTTTCGCTGAACTCCTGTGCCTTCTGCTTCCTCTCCATGCGCACAGCAGCAGCGCTGGGGCCGAGGTCCCTCTGCGTCCTCAGCAGCCCCAGCCGCAGCGCTCTCCTATTGCAGGATGCCAGCAGCTCGGCCGCCGCCTCGGCACTGCGCACAGCCACGCCGTCCACCTCCAGCAGCAGGTCCCCAGGGGCGATACCGCAGGTGGCAGCAGGAGAGCCAGGGGCCACGCTGGCCACACGAGGGGGGCTGCCGTCCACCAGCTGCAAACCCAGGTGCGGGGCTGGGGGCAGGTCGGCACGCTGCAGCCGGGACAGCACGCCGATGCTGGGGGGCACGGAGCTGCAGCGCCGGGCTAATGCCAGCAACGCCGGGCAGCCCAGTGAGGCGACGGGCTGCCCCTCCAGCTCCAGCACCTCGTCGCCCGGGCGCAGCCCTGCTGCTGCTGCACTGCTGCCATCCTGCACCCACAGCACATAGCAGGGCCCGCTGCCACCCAGAGAGAAGCCGAACGCCTCTGGCCAGCCTTGGTTGGTTGTCGGCATGGCTGCAACTGCAAGACACAAAGGGAAGGCGGTGGTGTGGGAGCATTCCATTCAGAGTGGTACTTTCTGATGGAGATGTTTCATCGGGTGTGCCATGACCCTGCACCCTGGGGCACAAAATGCTCCAAGAGGGGAAATTTTCTTTTGTATTTCCCCCAAATGGTTCTTATTCTCCCACGGTTAGCAGTGAGGACATGGCATGCACCCAGTCCAGTCCAGGGAGTGGAGCAGGGCACCTGCTGTGTGTGTCCATAGAGGTCACTACTTTAGTACACACTGTGTTGGTGAACTGACATTCAGTGGCTCTTTTCAATACTCAGTGTTGCAAACCCTATTTCCAGCAACATCTGCCAGACCCTTTCAGCCCCCTGAAGCATCTCTTTCTGCCCAGAAAGTGAAGGCCAATGTGTCCCCGTGCTAACCTGGCTACAGCATCCTGAAACAAGAGGATGATTTCCAAATTCTCATTTCGTAGTCTGTTTCAGTGTTAGGATCCATTTGGTGGATTCAATGGGGAAGAAAGCTCAGGGTGCAGCAGCCCCAAACCTCTGCAGAATGTTTTGCCCCAGATGGGATCAGCACAGCCGGTGTCCTCCCAGGCCCCTCGGGTGCTGCTGCAGTGCACGCACATTTGCTGTCTGCTGACAGTCGCTCAATTAATTTGCATGCAGAGCTTCACTTCATTTGATCTCAGCCTCCTGAAGATGCTTTTTATTCCCATGTTTATTCTATCCATGTTACTTAACTCACATTAAGCGTTTACAAAAATGAAACAGACTATTTTATCTGGGCAAATTATCTTAGGGGAACTCTGCAGACTGAATCACTCTGAAGCATCATTGGGAATGAATTCTGAGTTCCTTGCTCTGCAGATTGGAAGGACACAGCAGGTGCCATCCTCATCAGGAAATGCTAAAAAGGACCAAATGCTCTGTGGAAACCAATACTAAAGGTAATAACTGTGCCCTCCTCCACACAGTGCTGACTGCATTACAGCAGGGCTGATGGCCATGGTCACATCATCCTTCCAGCTCCACATCCTACTGCTACAGCACTTACAGAATTCCTCTCCAGTCAGCCCGACGGCACAGGTCTGTCCCACCATGAGGTCCCGGCGTTCCCGGCTGTCCTCCATCACCTGTGCTGCTGTGTCACGGCCAAGCGAGGTCCCTGCTGGCTGCTCCGTGTCCCCATACACTCACGGCACAGCTGAGCCCTCCCAGGTGCTCCAGGTCGAGGCCGGGCACCCAGCAATGCTTTCCTTGCCTTTATTCCCCTCTGCCCTAATTGCCTTTATTGCTATCACAGGGAGAACTACGGATGGACCAATTGCTGCGCCAGCCCTGGCTGAGCCTCGCACTGACCTCAGCCTGTAGCTGGAGGGGATTAGGGCCTGAAGGGAGGTACAACAGATTAGATCCCATGGAGGGAAATCCATTACCCACACGGGTAAATCTGAAGACGGGCTGTGCCAAGCAGTGGGATGCAGCACTCCGAGCCCCTGGGGCTGGGATTTGGGTGGAAGCACAGAGGCTGTGGAGGTGTCCACCCCACGACCCACACCAGAACTGGGTCTGGGCTGGCTGTGAGGTGCTGCTCAGGGCGCTGCCTCTACCAGGCTGCCAGAAGCAGGGCCGAACTCCTCACTACAGGGCAAATCCTGAGCGCAGACCCCAGCTCCCCCATAAGCTGCTGTTTCTGATTTTCTCCTTTGCTTCCTCAGCACTGAGGGATCCCAGGGCTTAGCACGCTAAGAGGTTTTAGGGTATTACATGTCCTACTGCAGCACCAGCAGGAGCGGGAGGCTGCAGAGGGGCAGCACACCCCCATATAATGCAGAGAGCTGTCCTGCCATCCTGGTGAGTGACATGGAGCAGCTTCCCAGAAACCTGGGCTACCTGGGGCTGGGCAAATCCTTAAGGAAGGGAGCTGCAGAGCTCCCATGGCTGCACACCATGCTTTGCTCATCACTGCTGGTGTGCTGGGTGCTTGCGTGCTGCTATCTCAGTGCACTCCTGCAGAACTGACAGGAGTCTGAGCCGCTGATTGACCAACAGGCACAACTGTAAGAGACGTTCTTTCTTAATCCTTGCAAGAAATCAGTTGTGAGCTTCCAATCTAAATGTACAGATAGCAAGTGGTTCCTTGAAGATCTCCCAGACTTGGATCAGAAAAGGCTTTTAACTGATTTTCACAGCATTCAGGCTGAGTGAGCTCGGTGCTGAGGCTCAACCTACGGCTGAATCCTCTGCTGTTGTTTTTCTCCCAGCACAGCCCAAGAGGCCCGGGAGCAGAGCAGGACGCAGCTCCGCTATGCACAGACATGGCACAGCCCCAAGTGTCCCAGGCAAGCACAGCACTGAACCAAATATGTACGGTTCCTTCCAACATCCCAAACCTACAGCTGTACCCAGAGCTGTGCAGAACGTGTGCTATGATCAGGAGGACAAAAACGGCTCTTGGTGACGACCCAGGAGTGCAGTGTGGGGCTGCAGATTGCTACACCAGGCTGCAATCAGATCCCAACTCGGTGTGCTGCTGGAAAGGGGCTTATCAGGAAAAGCAAGATCCAAATTGTGAAATGCCCCTCACACCCCACAGCCCCTTCTGCTCAGCGCGTTTCTCATCTCCCAGCACCCTGCAGCCCTTACCTGAGTGCCCGGAGGATCAGCTGGCAAAACCATCACAGCGCCGTGGAGCTTTGGATCGGTTACCTGGCAGCAGCACCTGGCTGAGTTCCTGTGGCAAACTATCCCAGCACAGTAACCCAATCGCTGCGTGCTGGCAGCAGGGCAGCATGGTCAGACCAGGGTGGTTTCAGCTAACAGCCATGGGCAGCAGCCAGCACTGGGCTCCCACCTGCTCCCACCCAGCAGAAGTACCTGATTTTAGGGCTGGATCTTGAGGAAGCTCCTCATTGTTTTGAAGAAGAAGGCCACGATATATTTTATAACATATTTTTAGAAATAGCTGATTTGAAGGAGTAAATATACTATGTATTTTAGTAGTGTCCCTTTAGAAATACAGCTGTTGAATTGTACTATGTGATTAATTCTTGCTTGCAAAACTGTAGTAGCTTATAGCTGTTTCTAATCGTTATGGATGTAGCATTATTGACTAGAAAGCATGTCGTAAGGCTATTCTGTTTTATCAAGAGACCTTCAGCAAAAGAAACAGTGATGAGATGATGCAAGTAGGCTTATCAAACACCGAAAGAAGCCAGGGCCTCCACACAAGGCGGAATTGTTTCATTGTGGGAGCAGTTTGGGATGCAACAGGCAGACATCAAGATACTCCTCTCTATTCTTCTTATCTTCCAACACCCCAGTACACAACATTAAAACACAGGTTGCAAACTTATTTCTATCCAAGGATGAGCAGATGTCTGGAAATAATGGCCAAGTGCTGAGTGAGAAAATGTTATGATTTTGATACCAATGAATTACTTACAATTGGCATCCTCCTACTGAGCGTACATGGGTGAAGAAAGTCCATATAGAGGGTGAGTGAGGAAGAGCACTGGATGAAGGAACAGTTGGTTGGACCGTCAGGATGTCATGATGCTAGGAGGATGCCAGGCAGTAGAAGAGACTGTGGTATAGAAGAGTGGAAACCTCATAAACCACCGCCTGAGATCGGTGTGTGTGTGTTAATTATCTTATGTGTAATTGATGAATATGTACCATATAATGGAGGAATGGGAAGTGCTTATGGTGGAAATACCCCCAGTGCTTCTCGGTACTGTAATAAGGAACACTTGGCAGAACGAAAACAAAACTTTGCTGTTCAGTTTCTTCAATTCATTGTTTAACAGCAGTGTAAGGCTTGGAGCACCCGTCAGAAACCAGGAAACCAAATACCCCAGAAGCAGCAAACGCGAGGGCTTTCGAGCAGCCTCACAAAGCTGCACCCGAGCGGGGCCACGCAGGACCGCGAGAGCTGCACAGCGCTGTGACACGGCAGCTCTCGCTTTTATTTCGCCTGCTTTCGTCCCCGCTTTGCTCTGCGGACGAGAACCGGGCAGCAGCGCTGCGCTGCGCCTGCCGGCTCACCCCGCCGAAGCCACTTCCGGGTGCAGCCGAGCCGAGCCGAGCCGAGCCGAGCCGAGCCGAGCCGAGCCGAGCCGAGCCGAGCCGAGCCGAGCCGAGCCGAGCCTCGGCCTCGATTCGCAGCACCGAGTATCTCGGTGCTGTCGGGGTCCGGCGCGGCGCTCCCTGCAGCCTCGGCCCCCGCCCTCGGAGCCGCGCATGGACTTTCTGCCGCTCCTGCTGCTCTACCTGTGCCTCGTGCTCGCCGTCGCCGTGCTGTACTGCAGCCACGCGGGGAGCGGCCGCCTGGGCAGGGCAGCCCGCGGTGCCGGCCAGGTAAGGGCTGAGCACGGCGGGGGCTCCGGAGCGGGGCGGCGCTGGGGGCACGGCTTTCCAGTAAGGCGTTGCTGGGGAAGGGATACGGCGGTTACTGAACGTGTGCGATTTATGAGAGTCTAAGCGGACTTTGATCCTATTTTGTTCCCAGTAGCAGCATTTTGCTGTACAGACGCTCATCGCCGTGGAGAGAAATTTACTGTTTCCCCACATTCCTTAGTAGGTTCTTGTATGAAACAGTCAGCAGCGGATGCGCTGCTGTGCTGCAGGCTCCCCGTTTGGAGGAATGCAGTCAATACCCGTGTGTGTGTGAAATAAAGGTAGTCCTAAATGGTGTCTCTAGGCACTTTATTTCATCTTTTTTTATATATCTGGCCCTAATGAACGTAGAGTGCAACTCTGGGAGTGCATTGCAATCGTTCGCTGCGCTCCTTCGAGATCCTTTACGCTGTTCTGTGTGTTAGGAAGTCACCCACATGCACACGAGCCCTGCAACGTCCCCCACCCCCGGCTGCTTGCTGAGCTCCAGGTGTGCAGGGCGCTCGTGCTCCCTGTGCAGCTCTCATCCCCTCACACCTCTGTCACCGCCGTGGGAGCTTTTTGCTTTGCCCGAGGAAATGTCTGAATTCCAAGGAATTGATGTTCTGTGTGTGTGTGAGGAAGCAATGGGTTTGAATGTAAGGTTAGGCTGTAATTAACACGCAGCTGATTTAGTTTTCGTTCTGCAGTTGTGTGATAGGTGGTGTGCGGCTCTGTCTGCAGCGTGTCTCCTTGCTGCACTGTGCAGTCTCTGTTAAAAAGACTTGTAAGTAGAGCTGCTGATGAGAGGCATACCAGTTAAAGGAAAAATATTTAGCATCTTCTCAACTCTACATATGTCTTTTGCCTTCTGGTCTTTCGCATCCAAGATAAAAAGCTGAGACTGTGTTTTCGTTCCCTGTCTGCTAGGAATAGGCTCAGCTGCTCTGTTTCTTCCACTGATAAAGCAGTGTTGCTATAGAGATGTCATCTTCCAAACAGCAGAGCCAAACAATTCCCCAGTCACATTGCAGTTGCAGAGGATCCCACTGAATGAAGACAGGCAGTTTTCTTCTTCCCCGTGTCTGGCTGTTTTTGAAATGCCAATTAGGCAGATGTGGAGCTGTCAAACTGAGCTGCAGCTGAAGGAGCTGGGGTGTGTGTTGTTGGTGCTCTGTTGGTTTGCTTTTTGGTTCTTTATATTTGATCGTTGATCTTTCTGGAGGACAGCAGGCTTTATCCCTGCTTATCTCCCCTTACATCTGTCAGATGTCCCAATGAAGCATATTGTAGTTCAGAAATTGCTCAGTTCTATCCCCTGCTTAGCCAGTTACACAGTCTGCAACCTGATAAAAGCTCCTTATAACTTTCACACATTAACCCAGATATATTTATTTGTGCCTGCTGGGCTTCCAAGAATGTAGAACCTCTCCCCCCCTTTGAAAGCCCCAGCAACATGCCCCCCAGAAATGAGCGTTCTCCCTGGTGGTATGACGGCAGTGATCTATAACTGAGGAATTTGTGACTTACACATTTATTTGAACAGTGCACAAGGTAGAAGCGGTGTGCAATTCAGATAAATACAATCTTTTTATTTTCCTCAGGTGCTGTCATTAGTAATCCCCCCTCAGCTCCAGAGTGTGACACAGAAGGTGCTCCTCAGGCTCTTTCACACACGGTAATGCATGTTTACTTAATGCTTTTGACATTATTTTTTGCTAATATTTCTGATTACTGTTGTTGTCCTGTTAGTATTATCCTTAGGTGTTCTCTTTCCATCAGGAGGGCACGCTGGGATTACAGATTCCCATTGAGGTTTGCCAGGCTGTTGTCTTGCTGTTACTTGTGTTAGAAGATGGTACTCTGAAACATCTGAATGTATTTGATGAATAATGTAGCTCAGCAGCTTCCACTGTAACAGATGTTGATCACACCACATCCACGGGAGAATTACAGCAAACTCCCTGGCAGCTGCAGAATGCGTTCTGGCAGAGCTGGTGATCCCTGCTCTCTCCCCCTCAAATCCCATTACATCCAGCAGCCTGGATGTGCAGGTGGCTCATGGAAAGCTGCCAATGTCTAGCCTGCTGGATTGAGGTGAATTTAGCAGCGTCCTGTAAAATCTGGTGCTTTCAAATCTGTTTCAGAAACTTCTTAAATACTCGTCGTGTGGGGGCAGCAACTCAAGTATGCCAGGTACTTCAGGGGCATAAAATGTACAACTGTTGAATGCATTCCGCTGTTGTTTGTTTCCTGCTGTGCAGATTTTCTGGTATTGGTTAACACTGCCCTAGAGAGAGTGGTTTCACTGTTGAATGTGCAGTCAGCTACAGAGCAATTACCTAACGAGCTTGGTGTAGCTGTCACTGCTAGATTACGATTTGTGCTGGAGGCACTTTGGTCCTTCAAGCACACTGTTCCACTGCATCACCTCGCTGTGTTTCATAGCAGTACACAGCAAATGTATTTTGGCAGAATGTTTTATAGCCTATTGCTACGGCATGCTTTGGCAGCACCAGGGGACTGTGAGATTGTGCTCGTCTAGCTGGTGGAAACTAATCCAAAGGATGTGGTGATAATGGATGCGACTTTAGTTGGCATGTTTAAAGGAGTGTGAAGAAGAGAAGGTGAAGCTCCTGGGTGGAGATAACACTTAATAAGCAATCTGTGCTGCCTTGAAAACCTGAAAGAGGTGTCTTCTTGCATTTGGAAAGTCTTTGCTGGGCGTATTTGATCTGTTGATCAGAATGCTGAATATTAACTAGGCCATCTCCTTGCTGTTGCAGAAACTGTTTGTTTGTTGTCCTGCACGTAGCCTTGCAAGCAGCAGTTTATGCTGAATACACGTGGGAAGTGTTTGTTTACTGCTGGGAGTTGGAGTTCCACCTCCTGCTGCTGCTGCTGCCCTACCTGCTGCTGCTTGGGAACATGGGCTGCTTCATTCTGTGTTCCTGTGCCAATCCTGGTAAGCTCATGCTGAATGTGGGCTGTGGCTGCTTGAAAATAGAACCTTTAAATGTTGCTAATACCAATACTTCTACTCTCTTGTCTCGTTTCTTTCACAGGTATAATAACAAAATCAAATCATGCATCACTGATGAAGACTTATGCATATGATGGCATATTATTTCAGAAAGGCACTGTGTGTGCTACATGCAACATGGAAAAGCCAGCCAGATCAAAACATTGCAGTAAGAACTTTCACTTCCTTGACAAGCAAAATGATACATTCCCAAATTAATTCTTTATCAGTAATTGCAATTCATACTACATCTGCTTTATTATCCAGTTCAGTGCACATGGAATTTTGTTCAGTTAAGCAGGGTTCCACATCACAGCCACCCTTTGCCCATTCGTGCTCTTATTTGTTCTCACAGAAATGACCAGTTCTGAAGGTATCGCCTTGGGCCAGGGATAGACAAGCTGTAGAACATCTAGAGGTGAAATAAAACTTATTGTCTGACAAGAGTTCAGAATTTCTTGTTTTTCTGGCAGAATTTGCTGCTGTCATTATCATTTAAAATAAAGCAGGCTAGTTACAGTCTCTACCTTTTCACGTGCTGTGTTAGGCAGCACTGCCAGAGAAAGCAAAATACTTGAGCTGTAGTCTTGGTGAATAAAATTAAGAAATGAAGTACAAATCTTTGTTTTTAGTGTTGTTTATTTGGTGATAAGTAGTTGAATTTCCTTTAATTTACACTATCATACTAAATTATCACTGCAATTCTTTTTTTTTTTTTTTTTCTTGCATGCAAAGCTGTCCTAAACTGTGTAAAAACTGAATCAATCACTTAAAATCAAATAATTGACTTGTCTTGTTGCTCACTTTTGATCAGGTTTTTGTAATATCTGTGTACATCGTTTTGATCACCACTGTGTATGGGTCAACAACTGCATCGGTGCCTTCAATGCAAAGTATTTCTTCCTCTACCTCTTCACACTGACTGCGATGGCTGCAACCATTGCACTCATCACTACAGCGTTTCTCATCCAAGTGGTGCTGCTGTCAAATATGATGCATGGGAGTTACATTGATGACCAAGGACAGGAGCACGCTGTTGAGATTTTCTTTCTCATCCAGGTAAGCTTACACTAGCTGGGCGCTTAGCCTATAAAAAGCTTTATCTGTGTCTTTGCTTGTAGAGATCTTCAAGTCCACCTGTTCTCACAGGCAGAATGTAGTCAGATCGCAGTTTTTTACTAACTGACACAGCTATTTAGGTTTAGAAAACTGAAGAATACTTCAACAACATGGGATTTTTCTCATAGCATTCTGTTCACATTCTTATTCTTTGGATTTTTATGTCTCAACTGCTTTAACTCAGCAGATTTGATACATGAAAATGACTATATGCCAATGACCATCTACTTTAGTTCTGTTTAGGAAGTGGCCATCAATCCTTGAGACAAGTATGTTAAAGTAGGACCCTTCTACCCTGGAATTTAGATCCTCGAATATTTTCTCACACGTTTAAGCAAAGAGTGGCTGAGTCACTCCGGCACTTCACTCATTTTGCTTTTCATTCCCTTCATCCACTCCTGTAGTATGGCAGTGAGGTGATACGTAACAAATGCTTTATTCTCTTAGCCACATGATTTAATAGCCCAGCTTTATAACCAAATCATTGTTTTCTTTTCTTTGCAGCACCTTTTCTTGACTTTTCCTAGGATTGTCTTCATGCTTGGTTTTGTTATTCTTCTCACACTTATACTGGGTGCATACTGCTGTTTCAACCTGTACTTGGCCTTAACCAACCAAACTTTCAATGAATGGTATAAATTCAGAAGATACAGGCATTCCCATCATCTATCATTGCAGCCTTGTGACAGAAAAGTTGTCTACAAAAATGTTTATGCTAAAGGAGTCTGGATGAATTTAAAGGAAATCCTTAAGTCTCCCGCAGTGCTGGAAAGAAAGAAGAAAAAATGAAGATAATACTCTTTATTGTGTAATTTTTTTACTTTTTGTAAAATGTGCTTTGATACCCCAGTGTACTTTATTCAAATAAGGAAAAAAACAAAACAATTTCAATTAGTTGGAAACTTTTCATAAAGGTGATCAGTCTTCCAGAAAGAAAAACTGGAGCACCTGAAAGTTTGTCTGTAACACTACTCAGATCAGCTGTGAAAGCAGCTTGTTTGTTTTCTCAGACACGACTGCAGTCCAGAAGCTTGCTGTACTCGAGTTAGGTTCAGCTAAGGTACATGTACACAATGAACTTACATATATGGTTACTGTTTGTGTGCTGCAAAACATGCCACGGTGTAATTGGCAGATGGAGTTCCTGAGTGACTTCAGGATGTCTTATGTACACCGTCCTGCGGGAGACCTGGGAGGAACATAGCAGTATCACACATGGAAGTGGTAAATGTCTGAATGCACAGATTTGTCTGTTACTTACACTGTGTTTGCTCTGCAGAAAGATCACAGCTGACAGCAGTATTCTAATTAACAGTACCTCAGCAGAACTCTATTTAAGTTACTCAGTGAGATGCTGTTAGAAGTCCTGGTAACAGACTTGCTGGTGTGGAGATGCAAGCTTGGGCCAACAGACTGCAGCGACTCTCTGTGCAGTAGCAAGGGAAGAGCTAACAGAGAGCTGTTGTGAGCTCTGAGGAAGCTTCATCTTTTTGTGAGTACCTTTGTTTGGCCAATGTTTAACCTATTAACAATATGTAGCAGGAGTTGCATATATTCAGCTAAAAAACAGGAATTTTTTACATTAGATTAAACTCAGATTCAGCAGTTAATGTTACACTGCAAATTTGAATGAGAATGGAATGTCTTACTTTGAGAAAGGAAGCTACAAGTGCTGCTCCTTAGCTGCTGAATCTCTTTTGATGCCCATTCTCAGCAATTTCACAAGATGTTGCTTTAGCATTTCTAAAATGGTGGACTTCTGATAAAATTTTAGCATCCTGAAAGAGTATTAAAAATGGTGGTTGAGCTCTGGAGATGCAGGTTCTGGCAGATTACAAATTTAATCCTTCTGGCATTTTTCATTTTCATTCTGCTGTTTGAAATTCTGACCCTGCTGTAGGTATTTCTTTGCATTTCTGGCATTTTGCTGCAGGGGAAGTTAACAGCAGCTGAAGCCGTTTCTTGGGCTGCCCTCCTGCATTCACAAAATGGATCCCATTAGAAGTGTAGCAATAATCTGGGTTTGTATTTCTGTACTGGGAATTCTCTAGGTGAACTCCGAAGGGCACCTTATCAGTGGACTTCCAAAAAAAAAAAAACAAAAAACCAAAACAAAACACTTCTGACTTAACCATCAGAGAGAGAGGTAAATTTATGGCTATGAAAGTAACCTTCTATAATCCCTCTGACTGGAATTTAGCTGTAGATCACTTGAAAGATCTCCAAAAGCATAGATGCACAAATCTGAACTTGCAGAGATTTGCTTGGGATGAAAACTTGTTTTTGACTCACCAAAGGCTGAGGGTTTCTTAAGCATGTTATGCATCTGTTCTTTTCTGCTTCCAGAAATAATGCAGCAGTGATCATGTAGCAGAAATAATAGGAAAAGTGTAGTAAGAACTTTAAATAACTTTATTTTTAAAAATGTATTTACATGCCTAATCTGTACAATATGCAATTACAAATCCATATATGGTTCTAAAAAATTAATGTACAATATGGCTTTACACACCAACAGACTAACTCTCAGAGTAGCCTGTCTGGCTTTGCAAGGGTACAATGATGCATTCTTTATAGACCAGTACATAAGGCTACTTGTCCAGGATATAAAATACTTTTAAAAAAAAAATAAATACTGCAGTACCATGCCTTAGGAAGAGTAAAGTAGTGAGGTTAAAGGCATGAAAGCATTTGACTGGTGGTAAATGCACACCAGAACTCCTTAGGTTTGGTTTTCTTGGTTTGTTTTAAATCATGTGATTAATTTTAGTCATCTCTTATGAGACCCACATACTTGCTTCACTTTCTGAATCCTTTTAAACACTAAAATGCTACTCTCCTGTGGTCAGAGGTAAATGCTTTGCAAAGGAATTTCCTTTATTTGAAGGAGCTGCACAAAAAACTGAGACTGTCAAATGTGCCATAGTGGTCACTTTCAGAGTCAACCCATGCAGAGGGCTTTAACTACTGTCATTTCCATTTTAAACAGAAAACATCTCAGGGCTGTACCATCCTGTTAAGCCATTTACCTATGGAAGCACTCTCTTCCTTTCTGAATACCTGTAATGGCAAACTTAAGACTGATCAAACTCCCCAGCCTGGAGAAAAATAGTAAGTTTAACATCTGTCAGTAGCTGCACGTTTTTCATTACACAATCACAGTCTGGACTTCCACCTCCCCTTCCTGGGAGGCAATAACAAACTCTCCTGTATGTTCCATTATTTCAATGTCCTCTGATGCCACCATTGTCACTGTTGCTTCTTCTGTCTCAATGCTACCTTCTGTTGTCAGCACTGCTCCCTCTCCAATGGCAGAAGCCAGCGTCATAGCGACCTGCTCTGTGAGGCTCTCAGGGGTAGCAATGGTGATAGTGTCTGCAGCATCTGTGGTTACTTCAGAGTTTTCTGCCACGGTGACATTCTGTACAATGATCTGGTGACCAGAGTTTGCTTGATTTACTATTTGCTGCACAACCTTCATAATGTGACTGTCAACCTATATTATGAGAAAAGTGTCCACGTTATTTCCTGATGTGTTGCACTGTTAGAAGCACAGTCATCATTATAGCTGAAAACCATGTTTGATCAGCAGTGCATTATAGCAAGCAGCATTTAGTTTCCATTTCCTCCAGTTGCTCACTGAAGCTCTCATGAACTCAAGAAAAGCAGAGTCTTAGAACATGTATCTTGTGTTACTGAAGACATTTTGCCAGCAGGGTACTTCCTGGACTTAAGTCAAAGTACTGTTTGTGGCAAAATCTTAACAGCACATACTTAGTTGTTCAAGACAGGCTGGCTACAACTGAGGAGTCTCTGATTTTGCAACAGCCACTATTTCTAGCCTTCAGGAATTCATAAAGAGGATAATTTCTCAAGGCTGAATTGGCATCGTACAATTCTACTCAGCCAGCAGCTACAGTCTCATGTACTAAGAACTACAGGTTACTACCCTCCATCACTGACAGGGTCTGGGGTTAGACTGAGCAATGTTTAAACTCAGTATGGTCACTGTTATTATTTTATACAGATAAGTCTGCAGAACTGCTTATTTAGCATGACTTCCAGACACTCAGAGTAGTTCATGACACTTAGAGGAGAGTCACAGAAAGAACAGTTTAAGTAAGCAGCTGCTTTACCTCATGTCTTGTTCCCTCCATTATTTCGGTAGCTTCACTGGTCTCCATATCTTCAGTAGCAGTCTTGAAAGACAAAGGGTGATTCCTTTTTTAGATTATTAGTTGTGGTTTGTTTTTTTTTTTTAATTCTATTTCCAAGATAAAAGATATCAAGATCTTTTATGAAATGATCCTGTTTCCCCCCCACAATGCAGTAACTACTCTAAAGACAACTCCTTAACTTTTTTCCTCCACATCCCATTATAAATGGCTTCTTCACAGTAATGCAGAGTGCTCAGAAATAACTGAAAGGGGACATCCTCACTCAGCAGGATTCTGCCAACTGGCAGATTTTTCTCTTATTAGTAGCAGCCCCAATGTTTACTATTTCAGCACTAAACAGACTCAATGAATGGACTGTTATTCTGCACAGATGAGAGCTGGCTCCCTGTCACAAAGAAGGAGAAAGCGAAATGCATCAATTGTTGTTTTTTGATGGCCACAAAAACTGTTTCAGACAAAATAAGCTAATTAGAAATGAGAGAAGAATAAATTGAAGTTGATGGAAAGCCGAAGCAAGCATGAGGGGTTGTCAAAAGTTCTTAGTTTCAGCTTTCTGATTAACTACTGCCAGCCTTCCCAACGTCCTCATTTTCCTGCCTCAGTTATGTGCAGGACAACAAGGCTGCTTGCTTGCTTCTTACCTCAATGATGTATTCCTGAGTGTCTGCCACTACTGAAGAAAACTCTACCAAAACAGTATGAGGATCTTCAGAGATGACTGTTGCTGCTAAATTGTCAGCTGACTGGCTTTCCTCAGACACCATCACTTCCTCCACCTCTTTCAAAGCCAGAAGGCAGCCACCTGAATGGAATTCCAAAAATGCCATAAAAAGACAGTTTACATAATGAACACAAATATGGGAACACCTGGCAAATGCTATACAACACTAATGAGACCCCTTTAACATGATACCACTGACAAATGGCCAGCAATCAGCAGGCTTTAATCCTACCAAGCCAATTAATGACCTAGAAGAGGTCTATGCTTCATTACTGATTCTGATACTGAAATGGTCTTTGATGAATACCGTTAGAACCACTCTAAATATTTTGCACACTGAAAAATCACTGCCGTTCTGCCAAGAAGCAACTTGTCCGAACCTGATCCCAGAAGAAACATACATCTGCCCTTACTACAACAGAGATAAACTTGGCCATCTCACCTTTGGTCTTTAAATGCCTGTTCAGAGTGCCATGCTCTGCAAAGCCTCGCCCACACTTGTAACACTTGAAAGGCTTTTCCCCCGTGTGATGGCGGATGTGGCGGACCAGAGAGCCCTTTTCCCGAAAACCCCGGCTGCAATACTGGCACACATAAGGCTTGTCCTCTAAATGCGTACGGAAGTGAACCTGCTGAGCGTTCTGTAGAGAGAGAAGTACCAAGAGCACCTAAAGGGAATGACTAAATCAAGCAAGCAGTATTTTAGCTTTCAATGTGAAAGTCAGCGTGTTTGAGGACTTCTCACCTAAGACATGATCAAGATGTTTGTATTATTTGTTTTCATACATGAAGGCACAGTTTCCTCAGAATTAAGACTTCCTTTCTTATCCCTACTGATACAAAAGTGTCTTCTGCTCTTGTAAGAGGAGAGGAGCTGGCATTTGTTTGTTCAGTAGTGAAACCTCCTAGCTTATCCCAAACCCAAGTTCTGGAAAGGAAACTCTCAGGGCGAACCTGACTCAAGGCAGACACACCTTGGTTTTGTACCGCTTGCCACACTTGGGACAGGAATACGGTCGCTCATCAGAATGCACCCTTCGATGCCCCTTGACGTGTGCAATAGTCTTGTAGAGCTTGCCACACTCTCCACAGCGGAAACGCCGTTCATTGACGTGCACCTCCTGATGCTTTTTTAACAGGTAGCCCTTCGTGAACTCTTTGCCACATTCCTCACACTTAAAAGGCTTGTAATCTAGAGAGAGAAAGCATTAATGACAGAAATGCTTTAAATGGGCCCCTTCACAAAACTCTACTTCTGCAGATGCCAGGCAGGTCTGGAAGCATGGAACCTTTTTGTTAAGCTCTAGAACAAAGTGTAAAAGAATAACAAAAACAATTGCTCTGATCTTTTCATGTTTTGTGTTAAGCATCAACAGAAGTTGTATGGCTGACCTCTGTGTATAGGCAAAGAATATGAAACAATGGAAACTACACTGTGTTCAAGATCGTGGTAAGAGAGGATGCAGTTTAGACAACAGCTGTGCATTACAGCCTTACCTAAATGTCCTTTGATATGATTTTCAAGGGAAGCAGTTTCACTAAAAGCTTCATTACAGTGAGGACAAATGTTACTTTTGTAGCCGTTTGTTCTTTGTGCATCTGTCTATTGGAAAGAAAATGGTACAGTATATATATACATTTTTAATGATCTGTATAGTAATTTTTTGTAACTAAATTCCCAATTAAATACTCCAGCTTTCACCTCCATCCCTCCCCAAAAAGATCGATACTGTTAACAAGAGTGTGCACTAACGTGCATGAAAAGCATGCAATAAAAACTGGCACAAAGACAAAGGGACAGGGAGAGGTGCATGAAAGATAATGTGCAGGATGGTCAGGATTACACTACTGTTCACAACCAAGTGCAGGCACAGAAGATTAAGAAATTAATCTACAAAGTGCAAACATACAGGCTCTGATGGTTCTATTTCAGCATGCTGTTCCCCACATGGCTCCTCTTCTGCTTCCACCACTTCATTTTTTATTTCTTCTGTAGCAGCTACAGCAGGCTCATCTGCCTTCTGCATTTCTTCCACAGCAACTCTCTCTATCACAATGCCAGAATTCCTCATGGCCTGCCTCAGCAGATTCTCACTGTTTGTTTCCCCCTCACATGGCAGCTCCTTAGGATGTGACTGCTAGAGGAATAAATAGTCCAAAACTTGGTACAACAAATGCACAGGCTTTTTGTGATATTTGGTTGAAAAATCAAAAAGAGAATCATCTTAAACTGGGAAGATGAGACCAATCTGTACTCTGACAACATTCAAGGAATAAGCTTTTGCTTCTGTCGGAGTCATGCAGCAGTGCATGATCAATGTAAACAACTCTTCACATTCTGCCTCATCCATTAAGGGACCCTATGCATCTCAATGTATGCTCCAGACTCAAACAAGGTCAAAGCAGAGTTTGCCGCCTTTGCTTTCAGATGAGAGAGGAGCTAATGATCCATTTATTTTTCACTGTACAGATTTATACTTAGCACCTAAGAAAATTTCACGAGGTAGAACCCTTCAAACTACTTGCATAAAATACACAATATTCAAGAGAAATAACACTCACATCTTCATCCAGAGATTTTGCATCTACAACAGGAAGCTCCTGCATTTGGACATGGACTTCATGAAGAACATTGCCTTTTGCATCTGTCACCAGATGAATCACAGGTGAGGTCTCAATGGATTCACTCGCTATTGATGGAACAGCTTCTGAGTTTGAACTACAGGATCCTTCAAGAAAAGTAGAATGAATCACCTGATGTACTGCCCACCCCTCATCCATTTACTACGCCCTATGATAAATGTGCTTTAAGTGCCTGTTAAAACCATCCTTGTAACAGATTCTCGGACATTCCTTATAACTTGGCATCAACTATGTGCACTTTGGGTTAATAGTTTTGATCTCTATAAAAAAGGACATTTTCCAGCATAAAAGAGAAACTGACTATCAAAGCAAAATGTTTCTTAAATGAAAAAGAATGTATACTTCAAGTGCCAGGAGCATGCCTGGTTTTATCAGACACAAGGCAGTTATTCACAGCATCACTGACCTGTGGGCAAATCATCTTTATTGACTACTATTTCCTTGTTCATGTTGAAGCGAATTTTTTCAGTGCAAGGTGTCAGCGATTTCAGATGCCGAGTCAACGCTCCTGATTCCCGGAAGCTTTTCCCACATTTCTTACATTTGTAAGGTCTTTCATCTGGGAATGACAAGAATCAAAATAACAGTATTAAACCAACAGCTGCCAGTTTAAGTTCTGTGTGACAGACTTACAGACGAGCGCTTTCAACTGCTTACAGCAAGCAGATTACGCTTATCTCACAACCCTGCACTGCCTCCCAGCATCCCAGACATCGGGGAGCTCAACAGTCTCAACTCAGCTCAGTGGAAGATGGAAAGCAGCAATAAATTCCGCTCTAAAGTACGCTGGATAACAACACACAGTGCACTCCAGCAACAAGGGGCAATTTGAAGTTCTCTTACCAGTATGACGCCGATGGTGTCGAATCAGAGACCCCTTTGTCCTAAAGGAAGTTCCACAGAGTTTACATTCATAGTCCTTTCTGCTGCTGTGAGTGATCATGTGAGCTTTGAGGATGCTTGCCTGGGGTAGAAATCACATTTTGAAAGAAGTCTCAACACATTAAATATTTTACATTTCAATGAAAAAGAGCAAAATTGTTCTTTTTCAAAGGTGAAGTTTTAATTTCAAAGTATATTACACTGTAGAAAAGCATGTCGTTATCAAGTCCTGTCTTAGTATAACAGCTAGCCTCAAGTTAGCCAAACAGCGGAGAAGTTACACTTACTGTTTTAAATGTCTTCTGGCACAACTCACACACATACCGCCCTTCTTTGTTGACCAGAAGCTTAACCTTTATCAGCTCCGTGGCAATATCCTGCTCCTGATCATCGGGGTTGCCTTGCTCTTCAGTGACATCGCCATCAACGTGACCATTTGGGTTTTCAAAAACGTGGTCTCCTGCCACAATGACTTCTTTTATGTGCCCGCTACCTGGGAAAAGGACACAGACAGTCATGTTCTGTACAAAAGACAGCTTTACGTGCCTACCTAGGACCAGTGTATTGCTCCAGAGTTTCAAGTGGCAGGAAGGAAAAAACAGATGCTTTAACCCTGGAACGTTTGTAAAGTTTGTATCACTGATATTAGAATAGACATCTTGAAGTGAAAGCTTAAATCTAAGGATGGCTTTTGCATCTTGGGGATAATGCCCGGCACCGAGAGCGTAGCACAGAAATGTCATCCATGGGCCACAGCACAGATGACACAGGGAAGGATGCTGGAAAAGCGAAGCACCCCCAAACGCAGGGCCACAGAGGCAGCACCAGGCTCACCTACGATAGCTGACGCGCTGCCGATCTCTTCTGCTATCGAGGACGCTTCAACAACGATGTGAGCGACGGTTATGGACTCCTCGACCGCGGGAACGACCTGCGGGGCGGAGCTGGTGTCAGCACGAAGGGCCGAGCCCTCCGAAGTCCCCGCGCTGCCCTCAGCCCTCGGGCCGGGCGCCGGGACCCGCTGTCACCTTCGGTCCGTCGGGGCCCAGGGGCGGCTCCGGGCCGCGCTGGCAGCGCTTCTGGATCTTGTGCTGCACGAACTCCTCCAGGGAGGTGAACTCCGCCTGGCAGCGCCCGCACTTGTGCACGTCATCTTCGTCTGCAACGTAAATTCGGTCGGCGGGTTCGGATCCCGCGGGAGTCGCGCCCAAAGCGGAGCTGCGGACGCTCCTGCCGGGCCCGTCGCGGCCGGGCCCCCGCCGCCCCCCGGCCCCGCTCCGCCCGGGCCCCGCCGGTACCTTCCTCGCCGAAAGGCGCCGGGAGGCCGAGGAAGGCGCCGGGCCCAGAGCCCGCGGCCGCCGCCCCCTCCTGCTCCTCGGCCGCGGCTGCCGTAAGCGCCGCCGGCCCCGCGCTCGTTGCCACCGCGGCCTCCATGTCGCAACGCGCCGCACCGCCAAGATGGCGGCTTTACGGCCGTGTCGTCATAACAACGGGCCGCGTGCCGCGGGACGGCGGCCGAAGGGGCCCGGCGGGGAACGCGGCCCCGAGCGGCGGTTCCGGGAGCGCCGGCGGTCCGACGGCCTTCGGGCGCTGCCCTCGCACGCCCCCCGCTGACCTTTGACCCCGCGCCCCCATGAACCCGAGCCTAACGAGTTACTGTGCGGGGCGGCGGGGCGGGCGGGGCTCGCGGCGGGGCCGCCCAACGGGCTCGGACGACCGCCCGCCGCCGGCCAACCGCGGCGTGCGGGGGGCGGGGCCGCGAGGAGGTTGGCCAATAAGGGCGGAGGGAGCCGGCCGCGCGGCAAGGCGGGGAAAGGTTCGGGCGGCCGGTCCCGGCCAATGGCAGCGAGGGCCGGGGCGGAGCGCGGCCAATGGGAGAGGTGGGGGGGCGGGCTTCGTTCCGAAGCGCGGCGAGGCGGCCATGGCGGCGACGGGCGGGCGGCGGTGCCGGCGGCTGGAGGGCGAGACGGCCCGCGCCGTGCTGGCCAACGCCGATACGCTGCTGTTCGACTGCGACGGCGTGCTGTGGCGCGGCGAGGCGGCGCTGAGTGGCGCGCCGGCGGCGCTGGGCCGTTTGGCGGCGGCGGGCAAGCGGCTGTGCTACGTGACCAACAACAGCAGCCGCACGCGGGTCGCTTACACCGAGAAGCTGCGGCGCCTCGGCTTCCCGCCCGCCGAGCCCCGCCAAGTTTTCGGCTCGGCCTTCTGCGCCGCCCGCTACCTCCGCCAGGCCCTGCCGCCCGGCGCCGCTGCCTACGTGCTGGGCGGCCCCGCGCTCGCCGCCGAGCTGGAGGCCGCCGGAATCCCGCACCTCGGGCCCGGCCCCGCCGCCCTGCCCGGCCCCGCGCCCGCAGACTGGGCCCAGGCGCCGCTGGAGCCGGCGGTGCGCGCCGTGCTGGTGGGCTTCGACGAGCACTTCAGCTACGCCAAGCTGTGCCAGGCGCTGCGCTACCTCCTGCGCGGCCCCGACTGCCTCCTCGTCGGCACCAACCGCGACCACCGCCTGCCGCTGGAGGGCGGCTCCGCCATCCCCGGTACCGGGCGCAGGGGTCGGGCAGCTCCCGGACGGGGGGGGTCGGGGGGGAGGGGGCAGCTCCTGTCCGCGGCTTCGCTTTGGGGCGGTGGCTCCCCGCCGTGCTTCTTGGTCACGTTGTTGGGTGCTCCTGCGGGGAGCCACGAGTTGGACTTTACTGGGCACCAAGTCTGGAAGCGCTCTGTGCAAAGCTGGGTTTCTGAAATACCCCACCTGTGATTTCGTGCCGTCTCTTGCAAACGCTGAGAGTCCTTTGTGGTCCTTAATCAATATTTCTACCCCCAGGGACCGGCTGCCTGGTAAAAGCTGTGGAGACAGCAGCAGAGCGCGAGGCTTTCATCGTCGGGAAGCCCAGCCGTTACATATTTGACTGCGTGGCCAGCGAGTTTGACATCGACCCCGCGCGCACCATCATGGTGGGGGATCGGCTGGACACGGACATCCTCATGGGCAACACCTGCAGCCTCACCACCCTGCTGACACTCACCGGGGTCAGCACGCTGGAGGAAGTGAGAGGGCACGAGGAGAGTGACTGCCCTGCCCGGCAGAGCCTGGTGCCTGATTACTATGTTGATAGCATAGCCGACCTTCTTCCGGCGCTCGAGGATTAATAGAGCAGAACACTGGCAGCCTTGGGAGCCATACCCCAAGGAGGGCCCCAATTAATCATCTCTTGACAGTAACATATTTGCTATGAGATCACCTGAAGTTAGCAGCCCGTAGGTTTTTAACCCTTCTGTCCTCTTGGTATGATTTTGTTTACATCTCGATCTTGTAAAATGCACTTTGAAACGATGAGGGCATTATGGTGTCACCCAGGTCTTGTGGGTTTGGAGTTGCTTTTTAAAAAAAAAAAAAATGATAAGCAACACGTATAGCCAAACATTTGTGATACTCAGTGTCATGTTGTCCTCTGGACTGAGTTGAGAAGAGCAGAGCCGATAGAGCTGAGGAAGAGAACCCAGCAATTTGCAGCGTGTCCTCCTGGACAGACTGTGGCTCAGATCTCAGATTTATTCAGGGAAATGACTTTTGGAGTGTCTAGTAACTTAGCAGCTGTGCTTGGAAATGCTTGCAGTGGCTGACAGAATTAGTATTTGGCCTTTGGATTGATTTATATTTTTTTTTCCAGATTGGGTCTGGTTCTGCAGTATGGCCCTCTCTAAGTGTGACTTAGGAACTGAAAGCGGTCTCCTTTATGTGGCCGTTTCAAATTGCACTTGTAATGCAGATTAGGGTGATTCCACATACAAAATACAAGTGGTGTCTTCTGTATACTGTAGTTGTCTGGGTGTTGGGTGTATGTATAAAGTACATGTACATACAAGAACTACCCTAATCCTAACTCTTATTTCAGAATATATTTAAAATATAAATTTAAGTATAGTATATGATAATATATCTTCTTTCCCAGAAGGGAAGCTGTGAGGAATGTACTTTGCTGATCACAAAAATCTTATATCTCATTAGCTTGTGCATTTGATAATGCAGAAAGTATGTAACCACATAAGACTGTTCTTCACTCCTGCTGTCCCCAGAAGTAACTGGATTGATCAGACTCCAGATTCGTTCCCGTTCTTCCCTCAGTGAGTCACAGCTCAGTCTGCATCTGTAGTATCCCCCCCTTGCAACTCTCCACCGAAATAAACCTGGAAGAGAACCAGCTATATATGACGACAGCACGTGCTTCCTTTAAATAGCTGAATTTAGTATCTTCCTTGTGTGGGGGCCTGGCACAAGCTGCTTGGCTGAAGAGTGTTTGCTTGCTCAGGTGATGATTTTATTTTGATCCCTAGAAACCTTTTTTGTGTGATGCATAGCTCAGGCTATGGGATAGATTTTTATGCAGGCTAACTTGAAGGCTACGGTTCCAAGCTTTTGTATTGCAGAATCAAGTGAAAAAATATATATGCAAATAATGTTATTTTATGTATAGATTCAACTGTTGTTAGTTAAATTTAAGCACTGACCTTCCTTCATTTCCCATTGTTTGGTTGAATAGCTCTAGCTGTATCGATGCCATTGCCCTCCACTCAGACACTAGAAATGAGTAGATTTACCACCTTGTTGGTACAGCAATAACTGTGCAGCTCATATTGTCTTTCAGTGTTATGAGAGTATTAGCTGGATTTTGTGAAAGACTTCCATAATCCAGAGTTGTGTAAGGAAGCACAAATAACCTCTTCCCTGTTCTTGTCTCTATCCTAGAAGGCTTGCAAAAGTCAGGAAAACTTTCATGTTACCTGGGTTACACAGAAATGGACATTGTGGGTTTACTGCAGGTAGGATCCGACTCAGTGATGTGTTCTTCAGTTCACTTCCTGCATTTGGTGCTTCTAATTCTAATATGTCAAGTAAACCTGTACACGCCAGGTGAGGCGTTCAGCCTCTCGGAGCAGCACGCTGTCCCTGTTGAGCACTGTTCACTGTACAACCCATACCTCGATTCACTTATGCTGAAATGTATTTCTTGAAGGTGTCAGTTTTGCTTCAGAACTCTGTATCAACTTCCCAACGGTTTTTAACCCTCTACTTGAGTTCACATTAAACTTGCAAGCCTGCTTTTCCCTTGCATTGTCTTATTTTGTAGTCTCTTTTGTGTGCTTTGGTGGAAATTCTGGGAGTTAAGGATATGTTTGTGTTGACTGTCTCTGCTCCTTACGTAGAGTATTAGTGAGTAAAGCCAACCCTCCAGTAGTAGCTTCTGTATGGGTGCCTGGAGCTGTATGGGGCTCTTAGCATTGGCTTGAATCACGTTTGCACAGCGCAGAGCTGAATGATTCCCCTTCACGCTGATGTTTTCATCACACTCTGTAGATATTGCTACATTCCTGTGCCTTAGGTTAGGCGTGGTATAAACTTCTTACTCTGCTGCGTGGACATGGAAAGTCTCAGTATGGGGATCATGCTGTTTCTGTGTTGCAATCTGTGGTGCTAAGCTTTGCTGCAGCAGAAGCAGCTGGTAGACTGCAGTGGGAGGTCTGCTTCGTGTTTTCTCTAGCCTCTCCATTTGCAGGAGAACCGGTGGTCAGACTGTTTCAACACCAGTCCTCTTTGCATCAGAGAAACAGCAGCACAGGACACCAAGTGGCTGAGATGGCTGGTTGGGGCACACTGACCTAGTGTTTGATTGCACCTGAGCAGTCATGTCCCCCAGAAGCAGCGTGCTAGGAGGTTGTGCTGCAATTCTCAGAGGCTTTGACTTACAAAAGGAAGCCCAGAAAGCACAAGTGAGAGGGAGGAGAGTGCATGGCTGTTGCTGCAATGGTGAGAAGCTCAGGGATAAGTCCTCTTGGCTGAGTCTGACCCATTCCTGGCCATGCGTTTGAGGAGTGTCCCAAAGCTGTGTCAGCCTGTTCAGTGCCACATGGAGGAGTTCTGCTGGGATTGCCCTTGCCTCCTTGGCTTTGGTTATTCATAGAATCATAAAATGGTTTGGATTGAAAGGGGCCTCGTGGATCATCAAGCTCCAACCCCCCTGCTGCAGGCAGGGCTGCCAACCTCCATGTTTAATACTAGACCAGGTATCCCGGCTGGCAGCTCTCAGAAATACCAACCTCTCACAGGAGTTTCTGAACTGCCCAGCAAAACTGATCTGAGCTGGGAGCTCTTTTCTTGTGAGGTATTTCCCATCACAGAAATGTGTTTGCATGGGTGCAGCTCATGTGATGGTGACTTTGCAGCTCAGGCCTGGGATCAGGACAAGTAAAAAATCATATATGGAGCACAAATGTGTGTGCAGCCAAGGCTTGCAGCGCACCAGTCTGCAGGATAAACAGTTGGCTTCAGCCCATGAGGATCTGGCCGCACGAAGTTCATGCTGAAATGTAGAAATAACTGATGACAAGGGCAGGCTGCCACTTTTCTCTATTCATTTTATCTCTTAATGAGGCTCACCCAGTCCCGCTACTGGGGACTGCCAGCAGGGAGGCCCTGCACAAAGCCCTCAATTATGTTCCACCTGTGTGCCTCTAGCTGGCTCACAAGGTGGACAGGAAGAGTGCTTCTTTACCACTGACAGTATCCCTCTGCACCCCGGCTGTCCCCCCTCCTTCCTCCTCTCCCCTGGCTGCAGCTCTAAGGTTTCACCCTCCTCGCAGGTCTGAGCTGAGGAGCACCTGGCTGGAACTCCTTTGGCCACAAGGAACGCGCATTCACGCTTTGCAGGTGTGTGCTTAGGTTTCCTGAGCACGTTCGGAGCTCAAGATCATGCCCAGTCTGTGCATCAGCAGGACGCAGAGCTGCAGGAGCAAGGTCGTCATCTGAAGTGGAGGATGGAGGGTGGGAACAGCCCCAGCGACGCTGTCTCTGCAGTGAGTATCCCTGGTCTCTAAAGGATCACACAGGGCTCTCGTTCAGTGCTTGCTAAGTAACTGTGCCTCTTCTCAGGGAGCTGAGTGTCTGCCTGACCCTGTGCTCATTCGCTGGTTTCCCACCTGGGGGAAATCTGCTGGCTGTTGAGAATCGCCCCATTACTGTGGGGCTTGAGGCACAATTGCATTTGGATTGATGAGCCTCCAGCTGTGCACAGCTCAAACTTGATTACAGCTCGCTGCCGTCCTGGTGGAATATATCTGGGAGTTACACAGTGCTGAGAACGATCAGTTGCAGACATGGAGGCTGCAGAGCCCATATATGGGCCTGCAGCAAATCTGACCCTGAAAATTGACTGAATTTCTCTGTTCTTTGGAGTATTTAAACTTTTTTTTTTCTTTTTAAAAAGCACAGTTGTGGTTATTGAAAGCACATTCTTTCCGCTTTGTAAAAATGACTTTTGTGCCATTAAGTTAAATGGTTTAAATATAAAAAATAAAGTGATTTTTATATCAAGACTTGGGAAGTGCTAGCATGACCACCAAGCTGTTTTGCTTCAAGTAACAGCTTGCTTTGCATCACTCTGTCTGTGGCCACATGTCCTCTTCCAGCCTCCTGTGGGGTTTTTGAGTGCTGCGCATCCCTGGGTGCTGGGATGCTGTTTTGCCAGCATGGCACATCACACAGCAGGACCCCAATCACATCCTGGGGGCTGAAGGCAGCCTTAGGACAGGGCTGTGCTGCAAATCTGCAGTTCTGCTCTCAAGCAGCCCCAGCAGCTTGCACAGTGATTTCTTTAGTGAGCAGGAATTGTGTTTTATGGTGAAGGATAAAAGCAGCAGAAGCATTAATTTTAATTCCTGTTCTTTCCCTGTTTTCCTTGGCTCCCAGGGCAGGAGGCTTGCAGCACGATTCACAAACCCTCCCAGGACATTCTGGATCATCTTATCCATCTCATTGCTTTTTGCAGCTGTTGGCATCAGCATTGGGGCGATTCTTGGCTTCTCCCACAGCTCTGCCCAGGTAAGGATCTCACCCAGGACAGAGAGCTTCCTCCTGCCCACAGCCCACTGTGTGCCTGGCAGCTCCTGCAGCCTGCAGAGCACTGCGAGCAGCGAGCTGAGCAGCTGCTGCTCACCCTGCAGCATCGCTGCCAGGAACCATTGCTTAAATTAGAGGAACTTCCACGCTTCATTTGTAAAGCGAGACCCAAGCTGGCATTTTGCTAAGCACGCAGCTCCCAGCATGTTGCCATATTTGCTAATGGACTCTGCCAGGCACTATAAAGCAGCAAAGGATTCAGGGTGGGGATGCAGGAGAGGAGATGGTGTGTGTGGGTGCTGAGCAGCTGATGGCACCGCTGCCCTCTCTCTGTGCCAGGCTGGACCACAGCTCGGCCGGATCACACTGCATGGAGAGCAGGACGTGCCGAGGAACCAAACAGCCACAGTTGATGTGTCCAGGAGCACTGTCACCTATTACATCACCTCACGGCGTAACCGCAGTGCCATTGTGCTGTACGACAGCCAGCATGTGAGTGTGCTGCATCACATCCCGCTGCTGAGGTCTGAGTGCAATGCAGAAAAGCACAACCTGCTGCTGTTCCACCTGCATCCCCAGCACTGTGCAGAGCTGCAGGAGATAAGCAGCCACAGTTTGACTGAGATGCACTGGGCACAGCACGGCCACAGCAGCTGGTATCTTTTTAGAGGGGAAATAATGCTCCTGGGCAGCGATGCTTGCTGTAGTAAGGCACATCTGTCTCACAGGGCTATGTGTGCTACAGACCTGCAGAGCAGCATGCCTGCTACCTGCGCACAATGGATCCTGAGGACCATGAAACCGCACAGGTGATGCTGAGTGCAACTGAGCAGAGGGTGAGCGATGAGCAGCGCGGGTTGCTTGGGCAGAAGTGGGGATTTGCACAGAGCCCTGGCATGCTGACTGCCCTCCCTGCCAAGGACAATGCCTTCTGGGCAATGCTTTGGTTCCCACAGGGCTCTGAGGAAGGATGCAAACAGCTCCCAGCGTTGCTGAGAGTCCATCTGTGGGAAAGAGCAGAGCTGCGTGTTGGGCAAGGGGGCTATGTCCCACAGATGTGAATAGCAGAGCTTTCACAGAACCCAATCCCACTGTATTCAGTTACCTGCTCAAAATTCTGGGGAAAAGGAAACAAAAGGGTTTTGTTAGCAGTGGGCAGGGAAGAAAGTTGGAGTCAATCACGTACACAGACCCTCTGAGCAAACTCCTAATGGATGCATGGAGGGAGCAGCTCCTGTTTCAAGCAGCCAGATATGCCTGCTTTGTGCCCCTGCCAGCTGCTCCTTTTCCTCAGGTCAGGGCTGCCCCAACCCAGCCAGGACAGAGAAACATAGGAACTGCCAGCTCTAAAAGGTTTTAAATAGTTTCTAAAGGGGATGGATGGGGAGGTAAGCAGCTGCCAGGCACTGGGGCTCCTTAATGAGTGCTTTCACTTAATGTGAGGCACTTTTTGGGTGAGTTGGAAGTGGGAGCAGGGCTGGGGCTGAAGGAGCAGTGTGTCTTGGGGGAAATAACTGGGTTTTTTTTTCCAGGGTGACACATTGCTACTCCGGAATAACCAGACCAAGTACTACAGGGAGTTCCTGGGCATTGTGGCAGGGGAACAAGTGGACCCCAAGGGCCTGGGTGAGGCCATCCAAGCCCTCTGTGAGCAGACATACATCTTCTGGGTCCGGAGAGCAGATGGTAAGCTGCATCTCCTTTCGCAGAAGAGAGAAGCATGTTCAGTTAAGGACCTCTAATAGGAGCAGGGCTGTGCTGCACAAGTTAATGGACTGCCAAGGAGGGGACAGGGACAGGTGACCTCTGCTTCAAAATCAGGCCATTGTTCAGCCATAGCTGAACTGCTGGCTCACCCACAACCTGCAGTGAGCTGCAGTGCTGCTTGGAGGCTCTGTGCCCCTTCCCTGAGCAGCACGGCTCCGGCTCCCTGCGATGCTGTTGGCTTAACACCTGTCACCTTCATTTTCTCTAGAGGCAACCTGCAGCTCTCACCCTGGCCTTACTCCAGCTTTAATGAGAAAGGCCATTCCCTGAAGCATTCCACGAGTTTGGCTCCCTAGAGACTCCTAACTACAGGGCTGCAAAAGCATTCCTCTCACCATGTTTCTGTCCTTGCTCATTTGACAGGTCCAGGGAAGCAGCGGTTGATCTACCTTTGCATTGACATATGTTTTCCAAGCAATATTTGTGTGTCTATCTGCTTCTATTACCTTCCTGATTAAGTCCTGCAGCCACCGATGCCCTCTCACTGCTCTACATACTTGAACTGTATTCCTGAAAAGCCTCTGATTTCAGCAAGGAAGGTAACATCTCCAACGCTGCCTAAAAGCTTCCTACTGATCTCATGCTGCAGTTCAGGAGAATTTAGGTAACGCAACTCTGCTCAGCGCTGTTGGTACAGACACTTTATTTGCAGCTGCACTCCAGGGCTGCATCCTGTACGTAGGCAGTAGATCTAGACAGAGGGACCACATGGAGTAGCTTGTGTTTTGTGGCCACGCGCCCTGTTCAATACTGGGTTGTGTTATACTTGCTGGGGGTGGTGGTTTTTTAAGAGAGCAGATCTCCAAGAAAGTCTGTGAAATACATATCTGAATAAAGGGACTGCAAAACAAGAAAGCAGCTGCCTTTCCTCTCTCTGTTCAGCCCATTCCATCATTTAGAAAGGCTGATTTTTTTCCACTTTGGGGGGAAAAAAAAACAATCACAAGGCTGTCAACAGCAGAAGCCACAGGGATGTCTTCAGCTGCTGCTCTGCACTCAGCTCCCCTCAGTGGCGCTGTGCCTCCCATTCCCTTTTGTCCCAGCAGCTTCCCTGCGAGGCCAAACACGTTTCAGTAATGGTCTGCCTGGAGCTGAAGCCTGGTGTTGCACCAGGTAGCTGCAGCTGTTTCTGCCAGAGCGAGTCCTCTCCACCAGGGGAATGGGGATGGCTACAAGCACATCTCAGGGTCCAGAGAGGGTGCTGGCTGTTTTCAGACAAGAGAAAACAAGCAGAGGTCCTTTTGTTCCAATACAACCGTTATCCCAACACGCTGTCATTGAAAGCAAGGCAGACAACTGCTTTTTGGTGCCCGCTGTATTCCCTCTTGATCTCTCCAGTCTCCACACACCACAGTCTCGCCAAGTTATCTGAAGAGGCTGGAACAGAATGAGAAAAGAGGAGGGAGAGATATTGTTACACTTCAAGCTTTTTTTAAAACTATTTTATTAGAAGAAATGTCATCCTCTTGCTTCATTCGACAGTTATGAGTGTTGATGATGACAGGCAATGGAGCTGTGCAGAGCAAGAAACCTCGTGTTTCTGTTTTTGGATTTTCAGTAATTCAGAGAGAAGCTACTATGGAAATTATAACATGTTTTGAAAGGACTACTGTACTGCAAGTGCTGCAAGCAGCATGTCTACCAGGTGAAATGAACTGCACAAGAGGATCATCTCTCCAGTTTTAACAGAGCATCTGTTGCCTCCTATTATAGCACAGGCTGAAAGCTGAAGGGATTTCATACAGTGCAGTGGGCGTGAGACTGGGTGCTCTAACAGAGGAGTCTTTTCTTACATACATGAGTGCACTAGGGTTTGGCAGTGTTCCAAGATGACCTGCTAGGTCTTGTGTCATTCAGTATTGTCACACCAGCCTGCAGGCAGGCAAGGAGGGTCTCACCTGTGACAATGTACTGCGAGTCTCCAGAGAAGGCACAGTCCCACATCCAGCCGCGAGAGGTTTCCCCTGGGTTATTGCTCTTAATGCTCAGCTCTGTCATCAGAGAGAAGTTTGAAGTCCTCCAGATCTTACATGTCTGATCTGCAGAACAGGTAGCCAAGAGCCTGAGTGGATAAGACAGGCACAGGTAATCTTATTAGTCATGCTGTACATTTAAAGGCCTCATTAATGCAGGCCTGGAACAATAATGAACTGAAGCCCTGTGTATTTAGTAATCAGATTTCTTTACCCCGTATCATCTGTCTTACGAGATTCAAGCTGAACTGATCTGGTGGAGGAGCACACTCACGTGGAGTCAGGGCTGAATTTGCACTGCAGGGCGTAGCGGTTGTGTGCTGGGATCTTGGTCTTGGGGATCAGCTGGGTTACCTCCTCTCCGATGCCACCCGTCAGGTTCCACACGTAGCAGTTTCCCTGCAAGGAGATGGGAGGTCTGTGGCTGTCTTTGTGGCTCTCAGCCAAAAGCAACCTAGACTCTGCGTCCCATCACAGCAGAGCACAACTCTGTAGTGCATGGAAACTGGCTGCTCTGCCCCACAAGGACAACCCACCACTGTAAATCCCATCCCGCGTCCAAGCTCACCGAACTGTTAACAGCTGCCATGTAGCTGGCATCAGGGTCAATGTGCACAGAGTTCACGGAGACTTCAGGCTCTGGAATCAGCTGCTCATTGTGGTCTGTTTTCAGGTCCCAGATGTGAATGGCCCCACTCTGGTCACCCACAATTAGCTCAGCCTGCAAGAAAACAGTGACTGTGTCCTTCTGGGGAGAACCTCCCGAACAGCAGCCTTGGAGCCAAGTTCCAGAACAAGGCCATCCAACACCAGAGCCCTGCTCTGCTTTAAAGCACTGGAGTCCTCTTCCACTGGACTACTCCCTAGAAGAGCTGAGCCTCTGCTTGCTGCTGGGAACAGCTTCAGAGCTCCTGCTCTTGGGTAGACTGCAGCCTGCTGAGCACCCCATGCGCTGACAGCAAACCATGCATCAGTCTCACCTTACACTCTGCAAAAAAGGCTGTTTAACTTAACAGAAGTGTTTGCTAATTTTATAAACCCCACTGCAGAGAGCAGGTCCTGGTTTCCAGAACTATTGTGTGGAGCAGAACCTAAACAACATCCACAGAGGCCAAATGATTTTCAGCATGTCTAAGCAGAGAGCATGAGGATGTAGCTTGGCCAGTAAACAACTGAAGCACTCAAGAGCATACAGATACCTCAAGAACACAAGCCTAAGTGGGTTTCTCTTTCTCTCTGCTGCTCCAGGAGGGTAAGGACAGGAGCCAGCTGAAGGGCAGCAGCTCTGGCTCCAATCCCTGCTGCTCAGAGCAGCAGACAATGCTGGCAGCTATCCATTAAAACCTGGGCTTTTTATTGACAGACTTACACTGTCCATAATTTTAGCAGAATACCTAGAGGAGATCAGGTCATCGGGTGCAGCTAATCCTGTACCTGTGACCAATGGCTTGCTTCTGGGGAAGAAAATCATCCCTTGATATATTTAGCTGACTGTGTAGTGCAGAGGCATCTCCTGGATGCCTAATCCACTCTTAGCAGCAGTTGCAAGTACAATTCTAACATTGCCGTGGCTTTACCCAGGCCAGGAGAAATCCCTCTCTGAGGATCAGCAGCTCTGCAGCATGAATTGCACAGACAGGATGGAGCTATCTGATTAAATACTGCCACCTCTGGGCTAACTAACTGTCCTGCTCACAAACCATTGCTCCTTCAGTAACACAGCCATAGTGATTATTTTGCATGCATGATCTATGCACAATATTTGTTCTAATGCAACACATTCTGAGTTCTATGGTGCTGCAGCAGCAACTCTTTAGTCCAGAACTCAGCTTTCTGAGCTTTTATAAAAACCAAAAGCAAAGACAGATTTCTATTACTCATTTTTTAAAAAGGTTTGCTTTGAGAAAAAAAACAAACACCTTATGCTGTTTCATATGCAGCTCCCACCCTGCAGCACCATGGATACAAAATGGACCACATGCGTTACAAACACTGCAATGATACGCATCGATTTTCATCACCATGCCCACTAATGCATCCCCACCATCCCCATTAGCTTCATTTCCTTAGCCCGAGTGACCTCTCTGACAGCTTCTGAACTGACTGGTGGATCTCCAGCAAACCCTGAAGACACCACAGACCTCACAGGGGCTGTTGGCCTCTGCTTTTTTCTGCTGGCAGTGCTATCCCCCTTTGTGATACCCGTTGCCCTCCCATCACACCTGGTTTTATTTATGGGATGGTCTCAAAGGGATAAGAGTGGGATGAGAGGCACTGCACTGTCTCCATCCAACAGCCAGCAGGTAATTAGCACAAACAAGCTCAGCAAAGTCCCATGGCTGCAGCACGCGTGCTGATGCCTGCTGCAGGTGCAGAACGAGCCAGACACAAGCCAAGGACATCTGCTGGCTGCCAGCCCTGCTTGGGGATGTTTGCTCCCTGACAGGGAGCAGCAATGGCAGGGGCAGGGACACACTCTGCCTGCACCACGCCTGGTCATGCAGTAGCTACACTGCAAGGGAGCAGATGGATGTGCAGCTGGAGCTGCTGGTGTCGATCCTGTAAAGCCACCAAGAGTTGAGGAGCACGCAACCAAGACCATCAGCCTTCCCGTGGGCTCAGCAACGCTCCAGACTCCCAAGCATTTAGCGAACACCACCTTTTCCAGGAAGGACAGTGACAAATGTGTACCTGGTTGGGGTGCAGGCAGACGCAGTTAATGGGAGCGTTCACTTGGAAGATCCGCTGGCACTGCAGGTTACGAGACCTGCAACAAGAAGACACTGAATGAGCCCATGTGAGCCTGCGGAGGAACGTCCCCTTCCAGCAAGCCCTGCGCTCACCTGAGGTCCCATATCCGTGCCATGCAGTCCTCCCCACCCGTGTACATCCAGCGGCCGTCCTCATGGAAGCCCACGGAGGTGATGTTCTTGCTCACACCGTCGTAGTTGATGACAGGGTTGGGGTTGTTGGAGTTGAGGTCGTACATGCGGATGTGTTGGTACCCTGCGGCGGCGAATGGGGCTCAGCGGCGCAGGGGGTACCAGCCACCCCCAGCACCCCAGGGCTCACCTGCAGCCGCAATCATGCTGCGGTCGGGCGTGATCTCCAGGGCGTTCACCTGCTGCCAGCAGCGCTAAGGGCAGCAGCAGGACCCACAGCAGGAATCCCTGGTCACGCAAGCACTCCTCCTCCCATCACACAGAGATCCCACTGCAGCACCACGACCGCCCAAACCGGGCCCCTCTCTCAACCGGGGCCCTTCCCGTCACACCGTAACCCCGTGTCACCCCCCCCCCCCCCCACGCCCGCCTCCCCCCCACGCCCGCCCCGTGGCAGGATACGGAGTCCTGGTGCTGCACGGTGCGGGTGCAGATGCCGCTGTGCGCCTGCCAGAAGCGCACCGTGTGGTCGTACCCCGCGGTGGCCAGGATGACGGGGTCGCTGCCCACCGTGCCTTGTGCAGCGTTCATGGCGGCGGCGCAGCGCGGAGCCGCTCAGAGCGGGCCCGGCCCGGTGGCGGCCGGCGCGGAGGGCACGGGAGACTCTGCGCATGCGCCAGGCAGCCGGCGGCAGCTCTGCGCAAGCGCGCGGCGCTTCTCCTCAGCGCGCAGGCGCGGGGGTCGGTGACGTAAGAACGAGCATGCGCACAGAGCAGAGCGGTGAGCGGTATTCGCAGGGCGCGGGGGAGGTGAGGCGGGACTGCGGGGTGCAGTCAGCAGTGAGTTACGTCCCCAGCGTTGCCGCCAGGGGGAGCTGTGCTGGAAACGGCCTCGTCGCACCAAGCAGAGCGGAGGGAGGGTGGCGGCTGTATGGGGATGCGGGGCACCGGGATACGGGGTGGGGGCACGCGGGGCGCAGGCTGGGCGCACGTCTCGGGGCCGGCGGGGCTCTGAGCCAGCGCGGAGTCGGGCCCCGCCGTGCCGGTGCCGGTGCAGCGGTGCTGTCGGGCCCTTTAAGAGCGGCGGCGGCGGCCGTGGGGCAGTGCTCGTACCCGCGGCCGTGCGCGCGCCCGGGGGTGCCCGCCCGGTACAGCACCTACCGGTAAGGGGCGCGCTCCGGGGGCCGGGGCTGTGCGGAGGGGATGCCATGCGGGCACCGCACCGGGAGGCGCAGCCGTTCCCCGGGGCGGGCGGTGCATCCCTCTCCCGGCGCAGCGGGATTCGGGGGGAGCGGGACCGGGCGCGGCGGGACCGGGGCTGAGGCGCGGGGATGCTCCGGGAGCGGGGCTGGGGGCTGGGCTCGGCGCGGCCGCCCCCGCACGCACCGCCGCGCTGCGGCAGCGTGGGCTCCGCATGGCAACGGCGGCGGGACGGCCGGGCACGGCGCTGCGCGGCTCCGAGAGGTAAGCGGGGAGCGGGGCTTGGCGCTGCGGGTGAGCGGTACGCGGCAGGTGGCCCCGACGTGCGCGCGGCCACGGGCGGCAGCCGCGGCCCCTCGGTGCTGCAGCCCGGCACCAGCAGGGTCTGATCCGGGGAACCTGTGCTCTATTCGAGTTAGATAACGTATATTAAAAACGCCCAGTCTTGGCGAGCTGACAGCGTCTGTCCAAATATTTATACCCGCACTGATCAGGAGCTGTGTTGCCATGGCAGTGCAATTAGCACTTTGTCTATTAACGGCCTTCCTGCGGCCAAGAGGTGCTGAGCTCCCCATACCGCGGGGTCTCAGAGCCCCGTGCCCTCCCGCACCCGCACTACTCCTCCCACGGGGGCTGACGCATCGCTGCCGGGAGCATCCATCGCCAGGCGGGATGGAAATGGTGCAGGGATGGGGTGGCACTGAGCGAGTGCCGCCGTTGTCCCCTGCGGCACGCCAGGAGCATCACAAAGCGCATCCATGCCACACACGAGGCACATCACACGAGCGCAGGGCACAACCTGCGGCGATGGGCACGGATGCTCAGCACAAACCCGCACGTTGCTGCCCTGCCCTGCCCTGTGCCAAGGCCTCGTGCTGTGGGCACAGCGCGCCCCGTGCTGCCCTGCGGGATACGCTGGGTCCGGGTGCAGTGCTGCCCTGCACTGTGCTGTGCAGGAGGAGTTGTCGGCAGGGATTAGGGTTGCATTTAGAAAAGGGCTAATTCAGAGCCCACAGCGATGGGCGGCTCGCAGCAGCTCTCCCCTGGTGCCACCGCTCTGGCAACAGAAACAAAACACTCGCAGTCAGCTGAGTGGCTCTGCAGCAGAACGACCAAAATTTTATTTATTTATTTGTTTGTTTGTTTGTTTATTTATTTCAGTTTCCAAACGCAGTCAGTGCTGAATTTAACCCTAGAAGGAGCCGCTTGCAGCTGCCCCCCTGCTGGGGGGTCTGACACTTATGTTCCCACACTGCAGGAATGGGTGCATGGGATGTGCTCTGCATCCCCGTGGAAGCGCATTGGAGCTGCAGGTGTATGTGGGTCCTAGAGTGGTTCCTACAGTGCCAGCTATATGGGAACTGCTGTGGCATTCTGTGTCAGAGCTGGCGGCATTCTTTGTCAGAGCTGGCAGCATCCTCCAGAGTGAGGAGGTGGCACCATGGGGTCCAAGCACTGTGCCATCCCAGAGGAACTTTTTCCTATACCTCAGGTGTCCTATGTGTCTCATGAGAGATCCAACATTGGTTTAATCCAGCATATCTCTCCCACTCCGCAGTGTGTCCTGCAGACCCTGGACAGCACAGGGCGGTTGTGCTGTCAACCTTCTGCGAGGAAAGCACTGCTCCTCCCACTGGGCTCAGACCTGAGGGTGTTGTGCTCCTGCCTCGCTCAGAGGCTGAGCACAGGTCCTGGAGGTGCCATGCCCGCCCCATGATGTCACCTGGCACAGCTGTCCCATGATGCAACCCTGATCCCACCACTCAGCGGTGACACAGGAGCACACAGTAACAGGACCTGCCTCACAGCTGCTGCCTTGTTTGCGTTGGTGGAGCACAAGGAGGCTGTGCTCACAGGCAGAGACAAAGGCACTGGGTAGGACACAAGGTAGGAGGGATGTGGGATGGCTCCAAGCGTGGCCCTGATGAGGACCAGGGTGGCTGGAGGGGTGTCCCCCTGTCCCTTTTCTCTGTGTGCCCTGTGCTTGGGGTCTCTCTATGACTGCCCAGCCTGGGTGCTATGGCATGGCAAACCTCTCATGTATGCCCTCAGCGATGGCCTTCCAGCGGAGCCACAAGCTGAACCTGCTGCGCGTTGCTGTGCTGCTCCTCGTGGCCTTGGCTGGCATCAAGTTCCTCTTCCGTGACAGGTGAGGTGGGAGCAGGAGTGGGACACAAAATGATGTCCCAGTACTGTGGGGGCTTGGTGCTGGGGGTATACCTCTGTGCCTCCCCAGCTCCACTCTGCCCCATGCAGCTTAACCCTGCAGCTGCACAAGCACGTCAGCAAGGACAGCACGTTCTGGGGGGATGCGCGTGACTCTGGCCCCCAAAGCCAGGCTGTGGAGGTCCAACCTGCAAAGATCACGGTCCCAAGGCAGGGACCTAAGCAGCAGTTCCCCAAGGACCTCAGTGCCACCGAGATGAGGCTCGTCCACCTGGACCTGAAGGGAGCTGCTCCCAGGGTCTCCTATCTGGAGCAGGTGAGGGTGCCTGGGGACCAGGCAGTCCTGGGGTCAGACTGACCAGGCTGTGCCTGCTTGCTGAGCTCACCTTGCCATCCTACAGCTGTTCCCTCTCCTGTCCCGGCTGGGAGCCAATGGGATCCTGATCGAATATGAGGATATGTTCCCCTTCAAGGGGGAGCTAGAGGTCCTCAAGTCTCCCTATGCTTACAGGTGAGTGGGGCTGGTGCTGGTGGGGGGATGGCAGCACCACTGGTGCCAGCACTGGGTGTGACTTGCATGGGCTGTGCCCAAGATAATCGTGCTGGAGCTGCATTCATGCCTATTTCCTGTTGCATGGTGTCAATATTTGGGTGTTTAGTTCAGGCATGGAAATCCAGGAGGTGTGGGGTGGAGCAGGGCAGCTGGGGCAGGGCAGGGTGCTGCAGGAGGAGGAGGAGGGAATGTTCCCATACACTCTTGCCCCCACTGAGGCTGTCCCTGCCCTTCCCAGTGAGGAGGACGTTGAGTGGATCCAGCAGCTGGCAGAGCTCCACAAGCTGGAGGTGGTTCCCCTGGTGCAGACCTTCGGTCATGTGGAGGTAGGGGCCAGGAGTGCTTGAGGTGGGGCTGAGGGGTTGGATGGGGACCCCGAGTGGTGGAAACACCCCCAGGGTTGGGGCAGCCGCAGCACAAAGTGGCATGGGGCTGTGTCCCAAGTCCCCAGCACCTGTCTTGGGGATGAAGCCCTGCTTCTTGTCCCTCCTCCCCCCCCATGGTGGTTTTCCTCCCCGCACAGTTCATCCTCAAACACGCCAAGTACCAGCACCTGCGGGAGGTGGAGCGCTTCCCCAACAGCTTCAACCCCCATGTCCCAGACACCCTGGCATTGCTCAAGGTCATCCTATCACAGGTGATGGAGAAGCACAGGCGCTCCTCGTGGATCCACATTGGTGCAGATGAGGTGGGCAGGGTGTTATATGAGACCCAGACATTGCCTGGTGCCAGGCGTGCTGAGCATCCCCAGCCCCAAATGCAGGTCTTCCACCTCGGGGAGGGAAAGGACTCCAGGAATTGGATGAGCCGCAACAAGGGTGACACAGGAACCATATACCTGAACCACATCAAGGAGGTGCTGGACTTCATCTCCACACAATACCAGGGACTGCGGGTGCTCATGTGGGACGACATGCTGAGGAAGATCAGTGTGGGAGCCCTGCAGGGTGAGGGGCTGGGGCTGGGGACATGGCACTGTCTGGGCATTGTGGTGGGGGCATGAGTGGTGCCCAGTGTTCATGTCACTGTTTCTGCCCTGCAGAGTCTGGGATAGCAAAGCATGTCTCACCTGTGGTGTGGTTCTATGCACCTGACTTTGACGCAGAGCAGATTGGTAAGATGCCATGCCAGGACCCCAGGGCTGCTCAACAAGAGGGAACAATCCTGGGGCTGGTGGTGCTGCCACTGTGATCTGTCCCCATCTGAGCTGTGCCTACCACCCTGCTCCCCACTGCTGCAGGGCAGTTCATCACCAAGTACCTGGAGAGCGGCTTTGAGGCTGTGTGGTTCGCCAGCGCCTTCAAGGGCACCACGGGCCCAACACAGAGCTGGCCCCCGCTCAGCTCCCACCTGAAGAACCAGCTCAGCTGGCTGCGGGTGCGTGAGGCCATGCCACGCTTTGCCCCGCTGCGCTTCCAGGGCATTGTCCTCACCGGATGGCAGAGGTGAGGGCCACAATGCATGCATGCCATCCCCTACGTGGCCCCGTGCGAGGCCCTGGCACTGCGTTCCCATCCTGTAGGTACGACCACTACTCAGTGCTGTGTGAGCTGCTGCCTGTCGGCATTCCCTCCCTGGCCATATGCCTCCAGACCCTGGTGAACGGTGAGCTCCCTCTTCTCCCTCTTTCCACACTGCAGCATCCTTGGGGGCTTGACCCCTCTGTTTTGGCATGGTCCTCTCCAGGGGGATTCATGGAAGAAACGCGGAGGAAGGTGCTGGAGGTGCTGGGCTTCCAGAGCATGCAGCTGGAGCAGAGCACATGGTGCGTGGCCAGGCAGGAAGGGTACATGGAGGGATTGGATGCTGTGTTCACCACCCATCCTGGGATCTCCCTTCATGCTTTCCCTGCAGTGAGGGAAGGGGAGCATTCCCCGGGGCAGAAATCTATCACATGGTGGAGCAGGTGAACAGACAGCTGAAGGAGAGCATCACCAAAATGCTGGAAGAGGAAAGGTAACACAGGGGAAGGCTTTGGTTATGAGCATCCCTGCAGCAGAGGGGGACCATGAGGTCTGGGGTGGTCCTGTGCCCCCCTGCATTCCTGTTCCCTTGTGCCTCCTCAGTGCCATCAAGGGCTGGTTCAGCCCCTACCACCGCAAGCACCAGTTTGGCAACCCTCGCAACATGGAGAGCTTTGGCAGCAAGGTGCTCAAGTATGTGTGGGGGCTTGGAGCACCCCCAGCCCTGCATGGGGCTGGGAGGGGGTCCCAGTTCGTCTCTGTGGTGTGTTCCCACTCTGCTCTCCCCATCCCAGGCTCCATGAGGACTGGGAGAGCTTTGTCCGGGACCTGCGTGCGCACCTGGAGAGTATTTACTTCCCTGACACAGTGGATGAGTGGATGGAGGAGAATGTCAACCCCTACCTGGACCCTCTGCGGGACCTGGTCCGAGACTACCGTGCCATCATCCGCCTCAACGCCCAGCCCAAGGCACCTTAGGGGCTGTGTTTCCCCATGGACTGGGCAGCGGGGACCATGGGAATGATCTTTTTGCTGGCCTGCACCCTTCTTCTGTTCAAGGCATGATTGTGGTTTGTTTTGGACTGCACAGAGAGCCCTGGCGTGCCCCACTTCCCAATAAAGTATTTTCTTAGATGCTGCTGAGTGATGGGGGGGCTGCAACTGTGCCCCCTCCCTGCAGACATAGAGGAAATGGGGCTGGGAGGAGCGGATCATCCCTGTCCCATCTTGGGGAGACCCCTGCTCCTCGGGGAGGTCTCAGCTGCTTGGGGCTGGGGCTGGAGCTGGTGAATTTGGTTGC
This sequence comes from Perdix hodgsoniae, assembly GCA_035772895.1. Classification (NCBI taxonomy): domain Eukaryota; kingdom Metazoa; phylum Chordata; class Aves; order Galliformes; family Phasianidae; genus Perdix; species Perdix hodgsoniae. Next base: position 8,627,978 of record JAPSGF010000014.1, on the reverse strand, counting down.
AACATCTTCCACTCCAGGCAGAGAGGGGCAGCCACTGTCCCACAGTGTAGCTGTGCTCCTGGGGGTGGCCATGTCCTCCCTGCAGTACATCACCCAGCACAGTGCAAGTGATACTGGGGGCATAGACAGCAAGGTGAGGGCTGCTCTGGGCTTTTCCATGCTCAGTGTGCCTCGGTATGAAGGCCTGGCAGCGTCCCCCAGCGCCCCCTCCCCATCTCCATGGCTGCTTTCAGCAGCAGCAGCCGTCACTGACTCCCTGATGGCTGGGAGGGAAGAGAGCAGCACTTGTTTCTTGCACTGAGCTCTTCCCAAAGCCTTTCATCTCTCCCTTCCTCCCTCTCAGCCAGTGCCTGGAGCCTCCTGTGCTGGCAGTGCTCACTGTGATGTGCCACCCTCAGCAGTGCTACATCTAGGGGCTGTGTGTGTGTGTTGGGGGGGTCCGTGTACCCCCAAACCCACAGCTCCCTGAGTGCAGGGCACTGATTGCAGCTCTGTGTGCACAGGGCAGGGATGTGGATGGTTCACTGCACGGATTTCTATTCTGCAAGGACCAAACAGGCTTGGCAAGAGCCTGGAGGGAGCTGCAGGGATACGAAGTTGTCTGAGGTTGCTGCTGCCGCGGTGTGGCTCAGAGGGGCAGGAGGGGTGCACAGCTTTGCTGCCTAAATTCTAGCTGCAGGGATCCTGGTGTCTTGGAGGCTGTGGACAGGAGAGCTTCACTGCAGAGAGCTGTGGGTACAAAGAGGCCTTCGTGGAGAAGCCACAGTTATGTCCTTGCATGGTGGCAGCTCCCAGCCCAGGAACCCCACAGCAGTTCAGGTCCCCACACAGCCATGCAGTGCCAGCCCGTGGGATTAGAGGACAGATTAGGCGGCGTTTTGTGCTGGAAACCTAAATGTCCTGGATTGGAAAGTGGGGGGTGGGGAAAAGAGAAGCACCATGGGGGGGGGGGGGGCACCCAGGGCTGGGGGGCTGCAAGGAGAGCCAGGGGCAGCAGCCTGAGGGTATGGACAGTCCTGGGGTGGCCAGGGGCATGGCAGTGGCAGGAGAGATGTGTTTATGTTTGGGTGTTGCTCTGTACTCCACATCCTTCCCTTTGCTCCATGCACCTCTGCATGTCCTGCAGCTGCCTGTCCCCTTGTGTTGCTCTCTGGGATGCCCGGCAGCTGCTCACCCCTGCTGTCCTGCTGTGACCTGTGCATGTCAGTGGGGTGCCAGCCTTTTGGGGTCTACAGATTGGTTACTCCTTCTGTCAGTGCGCTTCCAGAGAATGTTTATAAATAAGGTGATAGGTGCTTTATATATAAACATAAATATTTATGTATATATAAATAAGCTTGTATATAGGTTATTTTGCCAGAGCTGGGCCCTTAGTGAGGCTTTTAGTCAGTAACTCACCCGAGAGAGCAGAAATTTGAGCGTGCTTCTGTGCTGTGTTCAGGTCTGACCGGACACCACTGGCACATTGATGGTGTCATCCATCATCACCCCGTTTCCGAGCCTGTTTGCAGCATCCTCATATAGCCAGGCATCTCCCATCACCTCCCATGGCCCGATCATTTAGGCCACAAAAAAATTGCACGGGAACGTATGTCACCAGCCACTGTGTCCACAGCAGTGGAAAATTAGGCAGCAGTCAGGGCTTTATTTAATGAAACAGGAAAGCTGCTCAGCCCGGTTCCGCTATCAGCCACCCGGGGGCCGGCGGTGACTGCAGAGGTCGGGCAGAGCCGGGACAGGCCCTAGGCGGGTGGCCGCATTGTGCCCCCCCCCCCGCTCCGGGGACACTGATTGCTGCCACCTCCCCCGGACTCGGCACCTTCCCCAGCTCCGGGGAGGGGATCCCCGCGCCCCGCCCGCAGGCACCGGGGTGGCCCCCCCGCGCCTTCCTCCTCCCCCTCCTCCTCCTTTTCCCCCTCCTCCTCCTCCTCCTTTTCCTCCCCCCGTGCAGCCCAGACCCCTCCCCGCGCTCTCGGGGCGGCCCCGCTCCTCCGTGCGGCCCCTCCCGGGGCTCCCCCCTCTCCTCTCGCATCGCCCCCGGGGTCGCCCCGGTGCGGCTCCCGGTGCCCCTCGCCCCACCGCGCCCCGCCCCGCCCCGGGCGCCCGCCGCCGCCGCCCCCGCCTCCGGAGCGGACTGGGAGGGGGGGCCCGCGCCGCGTCGCGCCGTGCGGAGCCGAGCCGAGCCGCCCCTCGCCGCGCCGCGGAGGATGCTCGGGCCGTGAGCCCGCAGCCGGCAGCTCCGGCGCCGCGGAGCCATGGGCAAGGACCAGGAGCTGGTGCAGGCGGTGAAGGCGGAGGACATCGCGGCCGTGCAGAAGCTGCTGCAGAGGCCCAAACCCGGCAAAGCCAGTGAGTGCCGCGACGCGGGGCCGGGCCGGGCCGGGCGGGGGCGACGGCACCGCGGGCATCCCCCCTCCTCCCCGGGCATTGGCACCCACCCGCTGCTCCGGGGACCCGGCCGAGTCGCGCCGTGCCCATCGCCGGCACCGCGGCACCGCGGGCGGGGGCCAGGGGTATTCCCGGCGGCGCCCCGGGGGCACGGTCCGGCCCGGAGGTGGGGGGGTATGGGGGGCTGCAGGCGGCGGAGCATCCCCAGCGCTGCGCGGCGCTGCGAGGAGCCGTGTGCGCTCTGGTCCCGGTGCGGTCTCGGTACGGCCCCGCAGCGGCTCCGGTATGCCCGGGGCAGGCAGGCAGCGGCCGGGCTGCCCTTGTCCTGTGCTCGGGAGCAGCCCGCGGGGATCGGGAAGGGTGAGGGGCTGCCGCCTCAGGGTAGGGCTGGGGGCATCTGAACATCTGTGTGCATACGGTGTGTGTCTGCACAGACCGTGCATGTGTGTGCATGGACAGCATCTGTGTGTGTGTGTGTGTGTGCACCAGGGCTGCCGGTGCTTGCACACAGCTGCGTGTGCCTACGTGTGTGCAGTTGTGCTCGTGTACGTGCGTGTTCGGGTGTGCCTGTGTGCCCGTGTTTGGGTGCATGTCTGTGTTTGCGTGCCGGTGTGTGCCCTGGCATATGTGTGTTGGGATGCGTCTGTGTTGGTGTTTCTCTGTGTGGGGGTGTTTGGATGCATCTCCACGGGTATCTCCCTGCGTGCAGCTCTGCATCAGGGCTTTGCACACCTCGGTGTGCGCACACCAATGTGTGTGTCTGTGCACGGGGCTGCGGGGGTGTAGCCGTGTCTCGCTGCGTACGTGTGTGCAGCTCCCGGAGTCTCTGCTCAGTGTGCATGGCTCTGTTGAGGCGTTTCACTTGGGACTGAATTATTCATGGTGCTGATGCAGCCGCAGGTTTCAGGCCTGGTGCGCGGGGCCAGGGGCTGTCCCTGAGCACGGGACCGCAGCACACAGCCCCACTGCCACTGCGCCCTGCATTTTTCCCTCCTAGTGTGCCCTAAATGTGGGTACCCCTTCGTCCCAGTGCCATGTAGGTTCGTATGCTTTCCCCTTTTGTACAGTGGGGTTTCTACTTGAGCTGTGTTCTCTATGTCCTGGTGCTGAGCAGGGCTGGCCCTTGTGTCCCCTCGATGCCATGCAGGGCAGTGGTTGTGACCTCATGTCCTCAGCTGTTAGCATGGTGTTCCCTATGTCCAGATGTCACATAGGACCATTGTGGTGTCTCCCATGTCCCTTGTGTTGCCCAGGTGCTGTCAGTGTTGAGGGCCTGTGTGAGGAGAGAACAAGCTCCAGCTGTGAGCCTCATTTATCCCAACCCACTTCAGGTGCTGCTGATTCCATGGCCTCAGAGTGGTGTGTGGTGATGGGACTGTGTGTGGCCCACAGCACTGTCCCCACACTCCCCTCTCAAACCCCACGGCCTGGGTGCCCAGCTGGCGTTGCTGTGGCAACAGGCAGTGGTGCCAGAGTGCTACCACCGCCTTCTGCATCACATTCATCTCTCCACAGCCCTGCTGCATCTTCCACTGCAGAGCAGCCCATGGGCTGGGGTGGCTGTGGGGACTGGTAGTGCTCTGTGTGCTGGGCTCACAGGAAGGGGACAAGGGGCATCCCATGAGGTCCTGTCCCATGCGTAGCTGAGCTGCATACCTCCAGCTGTGCCAGAGCCCCTGGTGCTGTCACTCCTGCTCCTCGTAGAACCTAACCTGTAGTGCCATGCTCCTGGTGTGGGGACACACAAGCAGCCCTGCAGAAGGCTGCAGGAGCCTGGGGGGTGCAGAGCACCGCCGGGGTGTCCCATATCTCCATCCCCTCTATGTGCAGCTCCCTTGCTCACCTCGGACACTCCCTGCACTCTTCGGCACCAGGAAGATTTGTAACTCTAGCTCTGTTATCTGGATAATATCCTATTCATGTGGGGTTTAATAAATGAGATTTTAAAAATCCCTGCGTGAATTAACACGGGTTGCCATGGCGACGTGGGGCCCAATTTAGCAGAGTGGAGTAAGAGTTTGTGGGGCCCGTGCCGGCCACAGTGCGCACCGCGCTCGCTTCCCGGGCATCCATAATTGATGAGGTTGTCTGAAAGTTACGCAAATCAGATGCAGGGATTTGGCAGCAAACTGTTTCTCTCCCTGTCCCCTCCTCCCCAGTGCTACCTCGAAGAATTGTCATGACTTGGCGTTTTCGCCTCTGCCCGCAGCCTGGGCACTGTGGGGTAAGATGGGGGACCGAGGTGTCCCCAGCTGGGTCTGTCCTGGGGCGCTGGGCACCAGGTTATCGGTTGTGTTGAGCTGGTGCAGGGGACCTTCGGCAATGGCATTTTGGACAGGTGGACTCTGTCTCTGCCACACTGCTGCCACAGTTGGCTCACCAGCTTTGGAAATGGCTTCTGTAGGGCCCCTGACTTGAGCCGTGGGATGGACCCCTCTTCCCCAGCTTCTCCCACCTGCTGGGCTAGGGGTTCTGTGAATCACTTCTACATGCAGCAGGTTGTGTGGCACAGATGTCCTGGCTCATGTCCCCATGTGCTATGGATCCCTCTCTCCAGGACACCTGGAGCCAGGCTCAGGAGATGGTCAAGGGGCTCAGAACCTCACACACCTCTCTGCCATGGGACCCAGCCCAGCCTGACCCCACTGCTGTGGGGCACAAGCAGCTCTCAGGGTGCCTCTGCCTTGGACAGCAGTATGACCATGTTACCTTCCGCACTCTGTGCCATGTCCTGTGTGACACTGGTGGGACCATGAATGAAGCAGCTGGTGTAGGAGCTGGGCAGCTCTGCGCAGGTTGGTGCATGGGGTAGCAAGCAGCATGGGCAGATGCTGGGACCAGTAGGCAACTGTGGCTCAGCAAGCACCCTGAGGCTGCCCCACGTTGGGCACTGCCTTCCTGTGGCACTAGGCACCTCCAGGCATAACACAGCTTCACCTGCTGGTCCCAGGTGAAGGGGTCAGCAGGTGGAAGCCAGAGTCAGCAGGCAGGAACTGGACCCTTTGGGGCACACTGGGTCCCCACAGAGTTGTGCCATGCCCAACGCGCAGAACACAGCATCCTGTCCTCTGATGCATCCTGAGAGGTGGCCAGTTAATTCAGTTCTTTTTTTTTTTTTATAGCCTGCATTTGATTGCATTAATAATCTCCTCTGATAACAGTATTTAATAAAACCAGGCTAATATGGCGCAGTTAGGAAATGTCTTTGACATTTTACAATTCAATTTCCATGCAGTAAAAGGCAGGGCAGCTGCAAATCCAATTGTGGTGCAGTGCACAGGGCGCGCGTGGCCGACGGCTGCCAGAACAGCCCCGTTCCCCCCATCCCTCCAGCAACACAGGAAACTTCCCCATCCATGGCTGCTGCTTGCGGCTCCTGCTGTTGCACATCCTCTGAGTGCTGCAGGGATAGCCACATGGGATGCTGCCCTCTGTATGTGTTACGGACCATGGGGAGATGCCCACCCCCAGCACAGGGGCTGAAGTTGGCTCCCACTGCTGCAATACTTAAAAAGGTGTCAGTGCTTCCCTTATAAACTTCTTTTCAGGGTTTATAACTGCGTGTGAAGCCTCGCTCTGAGCAGGGACTTGGCAGCCGAGAGCACGCTGGCGTGCGCCAAGTTTCCTTCCAGAGGGGGATTATTACTCAGCCCGGGGTGACATGTATTTATTTTACATTTTCTTGCATCTCTCTCTGGCCGGGCCAAAGCTGACGGCACAAACCTTCCTTTCCTGCTCCCGTTTTGGGGCCGACTGCAAGGTCTGGGCAGCTGGGAATGCAGGCCAGCGCCCTGCTCCCAGTCCCAGGCTTCCGTGCTGGCCTGGATTTCCTCGTGTCACACCAGGTGAATTCAGGGCTGCACCAATTAGTCCTTTGCTGCAGGCAGGCGGCCTCTTGTGTTGGGGCTCTCAGGGCGCTTCCCTCACGGGGACCCCATACTGTGCTACCGTGCTCCCCACAGCACAGTGCTCAGTGGTGGGGGAAAACTCTGGGCATGGCCTGGACCAGGCTGGGCACCTGTGGCTTGGTATCCTGGCAGTGCCACCAAGAACTCAGGGTCCTGGCAATACCACAAAGTTCTCGGGGTTGCAGCAGTGCCATGGGGCCGGGTGCTGCATGCAGCCCCATCTCCCCCTTCACAGCCGCCGTGCGGTTTCCCGTAGCCAGCCTGGCGTCTGGCTCTCTCCTGCTCCGGCTGCTCTGCCTTTAACCCTTCCCTTCCCCTTGCAGGCACTGGGAAAGGCCATGATTGCCTCCATGGATCAGTGAGCCTGAATGCCACCAGCCTTCTCTACTCCCCTGTGCCTGCAGGGCCCCACTTTGTGACCTGGCAGTGGCGATGCCCATGGATGTGGCTGTGCTCAGCATGTGGCAGGCAGGAGCTGTGGGGTGCATCATGTAGGACAGTGATGCTTGAGGCTGTGCTTGAGTGTTAGCTGCCACATTGCTCCTGTTGGTGCCAGTGTGCTCTGTTGATGCACTTTGTGTCTCAGGGGCTGCTGCCCCTCCTGCTGAACACTCACCATAAACCCTCTCTGCATCCACTTTGCCACCGCAGGTCAGCTAAGGGTGCCTTTCGCAAGTCTTCAAAGCACATAGGGAGAGCATTAAAGAATGGATTTGCTGATGTTTAATGGCCGGTCTGCATTACTGCTGGACCAGGCTCCTGCAGGCAAGGAAAGAAGGCTGGGAGTCAAAACCTGCTTGTGCTCTGTTCGGATGCTGCTGCTCTGTTGCTCTGTCCCTGCTTTGTCCTGATGCTCCAGAGGGGTGTTCTGTGCTGGGCTGGTTACCCAGCTTGTGTGCTGCACTAACAGCCACCTCTGCCTGATCACTCTGTCCCCTGCAGCAGGGACATGTGCAGAACAGCACAGCATGCCCGGGCAAGGAGCAGTGCTGCCGACGGGTCGGCTCTTATGCCAGGCTGAGAGGGATCTTTAAGCTGTAATGAAATGTTAATAGTATTTTCCAACTCAATATGGGAGTAGAAAATGAGGTGTTTAACACTGGGCTCTGCAGCGACAGGAGCAATCAGCCTGAAAAATGGGAAGGCAAGGATGCAGCACCATCCCTGCACAGCCTGCTGCTGTGGCTCTGTGACGGATGGGTGCTGTGCCTGGTGCGAGCTGCGTGGCCAGGGGAGTGCAGGGCTGTGGGGAGCGGCCTCTCCTTGGGTCCTGACAGCAAGGTCACCATGCTGTGTGGTGACAACTGTCCCTGTTGTGAGGACTGGGGTGCTACGAGCTGCTGGGATCCCAGCGCTGTGCTGTGCGTGGACCCCAATCAGCTGGAGAATGAGCAGGTTGGGGCCAGTGTGCAGCCACAGTGAGTGCTGCCATTCTGAGCATCGTGCCTGCAGCTGGCTGCTCCACACTGGCTCCGCTCTGCCCACGTGCGCGTGTGTGCATGCATGCATGTGCCCATCAGCATCCATGTGCATCACGTACCCTTGTGCATCTGTATGCATCCGTGTGCAGTGTTCGAGCGTGTGCCTGTGTGCTCGCCCCTTGCAGCCATGTGTTCCGCATGCCTGTGGCCCCGGCCTGGCGTGGGGCTCGACACTGGGGCCGGCTCTCAGCAGCAGAAGCAGCCGCCGGCTGATCCCTTCCAGATGTGGCTGTCGGGGGCCCGGCTCGCACCGCCTCCTCTCTGAGGCCCATGGAGGTCTTGTTCCACTGCTGCTGGCGCGCACAAAGCAGCACCTGCCCGGTTCCTGCATTGCAGCTGGGCTGTTTATGGCGTGCTCCTCACAGCTCCGTGCTGCTCAGCAGCAGCTCTTCTTCTGGCTCTCTTCACTCGGCGTTCACACGCTCTGTGATTCTCTCACTGAGCCCTCACATCCCAGCTCCCAAACCAATTCCCTGCAGTGTGTGCTGTTCTGGTGACACTGGGGATACTGGGGAGCGGTCCTTGAGCCCTGCCTGTGCCCTGCAGAGCTGTGAGATCATTGAGAGCAGCGTGCCCCTGCTGCAGCCCAGCTGTGTGTCCCCATGCTGTGCGGTGGGCATAGAGCAGTCTGTAGTGATGAGTGGACAGGGACAAATGATGGCACTGTGGGTGCTGTGTTTGGTGCAGACCCCAGGGCTGTTGTATCGGTGTGTGGTCTGGGAGCTTGAGTCATGGCCCTGCAGTAGCGCTCTCTGCATGCACAAGTATGGGTGCTGCTGTGTACATGGGGAGCTCCCCACTGCTTCCCAGCAATGCCCACAGCTGGATGATAGGAGGCCAGGTAAAAGTGTCTACTCATTAGTTAATGATGCTTTAAGGTGCACAAAGCTGCCAGTCCCCTGTTGCAGCCCAGTGGGGCTTTTGGTGCTCCCCAACCTTGGGAAGGGAGTGAGGGGCTGGGAGAAGTTGTGAGGACATGGACAGGGCCAGGCAGGGCTGTGTCTGTCCCATGCAGTGCCAGCACCTTCCCCATCTCTGCCTCCCCCTCCATGACCTGTGTGTGCCCTCCAGTCCCGTGCCGTGCGGCAGCTTCGGCATGTTGGCGGTAACTCCTTCCAGCCGGTGTGATTACTGAAAATTACCTGTTTAACATCACCCTGAAGCTGGGAGAATGGATTTCAATTAAGGCTCCATGAAAACGGCACCAGCAGGGATTTGAGCAGAGCTGGGGGTGGGCGTGCAGCTGGCGCAGGGCTGTTGATGCTGAGCTGTATGCTGCCCCTGCAGTGCCGGTGCCACCTCCCTGCTGCTGTCCCTGTGGCTGCAGCTGTGGGGGGCGGCTTGGGGGCAATGGGAGTGACCGTGGTGCGTGGCTCAGCCGGGCTCCCTGGCACGTGGCAGAGGTCAGGTAAGGATATGGCCCGGTGATGCATAGCAGCAGGGATGCTGGCGAGGCCACTGGTGAGCAAAAGCTGGTGCTGGTAGACAATATGGGGTCTTATGTAGGGATCTGGGTTTTTTTGGGTTGTGCTGGGGGCTGTGGTCAAGGAAGTGCATCTGGCCCCAGCCATTGGCTCTGCACTTGGTGCTCCCAAGCTCCTCAGCAACCATCTCTCCCTGCATGCTCTCCTCCCCCATTGGTGCCATCCCTGGCAGCCTGGAGGGACAGCCCGTCCTTCCTCCCTTTGGTTCGGAAAGTTTCCTTTTTATAAAAAAAAAAAATACAAAGGAGTCCCCGCTGCCTCTTGAAAGCTGCATTTAAGTTGCTTCATTCTGGCCCCAGGGGACAGCCCTGCGCTGCTGCAGCACCGTGACTCAGGCTGCCACGGCCTATTGATTTTGAAGTGCAGATTTCTTGGCTCCCTGGGGAAGGCTCCATGCAAGGGCCGGGGCATCAGGAGCAATCAGTGCCCACAACTCCACAGTGCCCCTCAGCCTCACCCTGGGCCTCCTTTTCCCTGGGGGAGAGCCATGCTGAAGCCACCGCAGCCCTCCTGTACCCCATGCCTTGTTCTGAGCTGTGTCGCTGTGCTGGGATGAGAGTGGGATTGGTGACATGTTGGTGAAGAATCTGGGGTCTCGGGTGGAAGTTTGTGATGGGCAGTGGGTACCCAGCTGTTGTGCTGGGTCCATCCAGCTGTGACTGGCAGCTGTCTCAATGCAGTGGGTGCTGGGATGTCCATCTGTGTTGGGCTGTTGTTGTCCAGCTGTGTGGAGTGGTGGATGTGCAGATGTGCAGGGCAGTTGTCATCCAGTTGTAGGGGCACCGAGTGCCTGGCTGCAATGGGTCCATCCCAGCCCCACTGTCTCTTTGCCCCAGGCAACCCCTTCCCACGCAGCCCTGCTACAATCGTGCCTCGCCAGCAGTCCACCAGCTTCCCAGTGCATTATTTATACCGTCAACATTGATCTGAAGACGATAATGGCTTCATTAGCATCTCAGCATAGCGCGGGGCTCGGTGCTTGGCCCGACCTTGGCTGCAGGAGAACATGTGCTTTGCTGTTGGACAGCAGTGAGGGGCGGTCTCCTATGGGCACAGCCTCCCCACTCCTTACCACCCCCAGCCTTGGCACCTCCATGAGGTCCCCACAAGCACAGCCGCACACTCTGCCCATGCGCGCACCCGTGGGGACCCAGTGACACAGAGCAAATTGGACGGCTCTTGCCAGGGCTCCTCGTGCAATGCCAGCTTTCAGCGCCCGTTGTTTGTGTGGCACTCGTCAGCAAGGATATAATTAAGAGCAGCTATTTTGGATGCTTCCTTTATCTGGCAGCTCACAGTGATGTTGCTGCAGGATCCCCCCGCACCCTCTGAAATCACTGCTGTGCTCTCCAGATGGGAACATGGTGCTGGCAGGATGTGGCCGGGCAGGGAGTGGGCACACAAAGCGATGGGCATCCGCGGGGTCACCCCCATTATCCTGGGCTCATTAGTGGCCACTGAGGCGGGGAGGCAGAGGGGCAGCCCAGCTTTCCCCTCATTAGATGGATGTTGATGTAGAGCAAGTTGGAGCCATCTGCTCAATGCAGACGCCCGCTCCCTGCGAGCTGGCACACTGTGATCCCCCCAATGCAACCTGGGGGGAGTAGGCAGCACTGGGATGCCCAGAGCAGTGGCATTGGGGTGCAGTTGGCTGGGCAGCATGGCTCACCCTGCAAACGCAGCCCTGCACATGCAGCCGCTCGTGCTGTGCTCTCTGTATCCTGCCCTGCAGGAGTGCGTGGGGTGGGAGGATGGGGTTGGTTCCTGCGCGCCGGGCTCTGAATCCAAGTGTACATTTAGCTACTGTGATCCCGTCATTTAAGTAAAGGCATTTATGAGAGTAGTAGCTGGGATTAGCTCCCCGAGGCGGTGTTTACACGCAGCAGACTCTGTTTATAGTCGGTGTCTATGGCAGATGTCTGTGTCTCTCTGCGTGCGCAGCAATCTCTGGCTGGAGACGGTCCGGCCGTGCTGGGCTTGCTGGATCCCAGGAGCAGTGCAGTTCCTTTTCCTGGAGTGGCTGATAGGGTCCTGCCCTGCCCCACATCACTAAGTCCCCACGTTGCTGCAGAGTGCACAGACATCAACTACTGGGTCATGGAGTGAGGGAGAGCAGGGAGCCAGGCCCAGGGAGCTTTGTCCTCCTGCATGGCAGATCCATCATCAGGACAGTCTGTGGGGACGTGGGGGTGTCCTAAGGACATGGTGTGCTGCTGAAAAGCACTGAGTGCTTGTGTGTGCCTGGTGTTCCCCATCACTGCTTGGGTGCAGGTGAGATGCTGTGCAGGTGGCAGCAGGCTCAGCAGCTGTGCAGAGCTGCACTCTCCTCCCCATCTGCCCGTTGCCTTTTGTGTTCGCTCTTTTTAATTGGCAGCGCTCTCTGCTCCTTCTCTTCTCCCTCGTTAGTTGGAGTTTTCTGGTTCTTCTGTGCCATTAATGAGCTCTCTTGTGTCTTGCCCCCTCCGAGCAGACTGTGCATCCCATGCCATGGCTGAGGCTGCAAATCTGGCAGCATACATGGAGTGCCTTCCTGCTTCTGGGGCACCTGTCCTGCCCTGAGCCCCTGGCTGCTGCGAGCACCCAGCCACGCTCTAGATGCAGTGCTAAACTTCCTGCACCACTCTGCCATACCGCGTGCCAGGATGTGCTGTTGGCTGGATCTCCAACTGGGAACCAGCGCAGCATCTGTGCAGGTCAAGTATGGGTCTTTGTTACAGGAAGGGCTTAATTGTAGGACTATGGGGCCATGTGCCCTCAAGGGTTTTCCCCACAGCTCCTCGGGAGCCTTGGTGTTCCTACCTGGTGTGGTGCTCTGCCTGCCCTGCCCTGCCTACTGCTGTTGCAAAGCTCTGGTAAGGGCCCTGGTGCAGGCAGAGGGCTGGTTCTCTATTGGAGATGGAGCTGCAATGGCTCCTGTCATCTGAGACCATGGTGAAGGCTGCAGGGGTGCCAGCCATCATCCGTGCAATCCATCCCTGTGCCAGAGGGTGCAGGGCTGCCAGCAGCACCTGGGGGTGCACTGTGGGAGTCACAGGACCACCCCCAACTGCTCCTCCCAGGGACACTGGCAGCCACTCCAATTTCCATCAGCCCATTTGAGGATGTTATCCCATCAGTGTGAGCTGCCTCCCAGCTGTTTGAAGCTGAGGAGCAGTGCTGGGGTCCGTGCTTGCTGCAGCCCCGCCAGAGTGAGGCGGGTGCTCCGCTGCTGCCAGAGCTTTAACGAAAGTCAAACCGCTGCGCGGCTGGAAGTCACTGACTAAGCACTTGGCACGAGCGTTTATTGAAGTGCTAAACAGATTTTGGCAGTGGCAGGCTCTTCTGCAGGTGCAGAGAGAAGAGTTTCTCTGCTCTGGTTTATTCAGCATTCGGCCAGCACAGGTTTGGCCGAAGCTGGGGTTGCAGCTTGGGCACCATGTGGCACTGCCCTGCGTGGGGACAGGGCTGTCACTGTGCATGTCCCTGCACACAGACACAGCAGCCCTGGGCTGGGTGAGGACAGCGGTGATAGCTGCTGCCCCTCATGCTACCGGCATTGATAGGGTCCTGCTGCTCCCTGCCTGCAGCTGAAGGCTGAGCTGCTGCATCCTCGGGGAGCTGCATCCCTGATTTGGTTTTAAAGAAGGCACTTTGGGTCTTAATAGGAGATAATTAGAAGCTGCTGGCTGGGAAATGAGCCTGTGCTGATCCCAGCTGAGATTGCAAAAGTGGTTGCATGGGGATCGGCATCACCTTGGCATCACTGCTGCACCCCACGATGTCGATCCCCTGGGGAAGCCCCTCGCTGGGAGTAGCCTGTGGGAGATGACAGGCCCTGCTGCCACTCATCCATCTGTCCATCTGTCTGTCCTGCGAGCGGGGCCCATCCTGGGGCCAGGGCTGAAGACTGGACTCAGTGTTGCGTGCCAGCCCACTGCCTTTGTCCGACGGTGATTTGCATCTCGCAAGGCGGCTCGGCCCCTCTCCCGGGAGCAGCTCATTGGGGCAGCAGCGGGCAGCGGAAGCAGCCCTGGGCACCTCTCCACCAGCCCTGAATGGCACCTTTGTTGGGGAGCCTGGCGGCAGCCCTGGGCTGGCGGGCACCCACTCAGCCCTGGTTCTGGAGGCTGCTGAAACCGGGATGGGATGTGGGGCTGCCACATCCCTGGGGTCCAGCTGCACCAATGGGGATTTGTTGCCGGAGGGTTTTGTTACTGTGTTAAGAAGGGTGGACTGCCAGAGCAAGGGGGCTGCCCTGCCATGGGGGTCATGCTCTAATGGTGTGGTTTTGGGGAAGAAGGCAAGTGGTGTGGCCCAGGTGTGCTGGGGGCCTCCGGCCCTCCCCATGCCGTGGGGACCCTGTGGTGCCCCCACCCACCCTGTAGCCGCCTGGCCACACTGTGCCAGGAGAAGATGCTGTGAACCTGATGGATGGGAGCTGCTATTTGTTGCTATTCAGAAGCCATCCTCCTTATCTATCATCCATCGGCCCTGGGCTGCGATGTTGTTAGCAAATGTACGGCTTGTTGGGCTGTCTGGCGGCTGATGGAGCGCAGGAGGGAGCGAGGGCAAACAGAGCTTGGCAGCATCCGCGTGGGCAGAGAGAAACTTCTCCAGCGCCTGGTATCGTCCACCAGGCATATCCCTCCTTCTGCAGGAATGAGACATACATGAAGGGGTCAGTTAGCTGGGATGAAGCTGTGGGGCCCTTGTGGGTCAGTGCCATGCACAGAGCTGGTTATGGATAGGAATGGCAGAGCCTGATCCCCATCCCCAGGTGCCTCATCTGCATGCGCCTGGCCCTGTCTGCACCACACGGACTGGGATTTAAAATTCAATCAGGGCTTTACGTGCCAGGAGAGGCTCTGGCTGCTCAGCACTGGCTTTACCTGCGTTGCAGTGAGACCTGTCCTGTGCTGCAGTGATTGAATGGGGCAGAGGCTGAGGGCACAATGCTGCTCCAGGTAAGGGGGTACAGCCTCCCCACCCCCAGTTCTGCACCCCTTAAAGTGTGCTGGTGGATGCCAAGAGACCCTGGTGACAGAGCAGGTTGCCTCTGGGGGGCTGGGACCCCACTCTGAGCCACTGGCATGTGCAGACCCTGTGGTGGGCCAGCAGCAGCTGCTTGCTGCCTGCACCTGGCGAGCATCCCGCTGTGCCCGGTGTGCTGACACAGCCCTCTGTGTCTTATAATTGAATGCTGTGTTCAGGTGCTGATAAGTATTGCAGCCTGCAGCATGAGCAAGGACCCAGCGGCTCTTCCATGGTGCTCTCTCCTTCTCCTCCTGAAATCGCCCCTTGCAGGGCTGTGCCTGTGCTGCAGCACCTTGCCTGGCTGTGCTCCCAGGCAGAGGAGCAGCCGCTGATCTGCTCTTCCTCAACCTTCAGTGAATAATTTCCCCGAGGCATGGGGATACACTGCTGTCTGCTCGCTGCACTGCACACAGGGATGGCTGCAGCTGGGTGACGTGGGCACCCCGTGGTCTGGGGTCACTGCTCCTCCTCCCCTGGCTTCACAGCCCTGGGCTGTGCCCCCCCACCTCAGAGGGCTGCAGCTCAGCCAGGCCTTCAGCCTCGCTCCTCCTCCTAGAGGCCCCGGGAATGGTGCCACAGCTGAGCTTGGAGGTGTCCCATGTCCCTATGGCTCTGTTGTGTTCCTGCTCTGTTACAAGGAAGAGCACTTTCACTGAAAAGCCTGACTGGCGTTTGTGGATAAGTCTCATGTAAATCTCACTCCATCCCTCCTTGCTGCGCTAATTGGATTGCTGCGAGGGACTCCATTCCCCCACGCCTTTGGTTGGAGTCAGGCAGGGTTTGCACGGGGCAGTGTAGAGGAAAGCAGGGCAGCACCTCGAGGTTTGAGGCATGGCAGGGTCCTGTGGGTAAGGGAATGGGAGAGAAACCCCATGTCAGCTGTGGGGCTGTCAGCGGGTGGTGGTGGGCAGAGCAGCACTTTGCCTCCAGCAGGGGGAAGCTCGTGTAGCTATTTGCTTTGGGCATTTTGATGCTTGCAGGAGCAGTTTTTTCCTGGCGCTGAAATGCTGTGCATGGCCACCCTTCTGTCCAGACCTCAATCTTTATGCTTGCAGCAGCCCACAAGCTTGGGGCTGCCCCACACAGCCCCGTGCCACACCTGGCCCTGGGCTGTAGCCAGCAAAACCTACAGGAGAAGTTGCAAAACCCACCAGTAGCTGTGTCACCCTCCCCAGCACAGCCCGTGCCCAGCTGTGCTGCTTCTGCCTCCTGGTTAACGGGCTGTCTGCTCTTCCTCTCTCCCAGAGCTCCTTGGATCAGCAAAGAGAGTCAACGTCAATTTCCAGGACACCGATGGGTGAGTGTGACCCCGCTCTGGGTGTGCATGCTATTGAGTGTGTATGCTATGGGCTTTGCATGTTGTGGGGTGCAGTGAGTGGGAGACCTCATGCAGGTGTGCCGGGCTCCCTGGTGCAATGCAGATGAGCGTGACCGCACATGTGCAGGTGGCTTTGTGTGTACCAGCCATGCATAGCAGTGGAGATGAGGGCTGAAGGACACCAGTGTGCTGTGCTCCTGCTCTGCCAGCCTCTGCCTCTCATGCCCTGAGTGGTGGTGGTGCTGGGAGCACCCATTCCCACTTCCTGCTGGTGCATCAGCTCTGGACATGTGTCTACGTGCATGGGTGCACACCAACGTGCGGATGTGCATCTGAGAGTATGTGTGCACGCAAGCGTGGCTGTGTGTGTGAGCAATATATGGGTATGCTGGGCAGCACCAGGGAAGGCACGTGGCTGCATGGGCAGGGTGGGGGCTGCATCACCCCATGGTCCCTCTTTATGCAAGGCCCGCTGGAGGCTGGGGTGGTATAGGGAGAGCCTGCACTCTACCTGCAAACTCCTGATGGGCTCAGGGTGTGCAGTAGCAGCCCTGCAGCAGTTCAACTCTCCCAGTGCTGTGCCTCAGTTTCCCCATCTCTGCTGCATTTGCTGGTTCCCAGGCTGATACTCAGGTGACCCCATGCTCTCATCAGGCCCTGCACAGCTCTGCAGATCTCCCTGCCATGTACGGAAGAAGCCCCCGAGGCAACCCAGGGGCGGCAGGGAAGGGGGGGTGTTGTGATTTGCACCATCTTGAGCCGATTTGAGCAGGGCGCTGGAGCGGAAAACGCTGACATTTCCAGGCAGACGCTGGGGATCGGCCTCCTGAGCGAGCTGTCTGCTCTCATCGCAGCGCCCGACGGAGAGCGGATGGGGAATCACAGGCAGTGGGGCCGTGGTGCCATACCGTGCTGCCGAGCAGCAGCGACAGGAGGATGTGACCCTGTGCAGCTGGGGGTCACGATGATTGCAGGGGTGGCAGGATTGCTACTCACTGCCCACAGTTTGGGCACAGGGCCTTCAGGGTCAGTAGATCCCATGCTTTGTTGGCACCGATGTGACCATGAGAATGGGATAGGGATGCTGCCAGGAGCAGTGGGGCAGTGGGTGCAGCCTTGCAGAGTATGCTGCTGCCAGAAGCAAGTAGGTCAGTGCCCGCTGGGTGGGAGCAGAGCGGGGTGCAGTGGGACGAGGGGCTTTCCCCAGCCCTCGGCACAGGGCAGGGGCACTGTGGCCATCTGGCAGCCTGGCCCCCCCCTGCTGCTGCCCGCAGTCGCGCCGCTGGGGCCAGGCTGGGGGAAGTGGGTCAGCGGGGAGGGGTTCCCTGGTGCCAGCCACTTCCCCAGCAGTGCTGGGCCTCTCGCCTCCAGTCCTGGGACTCCCAGAGCTAAATGCTAAATAACGATAAAAAGCAAAATAATATGGATTGGCTGAGTCTGGTCCCTATGGCAGCTCCTTCTCTTGGTGCCCACAAAGTGCATAGGCATGCATAGGGAGGCTGGCAGGAGGCAGAGTAGATGCCCTGGGTGCTGCAGTGGGTGCAGGCTGGAGGGGACTGCACATGGGGACAGTGCCTGAGCTCCTCCTGACACTGCACCCATTTCCCAGGTTCTCAGCCCTGCACCATGCAGCACTCAATGGGAACACAGAGCTCATCTCGCTGCTGCTGGAGGCACAGGCTGCGGTGGACATCAAGGATAACAAAGGCGAGTGCCTGCGGCTGTGCCACCCTGGGTCTGGTATGCAGGGCAGAGCACTGTGCCTGGCTGTGAGCACACTGGGGTGGGAAGTGAAGGATGCCCTTTGCTATGACATGGGGGCTGCATCCCTCCTGGAGTCCTGCCCCATGCCCCTCACCCTCTTTCCCCTTTGCAGTCTTTGCCCAGGAGCATCGCTGTGCTCTGCTGGGCTCACTGCTGCTCCTCCTGCTCACCTGTAGGCATGCGGCCCTTGCACTATGCAGCCTGGCAAGGCAAGAAGGAGCCCATGAAGATGGTGCTGAAGGCGGGCTCCTCTGTGAACATCCCATCAGATGAGGGACAGATCCCCCTGCACCTGGCGGCACAGCATGGGCACTATGACGTGGTACAGCGGGGCTGGTGTTGGGGCACAGGAGGGGACGGACAGCGGTGGGGCACAGGGGACAGCGGTGAGGCTGATGCCTTCCCTGCCCCTGTTCATGCCCTGCTCTCACCATACCTGGTCCTTCTCACCCACAGTCTGAAATGCTCCTGCAGCACCAGTCCAACCCCTGCATCATGGACAATTCAGGCAAGACGCCCCTGGACTTGGCATGCGAGTTTGGCCGGGTTGGGGTAAGTCTTTGCAAGCTGGGCGCCCCTGAAAGGCAGATCTAGAAGCGGGTGGTGGGTTCCTTGGAGTGGAGGGTCCTGTAGGGTGGCATGGGGCAGCTGTGGGGAGGGTCTACAGCAGGGGCATCTCCTGCTCTTATGTCCCGCAGGCTGATCAGGGTAGGGCACTCCTGTCCTGGGTCTCAGGGGGCCATCTCAGGGCGGCTGAGCCGTCTTTGCAGCCCTGCTCCGTCTGTGTTTGCTGATCCAGGTGGTCCAACTGCTCCTGAACAGCAACATGTGTGCGGCGCTGCTGGAGCCTAAGCCAGGGGACACCACCGACCCCAATGG
This sequence comes from Perdix hodgsoniae, assembly GCA_035772895.1. Taxonomy (NCBI): domain Eukaryota; kingdom Metazoa; phylum Chordata; class Aves; order Galliformes; family Phasianidae; genus Perdix; species Perdix hodgsoniae. The sequence continues at coordinate 8,609,743 of JAPSGF010000014.1, read as the reverse complement.
CACCAGCCCTCTGCACCTTGCAGCCAAGAATGGACACATTGACATCATCCGGTGGGTGCTCTAATGCGCGGGGAGCTGGCCGGCACCAGTCCCATCCTACCCTTTGCTGACCTCTCCATGCACCCACAGGCTCCTGCTGCAAGCTGGCATTGACATCAACCGGCAGACCAAGGCAGGCACAGCACTGCACGAGGCAGCCCTGTGTGGCAAGACGGACGTGGTGCGGCTCTTGCTGGATGTAAGGGCCCCCCTGGCACTGCTGTCCCCAGGAAGGACTGCAGAACGGGGTTGACCCCAGTGGGATGGTACCTCCTGGTGGGAGGGCCTAGGACAGCGAGTTGTGCACATGGCAACATGACTCCCTCCATTTCGGGTGGCCCTGGGGGTCCCAACCAGCTGTGTGCCATCCCAAGCTCTCCCTGTATCATTGCAGAGTGGAATTAATGCCCACGTCCGGAACACGTACAACCAGACGGCTCTGGACATTGTCAACCAGTTCACCACCAGCCAGGCCAGCAAGGAGATCAAGCAGATGCTGCGGGGTAAGGGAGCCATGTGGGCACCTTGGGATCAACTGTGGGACACTTCCCTCAGAGATCCTCCAGGGGGGATCTCAGCACTGAGCACCAATCAACACTGCCCTCCGTTCCCACAGATGCCTCGGCTGCACTGCAGGTGCGGGCTGTCAAGGACTACTGCAACAACTACGACCTGACCAGCCTCAATGTGAAAGCTGGAGACGTCATCACTGTGAGTGTGGTTGCCCAGGGCTGGGGGGACATAATGCAGGTGAGGAGGCACAGCCCTGCCCTTACCACACTGTACCCACAGGTGCTGGAGCAGCACGCAGACGGGCGCTGGAAGGGCTGTATCCATGACAATCGGACTGGCAACGACCGCGTGGGCTACTTCCCCTCCAGCCTTGTGGAAGCCATAAGCAAGCGAACAGGCAAATACTTCTCCACCTCTACCTCCCAAACCAGTGTCCCAAGGAGCAGCCCAGCCCTAGGGACCCTCCTGTTGGACTGGGGGCTCAGGGGGTGCGGTGCCGCTGCTGAACCAAAGGGCAGCATCCCCATTGTGCATGTGAAGTTGGTGTCCCCAGCGCACAGGGACATGGTGTGTGGGGCTGGTGCCCCCGTTGTGCCCATGTGGGCACACTGCTGTATGGGAGTCAGAGCCCTCAGTTATGTAAAGAGTCAATGCCCTCGCTGTGTGTGGGAGGAAGGTCAGTGCCGGCGGCCCAGGAGTGTTGGGTGGGCAGTGTTTGTCTGTGCATGGGGATGGTGTGGGGTGTTACGGTGGTTCAGGAACATGGTGCTCAGGGACAGTCTCAGCAGTGCACATGGGGCTGGGTACTGGTGCCAGGGACTTGGCACTCCCCCACTAGGACTTATCTGTGGCCAGGGACCGTATCAGGGAGAGGAACTCGCTCCCTGCCCTGTGGATCGTCATCCCATGCCTGCAGGGTGCGCAGTTCCCTGGGGTGCCCTTGGCTGTGCCCAATGCCAGGAGCAGTGTGGCAGTGCGGGCTCAGCACCGATGTGATGCATTCAAAGGCAGTGCACTGACCAACTCACTGCCCAGGGCTGCTGCATGCTCCCAGCCCCACATCACCCCGCTGTACGTTTCAGTGAGGTCCAGGGGAGCGGAACCATGCCAGGCTGCACCAAGCTGCACAGCCCTCCTTGCCCAGCAGCAGCTCACGTGCTAGTGCTGCAAAGGCAGGGACGAGGCCTGTGTCTCCTGGGCTCTGTTGCAGTGGTGTTTCCAGGGTGTAGGATTTGTGGCAGCTCCAGGAACACAACCCACATGATGCAGGGGCTGCTCCAGGGCTTGGCACAGCAGTGCTGCCCTCGCAGCCTCACTCCTGCAGTAGGGCATGTTGTGTCCTGGGAGCCCTGTGGGGACTCGATGTCCCGCAGTGTCGGTGTGAGGTGTGGGGGTCTGCAGGCTGTGCCCATGGGTCATGCCCTGCCCTGTGCTGCGTACTGAGTTCTGCTGTTGCTTCGTGGCTCGTCTCCTTCTTGGTTGGGTCTTGGTTCCGCCTCCTCCAAGTCTCTTTTGGTTTCTTATTTTGTCAGCTGCTTTTTTATTTTCACTTTCTTTTTCTTTCTTCCTTTTGTTCTTTTATTTTTTTAATTTTTATTTCTTCTTTCCTTTCCTTTTTTTTTTTTTTTTTTTGGTGGTGCTGAACATGTCTCTGTTATTTTGATTCTTTTCATTTTGTCTCTTGTTATGTTTTATTATCAGGTTCATGGGAGACTGTAACAATCCCCCAACAGTACCAAAAGATCCCGCTCCCGGCTTACGGGGCTGCTGTGCTAAACGGTGACGCCTCGTCCCATCCGTTCCATTCCCTGCCTCCACCTCCACCTCCACCACCACATTCCCATCAGACTCTTTTCAGTTCCTTTGGCTATCACAGGCTCTCCCCTAGCAGTGCCGACGAGCCGCGTTACGGACAAGGTAGTTCACCGCTCGCTTCATTCTCTCGATGGATTTCTTTCTTTTGAAGTGTGTATCTATTCTTTTCTTTTCTATCCGCTCGGCTTCTCTCCCCCGTGCCTTGGTGCCTGCCGTGTGCTTGCACGCGGGTGCGTGTGCTCCTGCAGGCGTGTGCTAATGCGCGTGCATGCAGGTGTGTGCATGCGTGTATGTGTGCATGCGTGCGCGGCTGCGTGCGGCTGTGTGCACACGTGCATGCAGAGTGGCCCCTCTGCTGCCCTCTCCTTGCACTGCTGCTGTCACCCCGCTGCAGCCATATCCCATCCCTGGTATCCCTGGCCATGTGGGCAGCTCTGGATGCGGCGCTGAGCCCCTGACCTTGTGCTATCCCACCCGTGGCATCCACCCCCAAAAACACTCTGCAGCCCCCTGGTACCAGGTTGGGAGGGGACAGCAGGAGCGAGGAGCCCCTGCCCTTGTAGCATCCCCTCTCGGAGTGTCCAGCACCCACAGGGCTGGGGCTGCGCATTCAGAGCAGAGCTGGCACTGTCCTGAAGGTGCTCTCAGGGCTGGATCTCCAGAGGCAGTGACCAGCTTCATCCTTGGGACTATCTCTGTGGCACAGGCAGGTGACCGACACTGCTGGTGTGGGTGCTGGTGCTGGTGACTAGGGAGCAGATATGGAGCCAGGGGTTCTCATGGTTGTAGTCTCTGTGCTGGCACACTGTGCCATGCCCTCGGGGGCTTCTGCCAGCTGTTTGGGGCTGGGGGTGCTTGCACAATGTGAGGCACATGGTGTGTTGGAGAAGCACTGGGCCACGCCTGTGGCTTTCCAGTGTGATGAGGATGGGGATGCAGCACTGCTCCCTAAGGTTTTCTCTTGCAGTGAGTGGCACTGAGCCTCAGCTCTCTGTGGCCGCAGCACGCACAGTGGGCACATCTCAACCTAACAGCGCCGTGGCTGTCAGCTTCCTGCTCACGTTCCTACCATGAATTTATCACCTTGCACCATCTGCCCTGTGCTCCAGCCTGGCTGGGAGCTGGGCAAGTGGTCTCATGAATAAAAATATCTGCAGTGGCACTGGGGTGCAGCTTGGGCACAGCTCCAGCACAGGGTCGCTCTCCATCACCACGCGATGCTGTTTTACACCCTGACCTCACTGCAGGGGGTTGGTACGGGTCCAGCCCCGTGCTGGGCATCTCCAGCTCTGCCCAGTGTCAGTGGGACCCAGTGGGGCTGGAGGGAGCGATGGAGGAGCGCACTGATGGAGCTGCACTTCTGGGGTGGGTTGGAGTGCATGGGGCTGGGTCTCATCATTGCAGCTGGGTCACCCCTGTGTTACCTACTGCTGTAGGGCACCTTGGGGAGCACAGCACTCTGGTGTCTGGTCCTGCAGCATCCTCGCATGGGTGCAGGCAGCCACATGGGGACAGCTGTGCTGCCTCAGCTGGGGGAGGACAGGGGGGTGGGGGGTTGTGGTCCTGACTGCCTGAGTCCTCACTTCTGCCTCCTGTCCCCTGCAGTGGGTCATGTCCCCATCCTGCTGTGCACGGGGACAACATAGTCCCTGTTTCCTAACTCCTGCACTGGATCTGTCCTTCATTGGTGCCTGGCAGGACAGGGCCATGGCTCTGGCCATGTGCATATGGTCACTCCATGCTGGCTGCTTGAGGAAGACAGGACCGAAGGACAGCGTTGGCATCCCCCAAAACCCTTGACTGTTTTTTTTTCCCTTGCATACGGTGTTGATGGGCCCGGGGCCAGGGCTCACCTCTCTCCACGCCACACTTCTGTGAGCCCCCTGTGCTGGGTCACACCTGCCTGACGCTGCTCTCTCTGCTCTGCCACCAAGGGTCCCGTGGGGCTGACATGAGCCCATCCCACCTTTCACCATCGCAGGGTGGATCGGCTGCACCTGCACCCACCGAGGAGATCTGGGTGCTGCGGAAACCTTTCACAGGTACAGTGGGCATTTCCCTCCCTGTCACTAGGGCAGCACGCATCGCAGCTCCGCGGTGTCCCCGTACCTGGATGCGGCGCCCTGATGGCATCTCCTCTCCCTGTGCAGGTGGTGACCGCAGCAGCCTGGGTAGCACGGGCAGTGTGGCCTCAGCCCGCAGCTCTGGCAGTGGGCAGAGCACGGGCAGCGGGGCGCACGCCCTGCATGCTGGCTCTGAGGGCGTCAAGGTAAGGCCGTGCACCGGCACACAGTGTCACATGTCTCCGGCATCGATGCTGGCTCGTGGTGGGACTTTGCTCCTTTGGCAGCTGTGATCCCATCCTGAGCAGGGCCTCTGCTGAGATTAATGCTCCACCTGGTCCTGCAAGGTCCTGTTGGCATTCAGTGCCACGGATCGTGGTTGTCACCATCCTGCCACCCTCTCCCACCCCCATGCTAGCTGCTCGCTGAGCTCAGCCCCCAATACCAGTGCAGCATCTGGCCAAGGCCCGAGCTGTGCATCTCTGCTGCCTCTCTGAGGATGCATCTGCACTGCGCACTGCACTGCACACTGCACACCGCCATCTGCACGTGGCCCACTGCAGCTACGCGCTGCACGCTGCCATCTGCTCGCTGCACACTACTGCCCAGTGCACGCTGCTGCCCACACGCTGCCCTCTGCATGCAGTGCCCATTGCACGCTGCACATTACACCCCGTGATGCACTTTCTGCACCGCACAGCGCACACTGCACACAGCACACAGCCCGCTGCACATTCTGCACTGTACATTGCCCACCACCCACTTCACGCTGCACACTGCTCTCTGCCCCCTGCACACCGTGCGCAGCAGCCCCCGCCCATGCCAACCCATCCCGAGGAGCCCCATGAGCCCACCTCCCCACAGACGTGATGCTGTGGCCGGCTGGGCGCTGAGCACAGTGTGTGCCCCCCATGCTGACGGCCACCACGGCTGTACCGTGCAGGGGGGCCGTGCTGACAGCCCTCTCCGGCGTGCGCCAGGCTGCATTCGGGGTGCCGCGGTGCCGCAGGCTCCCACCACCCGCGAGCACCATATGTGCTGCGAGCGCTGCTTTCCCCTCCGCAACCCAGATCCGTCGCGCTCCTCCCTGCAGCACCGCAGCGCCCGCCGCGCACCCCCCGGTTCCCCGCTCGCCTCACTGCCGCCTGCTCTCCCCCCTTCTCGGGGTGTTTTTCAGCTGCTGGCAACGGTCCTTTCCCAGAAGGCTTCTGCGCAAGATGCTGCCGTGGGCGATGGGCCGGCCAAGGCGCAGGACATCCCCGCAGGTGCGTGCTGCCGGCCCGGCTGCTGGGAGCAGGAGGAGCCCTGGCCCCGCCGCGGGTTTGCCGTGGGCTGAGTGATTTGTCTTTTTTTTTATTGCCGCGGCACCCGGCGCAAAAGAAGAAAACGCGTGGGTAAAAAATGACTCTCTCGCCTTTCGGCTGCTGCCAGGCCTTCTCCTGCCTCGGTTAGTGGGGGCACCGTGGGGAGGGGCGGGGGGGGGGGG
>JAPSGF010000014.1:8569378-8603727 GCA_035772895.1 Perdix hodgsoniae | reverse complement strand
GGGGGGGGCGCGGGCGGGCGGGGGGGCGAGAGCGCTCCCCGGCCCCTTCCCCTCCCCGGCCCCCCCTCTGCCGCTGTCTCGCCGCCCGGGGGCTCGGCCGGGGGCAGCCGGGCCGGGGGTGCCCACGCCGCGGGGGAGGCACGTGGGGGACGCAGGAGGACGATGCTCGCGTGCCGGGGCTGCGTGCCGGGGGTGCCCAGGTCGCAGGGGGGAGGTGCACACGTTGGGGGGTGCAGGCATTGATGGGGGTGGTGTGCACGCTGGGGGAATGCAGGTACTGGGGAGGGAGCGCGCATCTGTGGAAGGTGCCCACATGAGTGGGAGATGGATGTGGTGGGGAGGCACATGGCAGAGGGAGGCACATGTGAGGAGGTGCCCACGCAAGTGAGATGCAGACAGCGGGGAGATGCGTGCGCCTGGGGGATGCACACGAACTGGGGGAGTAGTGTGCACACACACACACACACACACGGAGGATATAGGCAGGCACACACACACATACACACACACAGAGGAAAATGCTCACGCAGCGTGCTGTTACATACAAGGAGGATGCACTTACCAGCAGGGGGAAGGGGATGCTCTTGTTGATCTGGATTAGAAATATGAGGTTGACATTTCTGGGCAACCTGATGGCTGCTGAAGGCCACCATCCTGAAGCCGAGGGGTGTCTGGGTGCCTGTGCTGAGGTGCAGGGGTACAGGGCAGCTAGTGGCAGTCTGCTGGGTCTCCTGGCTGCAGTGAAGCTGAGCCCAGCCCTGTGCCAGTAGCATGGCTGGAGGAGTGGGCACAGATGGCTCTGGGCAGCAGGACCTCAGGCTGCTGCCTGGGGCACGTGGGCAGACGAGGAAAGCAGCTCTGGGGAGGGGTCTGCCTCCTGCTGGGTATATTGAAACACTCTGGCCCTCAGCCTCCACTTGGCTACCCGAGGTGAGCACCATCCTCTTAATGCCCCAATGATGCCACCGTCTGTGGGAGCTCTGCGCATGATAGCATGGGGGCCAGGGGGCCAGGGCCAGGGGACCTGGGTACCTGCTAGCCTTACTGGGCACCAGCAGCACAGGGATGGTACTGTCCCAGGGAGAACAGTCCAGGTAAGGGCACCCCGCTGCATGGGGCTGGATGTTGCCCTCCTCTGCTCATCCTAGCCTTGTTGCCCCTGGCAGGGGTTCTGCTCCCTGCCTTGCACAGCCAGAGTCTGGGGGCTGCAGCACAGGGATGCACTGAGGAGGGCCTGACCAAGATCCCAGAACCACGAGGTCCTGCAGACCCGTGGCCCCATTCCCCACTGACTGCTGCCCCCCCAGCAGGCTCGTCGCGGTCGCAGAGTGTGGCCAGCTCTCCCTATGCCCCCCAGCCACCTGCCGAGCAGCAGCTGAAGAAGATGGAGCCACCATCAGAGGGGAAGGTGAGCGGGGAGCACTGAGTGCATTGGGTACAGAATGCACAGTGATGGGGGGCATAGGCACAGCCACCCCTTCATCAACAGCTGCAGGCAGAGCTGTGCCACAGCCACCTGTGCTGGCATGGCTGAGTGCTGGTTCTGGTGCTGGCCATGATGCCGTGCCCATGGGATGCCCAAGCCAAGGGGCTACATGGCCCTTCTACAGTGCTGACTGATCTGAGGCCAGCATGCAGCTGGACAGCCCATGGGGCTGTGACAAGGACAGAGCAATAGATCCCTGTGCCAAGGCTGCTCTGAGCGACACCACCCTTCTCATTCTAGAGCTCAGAAGCTGTGTACCAGTGGCTGTGTAAGTTCCAGCTGCAGCTCTACGCACCCAACTTTATCAATGCTGGCTACGACATCACCACCATCAGCCGGATGACACCAGAGGTGAGGCCATGAGGGCAGTCCTGGGACTGCCACCTGCTTGTGGAGAGCGATCCTGATTCTCCTCTCTCTCTCAGGACCTCACGGCCATTGGTGTCACCAAGCCAGGGCACAGGAAGAAGATCGCCTCTGAGATCAATAACCTCAACATCCCTGAGTGGCTGCCCGAGTACAAGCCGGTAAGGGCTGTGTGGGGCGAGGTGCTGTGGTGCCACATCCAGAGCGGTGCTGAGAGCCCTGCAGCAGGTTCCATCTAGGAAAGGCTGGCACAGGGGAGATGGCTCACTGCTCCCAGATGAAGCCCATATCCCATGGTCTTGAAGCTGCCTATCCCCTGCTGATGTGCCTGTCGTTGGCATCAGGCCGATGACAGCTGTCATCACATGGATGTGATGCTGTCGGTGCCCTGATGTTGTCCCATCAGCTGGACCACAGTAAGGGGTGCTTGGAGCACAGAGGTGCAAGATTCCCCTGGGCCCTCCCTGGTGAGCACAGGGACAGCTGTGGCAGTGTCACTGCATGCGGTGCCACCTGGTGCTGAGCAGTGTCCCATGCCCCCAGGCTAACCTGGCGCTGTGGCTCTCCATGATTGGCCTGTCCCAGTATTACAAGGTGCTGGTGGAGAACGGCTACGAGAACATCGACTTCATCACTGACATCACCTGGGAGGACCTGCAGGAGATCGGCATCACCAAGCTGGGTAAGGTCCCATGACACAGCACTACTGTGGCCCACGGTTCCTTGGCTGACACTGATGCTATGTGCCATCCCCAGGCCATCAGAAGAAGCTGATGCTGGCAGTGAAGAAGCTGGCAGAGCTGCAGCGGGCTGAGCTGGGCAAGTACGAGCCAGGCACACTGAAGAGGAAGGCAGCGGCATGCCCAGAGGTGCTGGCCATTGAGTCCCCACCTCCTGAGCCACCCGAGTGCCAGTCACCCAAGATGACAACGTTCCAGGACAGCGAGCTGAGCAGCGAGCTACAGGTGGCCATGACAGGTGAAGGCCCTGAGGAGACACCTGAGAAGCCAGTCAACCCTGCAGCCCCTGGCTACCGATCTCCACCAGCTCTGGGTGGCCGCGCCAGGCAGATGAGCAGCTCACAGGAGCTGCTGGGCGATGGCCCCCGTGCCCCTGCCAGCACCGCCATCTCCAAGAGCCAGGAGTACCTGGCAGAGGGGGCCCCTGAGGGTCCCCCCGTGCCACCAACCAAGGAGCTCCGCCAGCCACGACACGGCCACTCTGTCAAGCGTGCCAGTGTTCCTCCAGTGCCCGGCAAACCCCGGCAGCCCTTCCCACCTACCGCTGGGCACCTGACACCACCTCAGACCCCCGGCAAGCCACGTCCACCCTCCCCACAGGGCCCATCGGCACCCCACGCCACTGCCAAGGTGAAGCCCACTCCACAGCTGCTGCCTCCGGGTGAGCGCCCCGCATCACCCCGCTCCCTGCCCCAGTCTCCCACACACCGCGGCTTTGCCTACGTCCTTCCGCAGCCCACCGATGGTGAGGGGCCCCCCCCGGGGGTGCCGGTTCTGCCTGTCTCAGTGCCGGTGCTGTGCCTGCCACCAGCAGGCGAGGGTGAGGAGGAGCCGGGGAGGCCGAAGAAACGGGCACACAGCCTGAACCGCTACGCTGCCTCCGACAGCGAGCAGGAGCGGGACGAGCTGCTGGTGCCCGACGCAGGGCCTTATGCCACCGTGCAGCGGCGCGTGGGGCGCAGCCACTCAGTGCGGGCACCTGCCGGTGGTGACAAGAATGTCAACCGCAGCCAGTCCTTCGCCATCCGCCCCAAGAAGAAGGGGCCCCCGCCACCACCCCCCAAGCGCTCCAGCTCTGCCATCTCCAGCGCTGGCATGGCTGAGGACTTCCCTAAGGATGGTGAAGGTGAGGTAGCTGCCGGAACCCCTGGCACCGAGGGGGAGAGTCGCCAGGAGCAGCGACGTGCCAGCGATCTGGGTGGCAGCGTGGACACGGGCAGTGCCGGCAGTGTGCGCAGCATTGCAGCCATGCTGGAGATGTCCTCCATTGGTGGTGGGGCGCGGGCGCTGGCCCTGCAGAAACCGCCTGGGTCTGGTGTGCCTGGGAAGGGGCCCGATGGGTACTATCTGCAGCCGGGAGCACCCCCAGGAAGCCCTGAGCGTGCCCGTGTGGCCACTGTCCTGGCTACCGTCAAGCACAAGGAGGCCATTGGGCTGGATGGGGAAGTTGTGAACCGGCGCCGGACCATCAGCGGTCCTGTCACCGGGTTGGTGGCGGCCGCACGCCGTGAGCGTGCCGACAGTGTGCGCTCTGAGACAGGCGCTGATGGCCCCAGCGAGCGGCTGCGGGCTGAGCGCGGTGGCTCTCCAGACACAATCCCCTTTGCTGAGGAGGGCAACCTCACCATCAAGCAGCGACCACGTGCCCTGGGACCGGCCCGAGTGGAGGCAGGCGAAGGGCTGTCCCCAGCGCACCGCCATGGGGACCTGGCCAAGGTGGAGGCCAGCGCCACACTCAAGAGGCGCATCCGTGCCCGGCAGAGCCAGCAGGACAGCGTCCGCTTCATCCTCACTGAGTCTGACACTGTCAAGCGTCGGCCCAAGGCCAAGGACAAGGAGCCAGCGCTGGAGCAAGCCCCTCTTGTCGTCTACCAGAATGGCACCGGCACTGTCAAGCGGAGGCCGGCCTCAGAGCTGAGTGGAGCTGAGACCCCCCCAACCCCACCGCCTGCCACCCGCCCCGACGGCCCTGACTTCACCCCACCGCCTGCTGAGCCCAAAAAACCATTCAAGCCACCGGTGTCCCCCAAGCCTGTGCTAACGCAGCCAGCGCAGAAGGTCCCTGGGCCACCAGTGCCCATCCCCAAAAAGATGCCCATCCCAAGCCCAGGCAGCCCAGGTAGGTGCTCGTGGACACTGGGGATGGTTGGTTGTGGGGTGTGCCCCCTTGGGGCACTGCACCATCTCTGCAGCCATCCTACCCCATTCCCTCTCCCTTCTCTCCACAGAGGTGAAGCGCGTCCACGGCACACCACCCCCGGTATCCCCCAAGCCCACTCCACCCCCAACGGCCCCCAAACCCCCCAAACCCCATGCCGCCATCCAGTCGGTGAGCGCGGGCTCCACGCCAACTCCGTCCCCCGCCCGGCAGCTGGGTGCTACTGCCAAGCCTTCCAGCACACCGCCCTCGCTCTGCTCCAGCCCTGCCAAGCCCCTCTCACCCGGCGCTCAGCCCCAGCAGGTGCCAGTGAAACCGCCGCGTTCCGCTATCGCCGGACCCTCTGTTGACAGTGCCAGCCCTGAGCTGGTGCAGCAGAAGCTGGAGGAGACCAGCGCATCCCTGGCTGCTGCGCTGCAGGCTGTGGAGGAGAAGATCAAGCAGGAGGACAGCCAGGAAGCAGAGTAAGGGCTGCGGGGGTGCGGTGCATGGCAGAGAACTGTGCGAGGGCTGGGGGCTGCGCTCTGGGCTGCATGGGGATGGGGGTTTGGGAGGATGAGTACCACGGACCGGTGGTGGTGGTGACACTGGGGACAGGGCACTGGGGCATAGGAGGTCACTGGAGCTGTGGTGGCACTGGGGATGCTGACCACAGTGGGTCAGGGCCATGGCAGAGGGCAGAGGTAGCCACGTGGTCCTAGTGCATGTGCTGACCCAGTGTCCACCACTCTCCTAGCTCCACTGCAGAGGCCAAGAGCACAGGCAGCATCCTGGATGACATCGGCAGCATGTTTGATGACCTGGCCGACCAGCTGGATGCCATGCTGGAGTGAGGGGCGCGACGGCCCCGCAAACCTCAGGGCTTACGTGGGCACAAGGGCACAACGATCCGCGACCTCCCGGCCCCACCATCCCCTTTGTACAGCCGTCCCCTCCTGGACCTCCCATCCCTCGGGGTTTGCACAAAGAAGAAGATACCTCAGGATTGTGCTCACGGACTCGGCGCCCACCCGCCACGGCTCCGGCAGGACTCCCTTCTGCAGAAGCAAAAAAATACAATAGAAGAAGCAAAGCAACACCACCCGGCCTGAAGCGCCCTGCTCGCACCAGATCCGGGTTTGGGGTTTTCTCTCCCTACCCGCGGTGGCCCCGTGGTTGCCCTGCCGGCCCCGGTCCCCGAATGTAGCACAACCCCGGTGCGGCACTGATGGCATTCATCCACCCGTGCCCTCTTGTTCTGGTGGCGAGTCCGGATGGGCGATGCACTTAGGTTTCTTGAATTTTTCTTTTCATTTTCTCTTTTTGTCATTTTTTTCCTTTGTCGTTCGCGAGCATTGGGGTGGGCACGGTGCTGGGTACCCCCACAGCACCCGGACCCCTGCACCCGCAGCTCTCCAGCCCCGCGCTGCTGCTGTGGGCTCTTCACGTCAGGGTGGGAAAGGGGCTTTTTGTCGGTACCATTGCGAATGGATGAGCTCCTGCTTGGGACAGGTGGGGAGCAGCAGGTTGTGCCCCTGCCTGGCCCCTCGCCGCCAGGGGAGAGGACGTCATAAGCTATAAAGAAGTATTAATTTATTGGAGGGGAAAAACGACTGAGAGATATAAAGCAGTATTTCCCCCACCCCCCAAATAATAATAATAATATTAAAAAAAAAGAAAGAATAAACTTTAACAAATATATATTTAAAAGATTTAAAAAAAAATATTAGCAATTATATATAAAGCAGTTTAAAAAAAAAAAATCAAGAGAGAACTGGATTTTAGCTTGAGAAAACCTATTAGATTATACTAAGCTGTGTGTCTTGTGGCAAATTCATTCTCCGAGTAGCACAATATTTACCTTTATCTGGGTGGAAGGTACGTGCAAGCCGTTCTGTTCGGGTTTTCCGTTGGGTTTCAGTGTACCGTCTTTCTTTTTACACAGTTAAGAACTCAAAGGATGTGCCTTGTTTTATGGAGGTTTTTGTTAACTCTTCTACTGGAGGTGTTTCATTTCTTTCTGGAGTGTCTTCAGGTTTTCATTTGACTTTTTTTGGCATTTATGTGTGTGTGTATGTGTGTGTGTGTGTGTGTGCACGCGGTGTGTGCGTGCGTTCCAGCGCACGGCTGTACATTCATGTATAAACAGGAGTCTGGTTCAGTCGCTTGAGTTCTGATGAATGCATCTTATTTTTTTTTTGCTTGTGGTTCCCAACAAAGTGTTGCTGTACCTCTCTCTCCCCAAGCCGTGCAGGCTGGGCTCGCCCTCCCCTTCCTCCTTCCCATTGTGGTCGCTGATCCAGATGTGTTTGGCACAACTTTGAAATTTCTTTACAAAAAAAAGAAAAAAAAAAAATCACGACACACACACACACAAAAAAAAAGACTTTAAAAATAACAAAAAAAAGTTTAAAAAAAAAAAAGAAAAAAAAAATCACCCGCCTGAAAATATCTGTTGAAAGGAAAAAAAAAATTGTATCTACAAAAAAAAAAAATCCATAAAGTTCTACATGATGGATATATACATATATATATTTTTTATGATTAAGTTATGGACTCTGTATCGTATCCCATCTGTCAAGCTATGCATCTTGGTGCTTTCCCTGCTCTTCTGTGCTTAGATTTCACCTCTACTCGTCTTATTCTTCCTATTCTGAATAGTAGATGGCTCGTGGTGCTGTGAAGAAGTTTGCTCCTATACAAAGTCTGGCAACAAATATTTAAAGAAAAATAAAAAAAAAATAAAAATAAAACCCTGCCGGGCTGCCACCCCTGTTTGTGACCCAAGAGGTGTCCCCTGGTGTGAGGGCCCTGATGCCATCGGGGCTGGTGGGGGCACAGCAGTGCTGCAGAGCTCCCAGTCCTCATTGTGCGGAGCTGGGTTCGTATGAGGCACAGCCCAGAGCTCCCCCCTGTCTGTGCCCTGGGGGGGAGCCAGTGCCACCTGGGGCGACAGGCTGCGGGGTGCTCCCCACCTTGGTGCCCACAGTCCTGGCTGGATGTCTGCAATAACTCACACCGGCCAGGAGCAACTCTTTCCACTTTTATTGTCAATGAAGAAATAATCAAATCTATATTACAATCTTAAAAACAGTAGAAAATGTGAGTAAAAATGCAACAGAGGCTTTTTCTCTTTAATGTGGAAACCATTATTACAGGGCGGTGAACAATGGGCTCGTGTTATTTGAGAACTAGCTGTGGTGTAAAAATCGTACCTGGCTACTCAAGAAAACACCTCTTCCCAGATGGATCAGCCTGACATCTTGGCAGTAAAATTAAATACTAGAGACAGAAAGGGCTTGGGGACCTAACCCAGGGCACGGCCTAATGCTCAGCTCTACCATTTACATGGGACCACCTCCCAGCCCCCACCTGCGCCCACCCAAACCCCTGGGTCCCGGTGCTGGCCAATATGACCCGCACACTGCGGTGAGGGCACCATGCAGCTCTTCTGCATTCCCACGTGGCAGATCCGAGGGAATAACTGGAGCACCCGTGGGCCACATCTATCCTGAGAGCTGCCCACCGGGGTCCTTGCAAGGGGGAGAACCGCAGCTGACAGGCAGCAGCGGGCAGTGCTCGGTGCAGAGAGGAGCTGCAGCAGTTCTTCAGAGTGGTGGCATCACCCAGCAGGCCGACCGAGGGAGGCATTTTTGGTCTTTCAGTGTGTAGAACTAGGGCGGCTCTCGCTAGCAGGTCCACACCTGGAGAAGACAACAGCAACCCGTGGTCATGACAGTTCTGAGCAGCTCCACTGGCTTCTCTTCATCACCTCATAGTTTCTCTTTGGGTTTTCAGCCCCCACAGCACCTCTGCCAGGAGCTCAACCTCCCACCATTGAAACTCATCTCCTTGTTTATTTAAAGCCAACTCCTCCTTCATTTAACATCCTCGTTCTAGCACTAGAAGAGACCAAAGCATCACAGAGAAGCCTAAGCAAACCAACCTTTACAGTGCTGTCCACAGCGCCAGAGAAGAGGCGGCCCCTGGAGACTGCAAGGGCAGTGACACTGCCCTGGTGCCGCAGCAGCGTCTGAGTACAGATCATGTTGTCCATGCTCCACACCTGTGGGCACACAGAAAGCATGAGACAGAAGATAACCCATCCAACCTCTCCCTTCTAATGCTATGTCACAACAACAGTGCCAAGAGCACAGACCCAGCTGCACAGCCCTGGACACGTACCCTGAGAGACCGGTCATACGATGCACTGAAGACTTTGGTTTGATCTGGTGTGGAGATGACAGCAAGGGCATAAACTGTACCCACGTGACCAGTCAGTGTGCGGACTTGTTCCTTGGTCTCTATGTCCCAGACCTGTCGAAGGAGAGCAGCGGGTCATCACCTATTCCAAGATGTTCATCCACGTCTCCATGCTCTGGGTGCACTGTGAAGGGACCAGCAGAGCCAGGCTCCCAACTCCTTATCCCTCTCTCCCAGCCCAACACATACATACTGAATCCTGCAGCCCTTACATGGATGAGGTTCTCGTAGGTGCCACACACAATGTGGTGGTTTGTAACAGCAATGGAGTAGACGCTGCCTCCTGATGTCTGCAGCACATGCACACACTCCAAGTTTCGGATGTCCCAAATCTGAAAGAGCCACCAGAGTGAAGGATGAGACCCACAAAGGTACCCCTCTCCAGGAAAGAGCTCTCTTAAAACCATCCCCCAGCCACACCGCCCTGCTCCATGTTACAGACAGATCTGTCCAGCTGGGAACGTTCAGTGCCAATGAGCAAAGTCCTGCTGTCTTATTCAGCTGCCCAGCTTTGAACACGTAGGCTGAAAAAATGGCAGACATTGCATGCTTTGTGTTTGTGACTGCATACATGTGCACAAATCTGTTCCTGAGAGCACTAGAAACCGATGCAGGCAAATTAATAGGGATTTATTAATACTAAGGAGGGAAACTTCAAATTCTCTTGTGTCATCCAGATGCTGAGAGGTGAACTATTCATCAAAGCCTGAGCCAACACAGATGAGAGCGCTTTGCAAAGCACGTACAGATTTATGGTAACTCTAGAGCCAGACAGTGACCTTCTCCTCTTATCAGCAGCACTGTCAGCACAGATAACAGCCCTCTGCGGCAGATGCAGAGGCAGTGCGAGGCACCACGGCTGCATGGCCTCTTTTATCTTAGCAAGCATCCCTGGGCAGCTGCACTCACAAGGAGCAGCCAGAGCCCTGAATTAATGCCTACAAAGATGCAATCAGCACAGTAAAAGCTAGCATGTCAGCAGTGCTGCAGCCGTGTTCTCACATCTGAGCACTGCCTTCTGTCCTGCTCAGCCAACCCGTGCTGCAGAATACATATATGTATCAGGGACAGCCTATGGCTTACAACTGCCATAAGTCTCACCTTGATGGTTTGGTATGATCCGCTGTACAGATAGTTTTGAGAAGCCACCAGCGCTCGCACCCAGTGATTGAGACCTGTCAGTTCTTTCTTCAGTTTGAGCTCAGTACCCACAATATCCCAGACCTAAGGACAGCACAAACACACACAGAGGAGAGTCAGTACAGGGCCCTAAAAGCTCAAGAAGTGGAATCTTGTACTGGTTCTCCAGCCCCATGGGAATCAGCTGAACCCACCGGCCGGCAGATACAATAACTATGCTGAATAAGCAAGTTTCCCAAGGGCTGGGAAAGTCTGAATGGAGCCTGCATTGTTGCTGGCACAGACCCTTCCTAAGCAGAGCTATAGGCTTGGAAAACCTAAACCAAATCCTGTGCTGGACTTCTCCTCATAGCTTGTCCATTCCCACAGCTCCTGGAAAAACCTGGCTGAAGCCCTCTGAACACAGGGACCAATGGAGCTCCAAATAGCACTGCTGACCCACTCAGCTCACGTGGCAGAAAGTGGCTGGGGATGACAAAAACAGAAGGCCCCATGTGCTGTTTTTGCTTAGTGCTGTCACTTCCAGCCCCAAGCGCTCTTCAAAACCACTCCAGGCCCAGATAAAGAAAAGAGCATGTGCTCTCTTACAGATGGACGGTCCCATAAGCCGCCTCACCAGGAGCTGGAAGCAGAACCAAGGGAATCTAGCCAAGGCTTTAAAGGGCAACTTGCAAAGCTGTTCCCTGATTTTTGCATGCTTTGGGAAAAGAACACTGACTCAAGATCCTTTGGAGGCGGTTTCAAACAGGCAGGTTGAATCTCCAGCCAATTCTGGGCACAAGGCACAATTCCCAAAGGTCTGAGTAGGTGTGTGGAGAGCCCAGGGAAGCACGCATTTGAGAACTGCGAACGTCCTCCATCTGAAGCCTCAGGTTTATAGAGTTAGAAGGAACAAAAGGGTCTTTTCAGTCAGGTCTCAGAAAATCTCTAACTGGCACACAGCACACTACTGGCTGCTCTATGTAGCTCCAGAGAACAGAGTAGTAAGATAGAGACAAAAAATGTCACTTGATTTCTATTTGGAAACTGCAACCTGACAGCCTGCAGCATCAGTCCCCAAGTGAACCAAGAGGAGCTACCCCAGATCTCTACCTTGATGGCTTTGAGGGAGCCACTGAACAGCATGTTGTGCGAGGAGACCAAAGTGCAAACAGGATTGTCATGCGCTCGGATCGTGTTCACTTTCTGCAGATTTTGGATATCCCAGACCTGCAAAGGAAAGGAGGAGAGCCTATGAAGGGCAGGAGCAGACCCTGGTGCTGAAGCCCTTCCTCTTTCCTTCTGGAGTGAAGCAAAAACACAGGCACCGGTATGAGCCACCAGCCTGGCTCGATGAGCAGCATGTGCCCAGTCTGCAGGGAACACCCAAATCCAACCCTTGGGTACCTTGGTTAAAGGCATGGCATAAAGCACACGAGATACCAATCCTATCACCAGCAGCTGAAAAACATTATAGAAACCAGGGTGCAGGTCCCTGCTGCCCTGTTAATCCCACATCTCCACTCCCAAGCAGAGCAGGGGTCCCAGGTACTCACAATAATGGTGCAGTCAGCAGAGCCACTGTATAGCTTGTTCCTGTAATGTCACCACAAAACAAAAGAAGGTCAGCGAGGACAGCAGCCAGCGCAGGGCCTCGTCTGGTTCCCAGGCTGTGTGCTGGGCCAAGAGCTGCAGCCCTACAGCTTCACTGGGACAAGTCCCAGAGCAGCAGCAGCCTCAGGAGCAAGGCTGGGGCTGCGTGGGAGGCTGTGCTGGATAATCATTTCCAGCAGCAGCCCAGCATCACGCTAGTGAGCAGGGAAGGAAAAGCCAGGACAGCAGCAGGGGGTGGTGTGTCAATTTTTAAAAATGTGAGACTTATGAAGGGTTCCATCTAAAGATGAGAAACGGGAGTTTGGGAACTGATGGGGCTCCTCTCCCCACCACCCACAGCTCCAAATGCACGCACAGCCCTGGCACACGCAGGACGTGGGATGGGAACTATAAGGGTGCACTCAGGAGGCTCAGTGCTCATTCCCTGTCCTGCAGGGCAGGTGTCCCTCAACACTCACCCCTGGATACAGAGAGCCAGTACAATTCCATCGTGACCTTCCAGGGTCTTTTGGCACTTGTATGTGGTACAGGTATCCCACACCTAACAGGAAACACAAGGCAGCAGAGGGTCACATGCCTGCACACACAGCAGCTGGGGGCCTGGGCAGGATGTCAGCAGACCACAAAGGCATGGAAAGGAGGAAACAGACTGTCATCTGGGCACCTGTGTTCCTGTCTTCCAGGCAGAGATAAGCCTGTCTAGGAGAGGAAATTTACTGCAGAGGGTCAGGTTGAAGTTAACATGAGACACTGAAGAGGATCACGCACCAGCCCTCTCCAGCACTGCCTTTCACAGCCCCAGGCCAAAACAACACTGCTGAACCACAGAAGCAGCTCTCTGGCTCCTGTTTTAGCGATTCACACCCTGTCCCTGGGGGCAAACCACACAGCACAGCCTCCTGTGTCTCTGCCACCACAGAGCATTTCCCCACTAAGCTCTCTCTTGACAGAGAAAACGTGAGAATGTGGTACTTAGCTGGCTCTGAGTTGCCCAGAGCAGCCAGCACTGGGGAGAAAGCTGTTCTCCTTCAGTAAAACACAAAAATATCCATTCTCTTCCATGTGTCTTTGCTCTCTCTGAAACAACCTGACCCCAAGTGGCTCCCCAGCTCAGCCAGCAGCCACCACAGTGACACTGGAAACCGCTGCTTAAGTCGCACTGGAGCACTGCTGTCAGTTTGTGCTACTGAAAACAGGGCAAAGAAAAACAAACATGCCATAAAATGAAAACCAGGCTCATTTTATCAGCGAAAAATGGTGGAATTTTTTGTTGTTTTTTTGAGGTGACACTTTATAACAAGGGAAAATATAATCAGATGCTGAATCGGGCTTAGATGCCTTAGACACCATATAAAGCAAAACCACAGACAGCAGGAATGAGATTCTAATCAAGGCTTCACAAAAAAAACACGATTTGTCTTGATTTCCCTATCACTTAGCACTTCCTTGCAGCAAAACTGAAGTACATTTTGCCTAACTATAACCATAAAGAATCATTAAGGATTTCAGGAGGAACACTGGGCAGTAATATCCCCCTCAGTCTCCCAGCTGAACTGGAGCTCGGCTTCTGCCTCACCTGGAGCACATATACAAATGCAAAGACAAGTGGAAGAAGCAAAGCTCTTACCTTAATGGTTTTGTCTGACGAGCCGCTGAAGAGCAAATCTCCTATGGAATAAACACACAGACACCAGACGGGGCCCTGGTGCCCCACAAAGGTCCCCTTGCACTTGAAGATCTGCTGAGGATCATAGGCTATGGAGAGAAGAAGGCAGGTAAGCATGGGAAAACAGTGCCACACCACTCTGAGTGACTTTGGAGGGAACAGAGCTCCCTCCCACCTTGAGCTTCAAGCTGCTGCAGCACTCTGGCTGGAGGGTCCCATGTCCTGCCCTTACAGCTCATTGCCTTATCACTGTTTTGAGCCCCAGGGTTCTCTTCCCTCACGCAACTCCCAGATCGGATCTAGGGAGGGCAGAGATGCAGAGCCCACTTCAGCCCAGCAACCAGTAAACCTGCAGCACTGTGACTTATCCAACCCATTAACCTCTTCTGGCAATCACGCCCCACCAGTCTCCTGCAACAGTGGTGGTCCTGTGCACAAACCACTGCTGCAAACAGAGCAAATCGGCACTCTGCCTGCCTGTGACTCAGCCTGGAAGAGCTCACTGCCATCACCCAAAACCAGCTCAAGCAGATGAAAAACACAGGTATACTCACATCCAAGGATGCCCATGTTGAGTCGAGCATTAATGTGGGAGAGCTCATCCTGAAAAACAGAACAAGCTGCATGAGCTGCAGAGCTATCAAGACCTGCCTGCCCTTCTGGGTGCTGTCCCCATCCACTGCTAAAACAGCTCTCATGTTTGGACAGATTTTGACTCCCTGTGCAGGCTGTGCCCCAGCAGCTGACTCATTTTCCAGCTGGAGATGTCCTGCCCTAGGACTGTATGTCTACATCTGTCTGTCACCTTCCTCCAGGGACCACAGGGTTCTGACAGCACCTCAGTCCAGCACTAAACTCTTCAGTATCCATGCAGGCACAACAACACCTTTCAAAATATACTGTCCTTGCTCTGCCATTCACCAGATTGCTAACTATAATCAAATCAGTTATGAGGGCTGCTTGCTCAGCTTGGCTTTTGAAGCCCACACTGTCAGAGAAAAACTGGAAGATCTCTCTGCAGTCTCCTCCACAGCCCAGTTACTACTGTACCCCTGGGGATTCAGTTCATCTGTACGCTTAGGTAAACCAGAGCAAGCTCCTCCTAATCAGTACAGCCAGTGGGATGCAGTCTGCCTGAGCTAAGGAAAAATGTCTGTCCAACATCAGTGCCTGAATAAGATCCAAAATCATGAGACATCTCTCACTCCCAGCTTGTTAGCAGGGATTTGCTTATTTGCCTGCTCTCTCTGAAAGCAAGGAGGACATGTTGTCCCTGGCCAGTATGAAAAGTACAGCTGCGTTCAGGCTTTGGAGCAGAGGGCTCTCTTTGTGCAGCAGGTGTCCTTTACTCTGGTTACACCTTCCAAGAGTAACAACAGGCTAAGAAAAGGCATGAGAACCAATTAAACCAATTAAAACAGCAACCTAGATGCAGTACCTAAAATACACCCACTGAGCTGCCTATAATTCAGCCTAGAGAAAATCTTCACCCACACTCCAGTTGCTGTAAAAACAACCCAAAGGTGGGGTGAGCAGAGTCAGCAAGCTGTAGGAAATCCCAAAGACTCCCCCCCACCATAAGAGAAGCCCAAGGAACAGCAGAAGCAGGATCTGATTGAGTGCAACCCTGCCCAGCCCCAAGGCCCCATCCTCACGTTCAGCATGGAGGCATCCCTGCGGAACTCCATCAGGTCCTCGCTCAGCTTGCTCTGGTTCTCATCCAGCACATCTACAAGGGAGTGACAAGTTCATGTTTACAGCCGAGGCCCACATAGCACCCAAGAGAATGAAGCAGAGGACACACACTGCCATCTAACTTTTGAACAAGGGCTGGGTATGGCACTCCAGTATTATTGGCTATCCTACTCATTTTTATGGGGAAGTGTGCCAATGGACTACACAAAAAGAAGCCATAAAAGAAAGGTGGCACCTGCCTGCAGACATTCCTAGGATTTGCCATAAGAGCAGTGACTGGAGGCCCCATGATGTACAGGCAGCACAGAAGTCAATAGGAACCCTCTTTGTTCCTCCTGAAACCTGCTCAGTACCAGTTTTAAAAACAGAACGAATCCTGTCATGTAGCATCCTAGCAGTGCTGCCCTGTCCCTACAGCTCTGAGCAGACAGCTCATCTGGTGCAGACTCACCAAACTTGAGTTCCAGATTCTTCTCCAGCTGGTCAATCTTCTCCGAGAGCTTCCCCAGCATGGAGCGCAGGAAGGCAATTTCCTGGTCCTTCTGGGCCATTGCCACCTGCATCTCATGGAATCGATCATCTGTCTGCTGCAGAAACTCCTTCAGACCCTCAAACTTGCACATCTCCAAGTGGGTCTCATAGGTGTCTTGATTTCCTATGAATGTGCACCTACAAGGGGAAGGCAGACACTGGTTTGGAGCAGGACACACTCTGGGAAACCTACTTGCTCAGTTGGCTCCAGGCTTTTGTGAGCTCCCAGCTGTCTGTCCTCTACAAGGAGCGCTGGTACTGCAGTTCACCATCCTGCTGGGTTACAGTGACCAAGTAGCTCCCATTTTTCTGGCCAGGGTACTGCCCCAAACTGGTTTGCCTGTCTGTCTACCTAGGTAGTTGCAAGGAGCAGCAGATCTTGGGCAAGAGACACGATGTGGTGTCCACTAGTGCTCACCAGGAGCCCAATCTAAGAGCCATCAAAAGCAGTGGAAAAAACTGCTGCTGACTTCAGATGGTGCTGGCTGCAGTGTGGCAAGGAGTAAAGACTGCTTTGTCAGGACTTCCTTGCTCAGCTTCTGCCAAGACATCATTACCCACAACAGAAAGTTTAGCTGTGCAG
Organism: Perdix hodgsoniae; assembly: GCA_035772895.1. Lineage (NCBI taxonomy): Eukaryota > Metazoa > Chordata > Aves > Galliformes > Phasianidae > Perdix > Perdix hodgsoniae. Next base: position 8,587,527 of record JAPSGF010000014.1, on the reverse strand, counting down.
CCTGCAGAGAACCCCCAGCCCAGGCTGCACCTCTGCTCATGTGGCAAACAGCCTTCTGAGCAGTCCCCATGCCCTGGGAGAAAGGCTGGCTTGAAAGACACTGCCACGGTACTTGCTCTGTCCTCCAGCTCGTCCTGCTGCTCACACACCTCATCCCAGCTGCCAGCTGAGCTTACAGTTGGGTGGCATGAGCTGCCTATTCTCAACAAGAGGCCTGGGGGCTGCCTTCTGAAGCTCTGCCAGCCTAATTGCAGTCTAAGGCACTGCAATGGTACAGTTGTTCACAGCCCATGGGGCTACCACAGGGCTGCAACAGCCAAAAAGCAGCTCAGAAATGAGCTCAGTGCATCCCTCCCACTAACAAGCACCAGCTCCTTACCCATACTTGGAATGGGGACACTTGATGTGTTCGCACTCTTTCAGATGTGCCTCCAGGTTCATTTTCAAGAGAGGTGGGCAGCTGGGGTTATTGGGGCAACGAACTGGCCTGTAATCACAGCTGCTTTCATGATCTCTGCCCATGGAGAAAAGCAAAAGGAAGGAAAATCAGTGACAAGCAAAAAATTAACGGAAATCACACAGATCATCAGGAAAGGAGCTAAGCAGACCTGTGATAAAAAAGCCTGCCATTCTAATGCCATAATTACAGCTTTAAACTTTTATTTGGTCAGCAAGTTGAGAGCAATAGGTCACATTTATGTGGGGAACATCTCATTTTGCAGCTGATCAGCTGAGCCTTCAGCCAGCTATTAGCAGCAGGAAACAGCCAGGTGACAGCAGGAAAGTGAATACATATAGGATAGGGAGAGAAACGGATTTCAGAAAGCACATTCCCAGGATACAACCAGGATAACTCCTTTTACAAAAAAGAATCCCTGAGTCCCTTCTTGACCGTAGTCACAGCATTCCTCCCCAGAAGTGAGGTGGCTGCTTTCACACTGTCTGTCCTGATGCTGATTGCCAGGTAAGCCATGAGCACAGAACAGCACCTTTTCCCCAAGACCTGACCATCTATCAGACCTGACTATTTGTCCCCATGCTCAGATTGAGAAGAGATAGTGAAAAGAACTGTCCCCAAGTCCTTCTGCCTGTTCCCACATCTTTGCACAACCAGAAGAATGCTGCAGGTGGGAGCTGTGCTGTCCCAAGGGTATCTCAGATACAGCAGCAATTGCTGGTGGTAGGGGCCCTGCCTGGGGAGGTTGTGTGCTGGTGACAAACCACTTACTTCCTGACACTCAGTTTAATTGTAAACGGGCATCCGCGGGGGTCCACCTCAAAGGCAGCAGGCTTACTGCTGGCTGCAGGCCGGCAGCCATACTTGCAGTGAATGAAGAGCTCCCCAATCTGCTCAGCCACCGCAATGTTGTTCACCACCACAGTCAGCTTGGCATTGTCCACAGGGCACTTTTCTGCAGGTGGGGAAGAAAAAGAGTCAGTGAGGGCTGAGACGCTGCGGGAGCACTTTAAAGAGTCTCTGTGTGAGATTTTATTCTTTACCCTTCTCTATCCAAGACGGCCAGCTCCCAAATCGGTGACAGTGGCATGAGCCCTGAATACTCACACATGGTCTGCAAGCTGCCAGCTCTGGTTTGCTTTGGAATTTGGTGAAAAGTTCTATTTTGTGTTAATTCAAGGCAATTCAAGATAATAAGTGAAGGAATGCCACTCTCTTTGAAACAACCTTGCGCATGCTAAATTGCAGAAGTATGCACAGAAAGTGCCCACAAATCTGCCCACACATAATCCCATCTCCCACCCCAGCCCAGAGCTAGCTAACGACTGACACAGGCTGAGGGGATAGGAACAATTCAGGGCTACAATTGCAAAGCCTTTGGTTGCAGAAGTGCTGGTTGGGATAGACTCAGGGCAGCACAGTGACAGGGAAATCGGTATGCAAAGCAGAGGGACTCCCTGACATGCAGAAGATGAACATCTTAAGGCAGAAAGAGCTACTGTTTGCTGGACTCCTCAGGGAGCTTCCTCAGGGCTTGCAGTTCTGGTAATACAAATGGCTTTGTGCTGAAACAAGAGGGACGCAGGCTCATGCCAAGGGAAGTAATTTTTGGAATACAGAGCCCAAACCAAGAGGGAGGTGGTCAGGCCAGGCTGTCAGCCAGAACTGGGGCTCCAGCAGGCTGCTGGGAGAGTGGGGTGAGCTCCAGCAGCTCTGCTCTGCAGGCGGAGCTGGCACTGAAGGGATATGCAGACAGAGAGCTGGCACTAATGGGCTGGGGGAGGAGGGCTTGGTGGTTTCTTGCCAAATACGGCCCCCTTGTTCCCTAGATGGGTAGCCACAGAAAGCTTTCATTCTGAAATCAGTGGGTCAACTCTGGGCAAGACACGTATTATCCTGGGATTATCCATTGCCTATTTCTGGATTTGAGAACATCCTGTGCCCAAAAGCTGGGCCCAGCCCTGCAGTGCCCATGCTACACTGCATACCATCAAAGCTTAGGGCAGCTCAGCCACCTGAGTCCCAGTTCCACACTGCTGCAGTGGTAGCCTGGGACTGACAGCTTGTTTAAAGCCCTTCAGATATTATTCTAAATGAACAGGTTTCTTTTAAGTGAAAGCAAACAAACCAGAAAATGACAGCATTTAGGCTACATCACACAAGAACAGTTCTGTACTCACCAGATGTTAAGGCACATCTTCTACAAAATGTGTGCTGTGGAAACAAAGAGGAAAAGCAGTGTCAGCATAAACCACATCAGATAAATTATCCCCTGTGGCTAATGATGGGAAAGGTTGGACAGCCCAAAGCCTGTTGCACAGGGATCTCAGCAGCTGTTCTGTCTGCTGTGTAGCTCAGGGTACTCTTGGGTCTGTAGCAGAGGGCAAAAACAGGTTTAGAGGGGACAGCTGGTACAGGCAGCTGAGACTCCAGCACAGCTCCTGTTCCTGAGAAGCACTAAGTACATGCTTGATGCTTTGAGGATTCTGCTGTATTCAGATCAAGATACAGACATGTCCTGCAATACTGACATTCTTACCCTCCAAGACCACATGGGATTTATCTACTTTGCCTTCCATTTTAGTCCATGCCACTCCTCTCCTTTTCCTGAGCAGTTTCCAACCAGAAGAGCATCAGTCTCCCTGCCTTAGCCAATCAGCCCATCATACACACTCTTCTGCAGCTCTTCTAATGAAGCTGTCCAGCTGCCAGGTGGATGGGACAGCTAATTTGTAAACCCATTAAATGCACTGTAAATTTTGCCACTTGATATAGCTCACTCTCCATTCTTACAGCAGAAATGTATGGCAGCCATTTAACCTGATAAAGTAGCAAATTCAATCTAACGTGCTAAAGAACATAAAGAAAGGAACGATGTCTGCAGCATTTCACAGGTCCTGAACTCACCCTGGTGGGTTCCCTGGGGACTCCTCAGCCACATTTCCCTGCCCCAGGGCCAGGACTTGGCAGCAGCACTGGAGGTACTGCAAGGCACTCTTCAGAGCGTTATCTGCAGCCATGCTCACATGGCCTTTTCCTGCCCTGCACAGCTGCATGCTGCTCTCTCCAGAGCTGCAAAACCAGAACTGCAAATGAAGCCACTCTGCTTCCTGCAGGAGATTATTTTTTCCAATATTAACCAGTAAATCTCTGTGTCTCCACTAAGAGCTGCTTATTGAAATGATGCAGCAAAATTGAACCAGCTTCCAGAACCTCCAGGGACAGCACTCCCCACAATAAACAATCCCACTTTGCACTTGTTGTTACAGCTCCATCCTAGCAATCTGAAGCACATCAGAAGCATTAGTGAACCCGTCACAAAGCCATCTTTCCTCAAACATAGCACAGAAGCAGTAATAATATACAGCTTCTATTAAAATCTCAATAAAATGGAATATAGAAGAATATTTGTAATACTCTGTGCCTTTCATTAGAGGATGCCAAATCCCTCTGCAAGCATTAACTAAATGAAGCTTCAAACCATTCCTGTCTTACAGAAAACACTTTTTTAACAACTGAAAAGGAACTGTTTCCAGGGTGCCCAGTGGCAGCAACACCCTGCAGAGCCCTTTATACAGGGAATAGGAGCTTTGACATCACTGAAGCCAAACCAGGGAGACCAAATGTGGCCAGGACTGGCAAGCCAACAGTATACTTCTCTGGGAAAAGCAGACCAGTTGTGAACAAGCCTTGGGCTTCTCTGTCTAACTGCAGTGCCCTGCATGCCCCATGCAAACAGGTTCAGTGCTGCCTTTAGGAAACCTGCCACATGCTCAGCAGCATCTCTGCAGCCACTGACAGTCACTGGGACCGTCATGGCTTGGCTGTGGGTCACCTAAGACATCCATGGAAGCCAAGCTCATGATCTGGAAGAATAATGCCTTACCCCACAGGTTGTGATCACTGGATCCTTAAACACACTACAGCACAGTTGGCAGCACAGCTTCACGGACGGCTGTTCAGCAAACACCAGTGGCTCCTAAAGAAGAGAGAGAAAAGGACAGAGAGCAGAGTTATAGCAAACCCAGGAGCTTTCAACTCTGCAAAAGGCTCAGCAAAGCAACTCTTCAGGGATGAGCCAGGAGCCCAGGACACACTAAGGATGTCATTATCTCTAAATAAATATTTGCTTGGATCTGTTTATTTCCAGCATGCAGGAGGCAGTGGAGGAATGACACTAGGAATGTCTGGAGACCCTCAGATCATCACAGATTGGGAGTCACTGGCATCTGGCTGGACTGGAACACTGACAGCAAACTGCAGAGACCATCTTTGTGTGAAAAATTCAAGTTACCAGAACTGCATGCACTGCACTGTCTGGTACTCTCTGCACGGTGGGACTCAACAGTGTGGTGTCAAAAACATTCTGGGTACTAAGCCTGAAGTTTAAAAGCCATTTTAAAACAGCTTGCCCTTTTGTATTTTGAAACACCCCGAAGGAAGTGTTCTTTCATTCCCTTATGATACAGAAATAGCATTGCTGTGCCCACATAGGCCCAGCTCTTCAGATTTGTTACCAACATAGACTGCTGGAGCAAGGGCACTGGGCACATCCTATCTGATTGGCACAGCTCAGATCAGAATGGGGCTCAAAGCATTTTGAACCAATCACTGCAGCTTACTCTGCCTTTTCATCCCACACTGCTCTCACAACTGCAAACATGATCCCCTGGGTTCCTAAATATGAAACACACACTTTTATCCTGGATCTATGGCAAAACGCCACGTGACCTTTCGTGCATCCATTGTGGGCTTAGGCACTGGGTCACAAGCTAAGCACTGCTTAGAAGCGCCTTCCCCTACAGGGAGAGACATGAGGGCAATTCCTTGCTCCCCCCTGGGGCTTACAACGAAGTCAGTGGGGTGCCACACAGCCCTAAAGGCAGGATGGGGCTCTGAATCAGGGAAGAACTGTGTTACTTTGCCTGGAGCTCAATCACCAACTTCACTATTTACAGCTCCCTACTGCTCTACAGCAGAGCCAGGCAATCACGCACCACTTTGCAAAGCACTGCAGTTTTTCAGAGAAGCAGAAAAGACTCACCATCATCCCCTCTTTACATATGGGGAAATGGTACACAAGGAAGCAAAATAACTTGCAGAAGTCGGTAGGGAAAACAAAATTATAACCACAAGTCCTGAACCTTAGTAGCCAGACAACATGAAAAGCTGCCCGTGCTAAAGGTATGTACTCACGGGAGTCCTCTAAGTTACTCTTTTGACACTGAACTTCCTAATACTGCTCCTTCCGACAATCCCAAATACCTACTGGCTCCTCCTCTTCCTCATGGAGTGAGAACGTTGAGCGCAAGGACATGTTGGACTCAGAGTGCAATGAACGGACGGAGATAGCGGAGTCAGAGCGGCGTGGGGTGCTGATCGGAGGCTTCAAAGAGATAAAAACCAATTCTTGTTATTGCAAATAACTCCCCCTGCTCCAAAACCCTATGCACAGAGAGTTCAATTCAGCCCCCCCCTCCACCAAACTCAGCCGCTCCATTTGTTCATCCACTTTGCCAAGCTGCATTGAATGGTCTCTGCGTGCCTCCCTGCTGGGGACACCACGCCGCGCAGGGACAGGACGGCCACCATCCAGCTCCGACTCGCTCAACTAAGCCGACATCCAGATTCCAAGCACGTCACTTTCTCAAAGGTGCATTTGTTTGGATACTTACTGCGCCCACCCGCAAAGTAATGGCTTGGAAGAATTAATCCTGCGCAGAAAGCTGTGTAAATCTCCCCCAGAGACAGCTACCAGCTCCTGCAGTTTCTCTAATCTCTGCAGCAGCACTTGTTGTTTCGTTCGCGATCCAACTTCTGCCAATTTTTTTTGCGTAAGTGTGCAGACTTCCTTCTATTCAATTCAGCAACAGGCTGACTTGGTCGCTTCCTGCTTGGGAGGGGAGAGCTCAGTGGACACTGCGTGCACCAATCAAGAAAAATCCCACCGGTTACGGCAGCCTTGGGGTTGGCTTTAAGGGAATGCTGCCACTGGAATATTAACCAGCAATGCATCCCAAAGGGTGCAATATCAACTAACAGCGCATAGCCAAGATGCAATTCAGTGTCAGAGCCAAAATGGAGACTTCAGACCATTGGAACTAGGGGTCTAGAGCAGCTGGGAACACAGCTACTGCTGGGTTACTCTGGAACAGATCCTTCTGGCAGATGGAGAAAAGTATAGGGAGAAGCAATTCAAGCTTTCAAGGAGCAGAATGAATGGGCTGACAAAAAATTGGCCAAAAACTTCATGCACTGAGCATCAAGATGCCCTGTGCCTCAAATGTCTGCACCTGCAGTACCATGCCTACAGCAGCAGGACCACTTAATTGAGGATCTCCAAGCAGACCCCACCACACCGGGCTGCTCCCTCTGCTACTCTGCACACAGAAAGTGCCTGGCTCATGTTCAGTCTGCCCTGGGTGAAAACGTGGAACATCACACCCCAGAGCAGGTGAAACCAATGAAAGAGGCCGGGGGGCAGTCAGGAAATTCAGCAATAAAAGATGCAAAATGAACTTCAGTGAGAGTGCACTGCAGGGGGAGTACAGTCCTCACTGGGCTGCAGGAGAGGAGCAGCACAGGATCCTGCTGGTTCTTTACATGGCTCCGCTCTGTAATTTTTATGATCCTGGGATCCCAGGAACTCAGCAATGTTGCATCTGCTTAGAAGCCAAAGTATAAAGCTCTTTCTATAAAAGGTATGTTTATTGGCTAAATACGTAAACCTTGAGGAAGAATAGCTATGAAGTAAATCAATTTTATGCATATCCATTCATTATTTTCCTCTGCTAGTAACACAAGTTACCACTAGTAACACAAAGTATTAAAACAAGAAGAATGACTGTGCATAGCTCCTATTCTGGAAGTGAGACAGAGATGAGGGCAGCAAAGGCAGGCTCTGCAGAGGCAGTTTTAGCAGCAGCACAGCCCATGTGCATCATCAGGCTGCAGCCAAGAGCATTTCCAGCAGGCTGGATGTAAGACATGGCCTGGCTAGGTGTAAGACACTGTCTTCAAACAACCCAAAGGATGGAGTGCTCACATATCTTTTGATTGAATAGCCTGTGGCTGGCTGGAAACTCAGCCACAGGCAAAGCTCCCTGTGAACTCCTGAGAGCTTCGCCAGTCACAGCAAGCCAATCGTCCAGCCATTCACACTTGCCCAGATATTCAGCTGTAATCTTTAGGGCAGAGTTCAGAGAACCTGTTCAGAGAACAGGTCATTTCCCATCTCCTCCATGAATGCTCCAATTCTGCCCTCGCTCCTGCTCCCCGAGGCTGGGAACACATGGCACTGTTTTCAGGGAGGATGACAGCAGATGCTCACTAATCCCTGCCTTGCACGCAGAACGCTCTGCTCTGCTTTAGGTTTCATTAAGAGAAACTTCAAAAAGAAAGAAGAGGGAGAGAGGTCACAGGAGGGCTCTGACTCCTCTCCAGCTGTCTCTGTGATGGCTGACAAGCCCTGGAGAAGGGTAAAACATAGTGACCAGGAAGGGAAATCCCAGATTATTTCTTAACAAAGGAAAGAAAGGGGTTAACAAAAGTTTGTCTGGAGCAGCAGGCAGAGCAGAGCAGCTCATGGTTTATTAGCATCTCGTGCTGCAGGCTGCTTCCTGAACCACTCATTACTCCTTTTGCTATTTTTGCTTAACAATACTTAGCACTCCAGGAAGGTGGACTAATGCTGTCCAAGAAAGACAACTGAGAATAGGTCCTAGGAGAGACCTACTGACTGCATACCTCCTTTGTAACACAGGTTTCCAAAGGAGCCAGGGAGCTTTTTCATCAAACATGGCTAAACGTAGTGTCCCCAGCATCTCTACTCCATAAGGACTGTACAAGCCATGAAAAGAGAGCAGTGAGCACAGCACTTGGCCCACTGGATGGTGCTGGCAGCCAAGGGCTCTCTGAAGCAGTGGTTCAGCACCCTGGGATCAGTGATGTGATGGAGAGCTGTGTCTGTCAAGGATATGAGCCAAATGTTCAAAGGACTTTTTGAAAAACAAACACATGCTCACATAAAACACAGCGAGATCTCTGAGCAACAGAAGGAACTTTATAGTATGCTGACAGTAGAGCTCTTTGCAATCTGGTGTCAAATTTATTTTAAGAAGTGCTGTTGTTCCACACTGTTGCTGTGACCCCGGAGCCTAAATGAATCAGCAGCAGTGATCCACCTTTCCCAGGCTCTGAAGCTGGCTCTCCTGACCTAACAAAATCTATATGCACTCACTTCAAATGGAGAGGCTCCTACTCACATGCCTAAATTTAAGCAGGAGCCTGTGGCTGTGAGCTGGGCTGGGGCACCAGGCACCTGATCATGTGCTGCTTTTGTTGCTGAGGTTTGCTTTGCTGTTTCCAATCTTGATTTAATCAATTTATTCAATTTCATTTATCTTTAAGCAACTAATCCTGATGTCTGTTGGGTCACTAAATAGCCAAAAAAGTAGTGTGTAAGTTGAATGAGAAACTGGATACAAAACCAGGCAGTGCTTCCCTGCAAAGACGCTGTGGGACATGGGCACATTTTTCTGAGAAGACCCTGCTGATGTAATCCCCAGGAGCTGAGCTGTATGCAGGGCTGGACATCCCACTGCAGGTTTCAGTCTTGCTCCCTGTGGTCAGAAGCCCCACCTGGAGGTGGAAGGAGGAATGTATTTTCTAGTCATAGCTGCTGGATCAGCTGTGCTGCTGACGGAAGTTGACACAGTCACAGCTATCAGTGCCAACAGCCCAGGAAGATCAGGGCATTCTGCTTACAACAGAAGGCAGGTGCACCCTTACCAGTAGGTCTGTGGGATTTGTAGATCTCAAACTCTGTAACAACATATTGCTTTCCAACAGTCTGAAAATGAGGCCCAGCAGCCAGCCCAATGGCCCAGGTCAGAAACAGCCTCTGATGCCCCACTGCCTAACCATGGGAACAGCCAGGAAATGCTGAGTCTGCTCCTGCCTCCACTGCAGCCATCTGTAGCTGATGTAACAGTGCATGGGAATGCAGAGAGAGACAGAGGAACATCAGGTGCCACTTGAGATACAACCAGCTAAGCCAGTCATGAGGGGACTCTTGCAACACTTACCATGCCATCGTCCTCATCTCGTGGGGAGTAGGTGAGTGTACTGGAAGAAGATGGAGTCCGACGATGCTGCTTAAAAGTATTGGTTCCATCAGCTTTAAGGCAAATCAGAAGGAAAAAAAAAAAGCTTCTTAGTAACATTTCTAAGCTACAGGTTTCTGTAGCTGTAAGTGCTACTTGGAAAAAGAAAAGAGTAGGGACTCCCCTATGTCAGTTCCTGACCTGAACACATCAGCACACACAATAATCCTGATCTCTGACACCTTGCTGAAGTGCACACAATCCTTTGAAGGTAGCTTGCCCAACAAAAACCATAATTTCCTCCCAGGCCCATAGGTTAAAAATGCTAATAAAAGGAAACCTTCCACTCCCACAGGTGATTGGTCAGACCACTTAGATCTAAGGAGGCTTGGATACTTCTTGTAGCACAACAGAAACATGCTATACCAAGTCAGAGGTTTGCATAAAGATAGTATTACTGACTGACACAATATTTTAAATGTAGATACTCGGGAGTCCAAAATGATCTAGAGTTTACACATGTAATCCAAACATTTCCTCCAGGAAGGTCATTAATTTCCTTATCTAAATCAGTGTCAAGTGCCAGTTTCTTGTCTTTACTAAAGTAAGGATATTTTTATTGCAAAGTGAAACCAGATCTCTTCCCACATTCACACTGCGTGCCAGAGCTCAGACTCCTCACCTGCTGGGCTTTGAAGAACAAAGCAGAAGAATTTTAAATGAGGAGGAACATTCACGCCCCCTCCTGTCTGAGCTAAAAATGACCATGGAGGTTTTACCAAAGTGTACAGCGTGACACACAGGCAAAGAGTGAAGATCAGAATTTTCAGCCCCGCTAACGATTGCATGAGAAGTCACATGGATAAATAAGGTTTAAAACTAAGCTTTGTATCAGATCCTGTTATACTATCCTAATTTCAGCAAGATCTTCCCAGTCGTTCTGCTCATGCTCATTCCATCATGCCTTCATGCCTGGTGAGCAGATGTCATGATTAAGTAACACTTGAGCTGTGTAATACTAACAACAGCACTCTGGCACCTGTTTGCAGTGAACACAAAGTGACTGTATCAAGAATGACGAGAAACAACGACGAGAAGAAGCCTGTTAAATTCTCATCCAGTGCTCTGGGAAGAAGCCCCACACATGAAATGCACTCACCCTTTGTGATAGTCGTCACAGCAGAGTACGCCGGCCCAAAAGTTGTTTCCATTCTTGTCTGAAATATAGACAGAATGAATGTCAGTGTGTATCAGTGCAGCACAGACTGAAGGCTTGTTACTTCTCCTGAACTATATATGAATATACCCTGTATGCATTCTTAAGTTTCATTTGTGGATACTGTGATTTTTCAGGGGAAAAAGTATCAAATTTTCCACCATTGTCATCATTTTCTCAAAGGAAAGGACGAGAACATGCGAAGCAGCCCCCTGCCCAGTGCTCACGGCACCCACACTTACCCCGTTAGTGTTTTCTGAAGTAGTGATGTTTGGTGTGCCACTGGAGAAACGATTGAAGCGAGCGTTCTTGTTTGAGCTCATAATCTAGACCAGCACTTGTTAGTCATGGGAAGTTTGCTCTGTGGAAGAAAAAAGACAGAAAGAGAGTTAGGTTCGTTGTACATCTCCCAGGCTCAGGGAACACTTTCCTCTAGTATTAAGTCCAAGTATTTACCTAAACTCACATAAGCCGGGATTTTCAGAAGCAAGTGGCAAGGTCAAAGTCAAGCCCCTTCAAACCCCTCCTGGGAGAAGCATTCAGCATTTTCCCAAAATCCAGCATTTTTTAAAATGACTCCTTAATCTCCCACATACTGGAACACTCATCATCACTTTACAAGTGTACAATCACTTCAATTGCAGATGAGACTCCTCAGCAGCCAAAGAAAGACAGCATCCCACTGTCCCACTATCACTCTGTTCCAAATGAGACCCACAGAGATGCGTGTGCCAGCTGTGTCTGACAGTCCCAGCACAGAGCACACCACACCCCAAACAGGCAGAGGGGTCTGAGAGAAAGCCTTGGACAAAGCCTGAGCCTACGGAGTGCCAAAGGAGTTGCGCATGCACGGAGGGCAAAAGGATGTAAAGCTGCACCAGGAAAGCCCTTATCCCTCTATGAAAGAAACCTTACTTCAATTAACACACCTGTGATTCTGGATCTCACTCAGTTCCTGTTCAGAAACAGCCCATATGTCATCACCCAGAGAGAGAAATCCCCTCCCTCAGAAGGCAGCAGAGAGGCACACTGCTCTTCTTCAGCTGTTTACCGGGTTCAAGTTTGCGAAGTCAAAGTATTGCACAATAATAATCTGTGGGAGCACATGGAGTTTGCTTTCTTTAACTTCTGTTGAAACCTGATGCTGGCTTGAGGGTTCTAAAAGAACTTCAGAGAGGGGGTGCTGGAGCTGCTCCCCCAGGAAGGAGCTGCAGCTCCACGCTGCCATGTTGCCCAGGCCAGAAGTTCCCACTGTGGGCTCAGCACAGCAGGGAGTTCTCCTCCTTGGCTGCCCCTTCTCCTTGTAGCTGGAAGTCACTGCTGGCACTCACAGCCTGTCTCAGCCCACACAGTGCTCCAGGAATAAGCTGCTCAGGAAAAATCCCAATTAAGGATCCCTTTTTATCCAAGGTACGGTTAAGTCTTGCTGTTTTCCCTGCCAGCCAGAGTCCAAGGGCTAAGCAGACAGACCAGACAAACAGCAGTAGTGAGAACTGACTGGCCAGACACAGTTGACTAAAACACAGCTCAAAACCCCGTTTTTTGCTGGTGCTTGGCTCTCCTCCTGCACGCACCATGGGCTGCAGCTGGGCAGGGCAGTGGTCCTGGTCCCACTCCTTGCAGGAACATCTGCCTGCAGCCTGCAGCCAGGTTGGGGCTGCTCTCCATGCAGCTGCTCCTGCTGCAAGCTCATCAGGAAGCAAGGCGATCCTCCCAGCAAAGGATCTTCTTTTATCCAAGGGTGACACATCCCAAATCTCCAAGCACTTCGTAACAGTGTGCGATCACCTCTTTTATAGATGGGGAAACTGAGGCTCAAGGTGTGACATGACCAAGCAGTGCAGCAGGGACCCTTCAGAGCTCCTTCAGTCACAGCCCAAAAGCCCCTGCTTTGTATGTATCCTATGCTCACGTTTTAAACACTGCAAACATGATGCTTGAGATGTCCCTAGCCCCTGCCCAACTGCTCTGCTGCCTGGCACAGCACACTGTGTCCTGCATGGGACAGCATCCACAGAGATCACTGCCCTTGGAGCTGAACTCTTGGGAAAAGCTACAGGCTAAAAAAAAAAGAAGAAAAATAAACCAAAACCCAACCCAAAGCAATAAACAAAAACCCCCAAACCAAGCTCAGGACTATCTCAAAAACACAGATATGAATAATGTTTTCCAAACATTATGAAGTTCTGTCCTGGCTGCCTGCAAATGCCAGATCCCTTAGGAAATGCTAAGCAGAGTTGCTGATGTCCAAGAACAGCAGGAATGAAGCAGGACCGTGCTGCTGCATTGTGCAGATTGAGGAGCTGCCTCCCAGCTGCAGTGCGGCTCCAACAGCTCCAAACTGCCTGCAGCAGGAGCCTTCAGGGGCACCTCCCCAGTAAAATGCACATTCCCTTGCTCCAAAGCCCACCTAGAGGAATGCAAGATCCCACTTCAACAGATCATGGATAAATCCAAAGCAAGGAAGGGAGCACGGGTTGGAACACAGGGATTTTCCACTCCTTGCTCATACCCTGCAGCGTGGCTGAGCAAACTACCTGTGAGCAGCAGGAGGTAACCTGCCCTCCATCTCCTCTGAATAGAAACTAGAGGAATGCAAGCAATGGAAAAAATGCCAAGTGGAATATTTGCTAATGTGCATAACACCAGCTACCACAAAAACAGCCAATCTCAGCCCAAACCATCGAATACAGGAGTGATTTCAACAGAGCAGACATGTCTGTAGAGCAGCCTGCCAATGCACTCTGTCACAAGGCACTGAGAAAGGCCTTTGCCTTGATATCAAAGAACTTAAAAGGAAGCGGAGAAGGTGTTCCTGATGTTAATAGCAGCTTCCCAAAGCACTTAGAAAATCCCCTCCAGATCTCTGAACCTTGGCTTAGCACTTGGGACCTGCCGGATCTGAGCAGAACCACATCCACAGGAGATGATGACAGCCACACAGTGAAAGCCTGAGTTACAAAAGACATGCACCCTGTGACCTAGAAGGAGTAACTGAAATTTACCAGCAATCACAGAACCCTTTGGGTTCCAAGTCTATCTTAGACAACCAAACACAAAGGGGCTGCAGAAATCCCAAGCATTTCCAGCAGCATCACAGAGCAGTGGATCAGCAGCGGATCAGCAGCGCTCACACGGGACATCAGCATCCTGATGTTCCATCCCAGGACTCTGCAGGGTCTGCACGTGGCTGACAGCAAAACAGCAGCCACAGCAAGAGGGCAAGTGCCCTGTGCATGAAGAACTGCTGGAAGCCCTTGTGTGTCCAGGCAGCACAGCCCTGGACCCAGCCCGTCACCCAGGCACTCTGTGCATGGAGTGGTGTTTATTTTTGACAGTAAAAAGAGGGGGGGAAAAATCTCCCTTGGAAAAAAGATGCTGTGGGAACCCGTTATTCACTGAATCACAAGGCTGATAGCAACCAGATGCAAAGTAGGGGAAGGGCTAGCTTTCAGCATTTGCACAACACAGGGATTTGGAGATTCGAGGAGAAGAAAAGTCCTAAAGTTCCTAGTTTTGTAATCCTTGCAAGGAAAAACCCAACCAGCAGTAGCTGCAGACAGCTGGAAAAGGCAGCACTCCTCCCCACTGTAGAGCCCAGAAAGTCAGCAGCAGAGCCATTCTCTGCTGGCTGTTCCCTGCTGCTGCCCTAGCAGTGCACCTGAATGGGGGAGGGCCCTGCCAAGGGGCTGCTGCCCATTGGAGGGGGCTGGCACCTCCTGTTGCAAGGCATCGCACAGAGCTCACCCAGCGGTTCCCAATGCTCAGCAGAAGGTCCTTACAGCCATCCTTAAAAACAAGGCCAAGGCTTTGAGGGGACACACGGCACAAGTAGGGACAGCAGAGGGCACATCCTCTACAGATACTGTGTAATTTGCCCAGCCCTGACCCTGCAGCCAGTTCGTGGTGTGGGCACCGCCCTGTGGGCGCAGTGGCAGCGCTGAACTTTGCACCCACAAACCTCAGCCGTGTGCCTCGTGTCTGCTTTGTTCTTCCTTCCTCCTCTCTCCTTTCACCGAATCTCTCTCTGAAGCTATTCACCCGCAGCAGGGCTGGCAAAACCAGACCCACAGGGGTGCTCACAGGCAGATGAGCCACGGTGTGCTGCTGAAGGCAGGCGTGGGGCTACCCCACAAACTGGGAATGGGCTGCACTAAAGTGAATTTCCTTATTTCCCAGCCCATGTACTCGTGGTAAAAGACAAGTTTCTGTTCCTCTACTACACCGCAGCCAGAACAGGAAGGGTAACACATGCTTTAGGGGATTGGTACATCACGGGGGAAATACTATTACAAAAGTTGAAGTGAGCTAAGCTGCTCCAGGAGCCCGGCTCGGCAGGACATGGAGCACCACCCCACAGAAGGTGGGTGCTGAGAGCAGGGGACTCAGACCTCTCCTTGCAGGTCCAGTTTGGGCAGGCTCAGTCCACATCGTTCTGCACTAATGAGGCGTTCTCATTGTTTTCCAGCTGTGAACTGGTCCACAGCAGCCTGAAAGGGGAGGGCTGTGCACAAAGCATGCACAAGGCAGGGTTCACGAGCTCAAAACCCAGCTTTTCTGCACCTCACAACACCAGCGCAGTCACTGGCTTTCTTGCTCAGTGTCTCTGAAGGAAATAGCACTCCTTCATTCAGCAACAGCATTTAAAGAACGCCGTGATTATGACAACAATGAGTATCTAGTCTGACCTGTAGGACACGGGCCTGGAGAGCACAGGTGAGCTACAGATCACTCAGACACATCTCACAGCATGGGAAGGAGAGGGTGCAGCTCCTTGGGTGCTCCTCAGGTGATCGCTTTGCTCAGGAAAGGAAAACATTTTGTATTAAACATTCTTCTCTTCTGTAAGGTTAATGATTCCTTGAGATGTTTGCAATACTTGACACCAAAACCTAAAGCAATAGCTTTCAAATACGGGGTCCCCAAGAAGCACTGCTGAGTAAGTTTCACTCAGCATGGTCATCTACAGAATAAGTAGTGAAATCTCCAAGTGTGCAGATTATACAAACTCTCCTGTGCCAATTAAGATTTACAAAGTCAGGAAACCTGTGAGTAAACCAAACTTGGGCCTGTTATTCCCCCAGCCCCTCTGTCACAGTGTGCCCAGTGAACCTAGCAGGAGGCTGAGCTAATGCAGGCAATAGAAAGCATTCCTTTACCCCACTAACAGGGAACACCAGTGCCTGTTGCTGCTGCACGCTGTGGAGAAATGCAGTAATAACAGGTTCAGAAAGGACTGGACTCAGTAATGTGCAACAGGTCTATAAATGGATATGGAAGGATCCATCAAGGACATGCCTCCTCACATTCCTAATCCATCTGCTCTGAATCTCGGAAATCATCAGGCAAATGGATGGTGGAAAGGGGTCAGGCTCACGTGCTGACAGCCTTCATTTGCAGGGCAGCCGCACAGAGCTGCAGCTGAGCACGGAGCTGTGGGCACCTCCTGCACCCCTGGGGTGACCTGAACACGGCCAGCCGTGTGTGCCGAGATGTGCGTCAGTGCCAGAAGATCAAACGTGGGATGAAGCTCAGTCCTACCAGCAGAGCATGGCACTTCCAGCTGGTGGTTCCTCGCTTCTGCGGAACAGAAAGGCTTTTCATCGTGCACGAGTCTTTTCGTTGCTTTTAAAAGCCCTACAAACTTTTCTGAGCTGATGTGAGACCAGAGCTGTACAGCGCTGTCATCAAGAAAAATAAATGTGACATTTTTAATTGCTGCTGCTTTTACCAGTGCTTCATTGTACAGCGGAGCTGAGAGGGCACATCCAGCAGTGTGACAGAAGCACAGCTGTTTGAATGCTGCCATTCCTTTCAGCAAATACAGTTTGGAAAAGGAAATACTTTTATAGTAAATGTTCTTTTCTTCCATAAGGTTAATGAGACCTTGGGACGGACTGGCTGTCTGCCATACTTGACACTAAAACCTAAAGCAATAACTTTCAAATGTGGTTGTAACAGGATCAAAAGCAACTGCTCTGGTGGAACAAAACATCTCATTTTCCCCAGAACACTAGAATTGAGTTAGAGCAGAGGCCATAGTCCAATGCCGTTTCTGTGTCACAAAAGCCATACTTGAGGCTTTGCTTCCATTTTAGGAAGCATCCACCTTCCACACCATTTTCCTTGCACATGAGGCTGCAGACAAAGTTTGGCAGTGCCTGGCCCTGGTTGGTGCTGGTTGAGTGCCTGCACATTGCTGCTGGCTTGGCTGGAATGGGCGTGAGCAGAGCTCTCACACCTGGCCTTTATATACAATGAGCCTTAACACTGGCCCTAAAACTACAGTGCTGCACACTTCAGATCTTTCTCTTATTCTCACTTAAAGAACAAAAATCCAATAGATAGAAAGGCTCCAATTCCTTCACAGCCCTGGGAGCCACTGGAAATGGCAAAGGGCTCCCACAAGAAATGCACAATTAAACTTGTAAATAGCATTGGTCAGGCTCAGAGCTCTCTACAAAGCTAGCACAGCCCAGTGAAGGGAAGAAGGAATTCCCCCAGCACACACAATTTACATACAAGGAACTCTATGGCATACCAGGTAAGCAGCAAAGCCCAGGGCGTGAAGCACTCCTGCCAACACCCTGTCCTGGCAGGACGGCCCATGAGAAAGGAAAGCCTATGCCTGGAAGGCTTCAGTGAGCAGCACAGGAGCAGCAGTAGGTTGCACAGCAAACCTCTCCAGCAGCTCCGGACTGCCTTGCTCACCTCTCAGCTCTGCCAGCACTGTGCAGGTGGCTGAGGCCAGGTTAGTTTGCGCTTCAGCAAGGCTGCAACAGAGAAAAACAAAGTAACTCGACTAGAAGTCGGGAAGAAATCTGAGCCTGTCACCATTACTCAAAATGTACCAAATATCACACTTCCTTCCCTTCCTTGCTCTCCCCGAACATATTCCAAAGCTTTGAAACTCGATGTCATGCTCCTCATTGCCTTCTGGGTGCAGCCAGAGCACTTTAAAGATCCATCTGAAATGCATCAGCTTCTTCCCAAATAAAAGGTCCCAGTAAATTTCAGTCATCTATGCCCTTTTGCACAGTTATTTTGCACAGTTTTCCACTGAGAACAAGCTGGGCACAATCCAAAGCAGCTAACACTGCTCAGGGACTCTTAGCCAGCAACCCAAAAACTGTAGTGTTTTACAGGCAGCATGTGAGCAGAGCGATGTCCTGCCCTTAGACAAACAAGCACCGAATCTTTGATTCCTGAAGCAATCAACAGAGATCGACACTTCAGTTGTGGCACATCTACCGAGCACTGAGCTTCAGTGTCCCACACCATGCTAGGAAGGCTGTGTTTAAACTGCCCCAGCAGACAGTCAGCAGCTGCACTGCAGTCCCAATGGTTTGGGACACAAGGGAGAGGCAGTGAG
>JAPSGF010000014.1:8373626-8569368 GCA_035772895.1 Perdix hodgsoniae | reverse complement strand
GTGTGTGTGTGTGTGTGTGTGTGTGTGTGTGTGTGTGTGTGTGTATTGCTCCCCAGTGATGTAAACAGAAAGGCATGCAGAGCAGTGGGCGACATGTAAATTCAGCTGGAAAATCCCACAGCTCAGCCAATCCTTGTGCTGCCCCGCGCTGCTCACAGACCAGAGGGGTTAAGAGAAAACAACCTGAGCACACACTGCTTCATGCCTCCAACCTCAGAAATCTGCAGGAACAGGATCATCCACCGTTCACACTGAAGGGAGTTTGATTGTCTCGACCTTTTTAAGTAGTTCCCAAACTGTTCATAACTGAATATTGAGCAGCTCAACGAAGTGACACAGTCTGTGCTTGCAGAGATGCTCCAAGGAAAACCAGTTAACTAAGTTAACTCATTAACACAGTAAGGAAGAGAATCCCCTTGCAGCCAAATGGGGCCTTCAGTGAGGAGCAGCACATAGCCGTAAGGATGGGCATCCATGGAACAACAGCCTCCTCCAGACAGCTGCTATGTCCCCAGCCAGCCCCAGGGCAGGGGAACACGGACAGCACGGACCTCACTGCCCATGGTGAGAGAGTGCACAGGAGGGATGGTAACAGGCATAAAATGGGGGGAAGAGGTCTGACAGCCTGAGTGTGTCCACGTTACTCAAGTGTTTGGTTAGTGAGACCAGGATTTGCTCTCAAAGTGCCTTCCTCCTGGCACAGCTGGACTTGGCTTCAGAAAGTGCCAATTTGGGCTACAAGATGCCTCAGAATCAGCCAATGCTCAGCTCATGAGGTGACTGCTGAACACCACCCAACTTCAGCCACAACTGCAAAATGTCCAGCACTCAGGACCAGCCCACCCAGAGCTCTCTGAGAGCTAGATTTACCCAGCGTTTTCATGACCCCACCTGAGATACCCCAGGACTCAGTGGGAGCCCGCAGGGCACTAAGCAGAGCCCAGATCTTACACCTTCCAGCCTGACCCTTGGAAAACCCCCAAACTCTTCGATTTCCTCTCGCCAGACATGCAATGAGGACGGCACTTTCTGTTCTTTTTGAACTCGTGGTCAGTACCCCCACGCAATACACATTTCCTGATCTGCTCCTCTCCTCACGCAGCTCCTGCAGCCCCCATCCAAGCAGCCAACCCCGACACTGCCTTCCTCCCTCTGTCAGGGCTCTCATGGCCATCTCTCACACGCCGCAACCGAACTGATCACTGCGGCTGCCCGCAGGAACCAGCGGGAGAAACATGGCCAACACACAACAGCTGTTTCACAGGGCAGGCTGCAGTACCTCACTGCGGGAGCACTGCACGAGGAGGCACCATCAGCCTGCCGGGGTCGGAGCAAAGAATGGCCCCCCATCGCCAGGCGTGAGGCAGAGGTGCCCAGCACCGCTCAGCCCGGCCTGCCGCCCCCAGCCCACACCCCGCTCTCGTACCACACTCCTCCTCGACCCCAGCAGAGCCCGAGCCGCCGTCTCTGCCATCACAGGACAGCCACGGGTCTGGAAGGCGCCCACACTTCCATACAGTGTCAGGAATGGCTCGGGAGCGGTGACAGAAATCCACCCCTCCGTGTCCCACACTGCGTGAGCGCCCCGCCGTCCCCGGCCCGGCTCTTCCCAGCGCTCCCGCAGCTCCGCGCCGGCCCCGCTCGGCTGTGGGTTCCCCCAGCGGTACCTCGCAGCGGCGGCGGCCGACGCGCCGGTCCCCGATCCCGGCACATCGCGGCCCCAGGCCTCCCTCTCGCTCGTCTAGCGGCTCAGCTGCCGCCCGGGCCAGAAGAGCGGCGCTCTGCGCTCCTCGGGACTTGTAGTCCTGCCCGTCCGCTTCTCGCCGCGACGCCGCGACGCTCGGACTACAATTCCCAGCAGCCCTTTCGGCAGAGCGCCGATTGGCGCTCCCGCGGCCGCTCCGCGCTACAATCACTGTTACTACTGGCTTCTCCTGACGCCCTGCGGGAGCCAATCGGAAGACAGCGGACCACGCCTCGGGCCATGCTGCGCCGCGCGGCGCTATTGGAGAGAGGAAAAGCGTCGACCAATAAGCGTTGGGAGAGGCGGGACGGCGATCACCTCAGCTGCTCGGGATTGGTTGGATCCACAGGCATGCTGACCAATAGCGGCGGTGGGATACGTATAAATTCTACAGCGAGGGCGCATTTCGGCCTTTCCGGGCTCGAGGTGAGTGGTGTTCTGTTCGCTGCATTTGGGCGCTGTGCGGCCGGGCGAGCCGGGGATGATTTCTGCCTTTCTGACACCTCGTCTGAGGGCGGCGGGCGGCCGCGGCCACTGCTGACGCTTTACGGCTGAGGCTCGCGGTCCCGCGGTGCGACTGGGCCGGGCGGTGCGGCTCGATCTCACCGCGCTGCTTTTTCTCTTTCAGGACCCGCTGGGAACCAGGCCACGTGAGGGGCAGCGAGAGCCCGGGCCGCTGCCCTGAGCGCCCGGCACGTTTCTCCCGCCCGACGCGTGCGGCGGTGCGGAGCGCGGCGCACGTGGGGGGAAGCGAGGGTTGAGCGCTGGGCGGCCTCCGTGTTTCTGCTGGAGCTCCTGTGCCGGGCTGACTTAATAGCTCGCAGGTTCAATAAAGTTTTCAGAAGATTTGAAGTTTTGCTTCCCTTTCTTCTATGCGTCGCATGGGAAACTACAGCGCGATCGTACCTTTGGCTGCGGGCACAGAATGAACTTCGCTACTTAAATGATTAACCAGGTGGGGCGTGTGCGACGATAGCCACAATACCACCGTAGCCGCAGAGATTATTTAAAAAAAAAAGTTTATTAACAGGAATGAAACAAAAGCTGTAAACGAGCCAGCACGAATGAGAAGTGCAAGTAATGCCGCGTTGTCTGGCCTGTTGGGTGCACTGAGCACTGCTCCATCGCTGGGCGGCAGCCGAGGCCCATGTAAAAAATGGCCGTATCTGAGGAAGGGCTTCAGCAGAGGCGTTGTGGGTGCGGGCACTGGGGACAAGCAGAGCGTGGGCAGTCTTGGATGGGATAGAGGGGGGAGTTGCGCCTCACTGAAGCATAGGTGTGTTAGGAAAGGCCACAAATGCAGCTGTAATGTTTATGCTGTGTTGCTTAGGTCCCTAAAGGTCTATTTGAGGAGTAGCATTTGCACCTCCTCTACTTAAATTATTCTTTTTAGCTTGCTTTTGGTCCCCCGATAAAGAACCAAGTCAATAACTGCCAGCTTTTTCATCAAGATGCAAGGCGTTCCTGCCTGGAGAAGAGGGCAGCGTCTGCAGGGATTAGCAGCATGGGGGCAGGGACTGCTGTTATGCTGCTGAGATGGTTCTGAGAAAATACGATACCAAAGGCAGGCTTGGGAGCAGATCTGAGTGTTGGAGCTGCCTGTCTCCTGTGCCTCTGTGGAGATTCCCAGGAGCTGCACAGGCAGCATACCAAAACACTGCTCCCTCAGGCTGAGGGCTGTAGAAAATTCCACTTTTTTTTTTTAACCTCAGCTAGCAAGAATGTGCTACAGCCCAGAATGAGAATGGAGGTAGCAGTCAAGCAGCATCGCGTAAGGTACAGATCAGGTAGCAGCTGCAGCACACCAAAGCTCAACAAAGCAGCACAAAACAGTTCAGTAGGCTTCCACTCCATAAAGCCTGATCAGAGTGCAGGGCAGCTGCAGTGATGCTTGGAGTCTGCCTCTGCTGAGGCCAGACAGGACAGGGTGACTGTTGGAGGAGTGAGTGGCAGGGCTGATGAGAAACGGGAGGCCCTGGCTGCTGTTCCCCAGGTCCGGTGGCAGGAGGTTGTGTGCTGCAAACATCCCCCAGGAACAGGTTTTTAGCAAAAATAAGAGAACCGAAAGACGTTTCTCCCTAAAAAGCTATTTATGAAAAGGTTTATTTTAGGCTCTGTGTTATTACTGTGCTGGACCCGTTTCAGCAATTGCTCTGCATGTTGCTTATTTTACTGCAGCTCACTAAGAAGTGCAGCTCTGAGGGGTCTCCTCTGTCACTGCCTGCCTGGCTTCTGTGCTGAGGGTCCTTGTGCCCTTTGGGAATGCTGCTGCAGCTCAAGCTGGCACAAGGAGGGGCAGCTGCACCCCGACTCACTGCTGAGAAAGCTGATGTCTGGGGAGTGAAGGGTGGGTTGACTTCAGTGGTCCATTTAGAGCAGTGCAGGGAGGTTCAGTGCAGTGGGCACCTGGTGCTAGTGCATGTGCTGAATAAGAAAATTGCCAAAGGCCAAACATATCATCCAGATCTGTACTTTGAAGTGCAACTTGGAAAAAAGCAAAAGCCAAATGCTTGGCACCAGACAAAAGGGGCGAGGAGTCCATTGAAGAGAGCTGGCAGAAAAGTCTTAGACCTGTACAATCAATGCCTACAGCACTCTCCTCATCTTTCTTCTGTTAGAAGAAAGAGCTGTCCCAAGAGAACTTCAGAGATAGCAAAGCATTGTTGTGGTCTAAAAATGTTATCACACTTACATAAAGGTATTTAGAATAAGCTGCAGAACATTATCTTTCTTCTCATTAAAGTACTAGAAATGGCTGTAGTAAGAGAACCAAAGCCTTTACCAAACAGATAAACAGTCAGGAGATCTCTGTACAACAGATGTGCTTGCAGGAGCTCACTCAAACAGACATCTAAGCTCTTTTCTTCTGCGGGGAAGAGGAGAAATCTTCATCGAGGAGGTATGTTACAACGCGGGAAGGACCGACAGACAGAAGTAAGCAGCTGCAAAAACGGTTGCCTTGAAAATAAAGCCTTCCTGCATGCCCCAGGATCTGAACAGCTGAATTCCCACAGTGTGGAAAAAGGGAATTCAGGATTTTTTCTGCCCAGATGTTTGGTGGGGAGCAGACACTCCCCCACAGCATCACTCCTAACGCTAACGCACCCGAAGACGCTCTGGGCTAAGGATTGTCACTGCTGAACAGACGCAGGAACCCATCGCTCCAGGAGCCACAGCTGCACTGGGAAGTGGCTCTGGGCAAGGCAGGAGTGGAGCAGCTGGGAGAGGTGCTGCTTCTCTGCAGGGAATGGAGCAGTGCGGGGCCGTGGGTGCTGCGGGGCTCGGGGAGCGGCGGTGGTGCAGCACGGCCAGCCTGTTGCCAGCCTGAGGAGCTTCTGCTGCTTTCACCCCCCACGTCTCAGCTCACCTTTTACGCAGATACAGACACAAGACAGACATGCACACACTGTCCACGAGGAGAGAGCGCGGCGCACAAACACGTGGCATGAGTCTCTGTACAAACGCACCGAGCACATCAGAACCTGCAGCAGCCCGAGCCTCTCACTTCCTTCTTCACGTAATCATGGAGCTTGAATTTGGGTTCGTTGGGCAGCTTCATGGATCTGTGTTTCAGTTCTCTGCGGGAAGGGGAAAGCACATTACTTCTCTGCCCGTACAGCCTGCTATCAAGCTGTGTGACACCAGCCCCTTCACAGTGACCGGTGCTGCATGCTGTCCTCCCCACAGCCAGAACCCCCCCCCTTACTTTGCGATAGCTGTGAATGCTAACTCCACATTGAGGCCGCTTTTGGCGCTGGTCTCCATGAAGGGCACCCCGTACTCCTGCAGGACAAGACAGCATTTGTACAGAGCTTCGGAAGAAATGTGAAGACATAGAACCAAGCAGGGCAGCGGAGGGTTTAAAGGATGAACAGATGAGGGAGAAAAAAGTGAGACAAAGGATGAATCCCACTCTGCAGTTATCCCCATGGCTGCTGTGCTGCCTGCCCAGTCTGAGCATAACAAATACCCCCACGCAGCAGAGAACCTCCCATACCTTAGCCAATTTTTCTCCATCTTCCCTTTTCACCACTCTGTCCTGGGCTGAATCCACCTGCCAACAGCAAAAGAACAAAGGCAGATTATTTGGAAGCTCAGCATTAAATAAGCCCCATGCCCCAGGAAAGGTCTCATTTCCTCCCATCAGCATAATCAGCAATGCCCTGGCAGCAAGAGGGATCTGGGACTCAGATCCACAGGGTGAGCACAGGATGCTGCTTTCATCTCCAGTACCTCAATTCAATGCAGCATTCCTGGGAGAGACTCTGCAGACCATCAGCACTCAGAGCAGGAGTCAGCTCTGTGCACCAGGAGGGAGATGGGCAGGACCATGGCTTTGGTGATGACAGCATCCTTCCCTGGGACACGTGGTCACTTTCTGTGCCTCTGCTGCCCCAAAACCTGCAGCTGCATGGCTGCACTGCACCCACCCCTGCCCACGTTCATACCATCCTGGCAGGACCAGCTCTATGGGGCCAGCTCACCTTGTTTCCCAGTAACATGAGGACCACATCCTGCTGTGCATATTCGTGGATCTCTGTCAGCCATGCCTGGAGGGACACAAGCAGAGATGCAGTGAGATGGGCTTCAGGAGTAGGAAGAGTCAGCTGGAGCTGCCCAGCCATGGGCACCAGGTGCCATGTGTGGGGAACCTGTGGGTCTGCGGGGAATGAGGTACAGCGGGATGTGGTCCTCTCCTCTGCCCCCGTCTGCTGCTAAGGCAATGGAGCAACATGGGGACGCATCGCAGCAGAGTGGGGACAAGGGAGCACCTTGCTGCTGGCAGCCGGCTGCCCCTCATCACCAGGAGCAAGCTATCCAGCTGGTGCTGTAATTACACATGGCATAAATCTGTCACTGAACTGAGTCCATTGGCCTTTCTGGTTGCCAGGAAAGTGAAAATGTTCTCTCTGTGTCCTCCAGCATCCTCATCAGCAGCCCCTCAGAAGCTTCCAGCCGGGCACGCGGCACTGACTGCAGCCCTTTGGGAATGCCCACAGCTCGCACTGCCAGCACGCACCTCCCACAGTGCCACCTCTGTTGTGGGGCAGCACCAGCCACAGCTCCTTTTAGCTTTCTTTTTCCCCAGGCTCCCCAGACTCCATTCATCTCCAGCACAGAGCATCATGAAAGCTGCCAAATCTCCATGCCACCTGCAGCCAATGACCCACGGGTTTGCTCTGAGCACCAGCCGGGGATTCAGGGCTTAGGGAGCAACAGTAGCATCCCAGAAACAAGCAGAGCTGCCCGAAGCCATCAGGAGCAGTCCAGGAGGTGCCACACATACCTGGATGTTGTCAAAGGATGCCTTGTTGGTGACATCATACAGCAGGAGCAGGGCTGTGGAGAGAGTGGTGGGTGTTAGTGCTGGCACCATGCTGTGCTCCCCGAGCTCCCCAGCCCTGCTGGGGATGTGCTCACCATGGGCATCCCGATAATACGCATGTGTGACACTGCGGAAGCGCTCCTGGCCAGCCGTGTCCCAGATCTGCAAGGCAGAGGAGAGGGCTGAAAGCATCACGCCACCCCTCACAGGATGGAAACAGCACACGACCAATAGCACACTGCAGCCCTACAAAGTTTATTCAGCATTTTGCTTCTAACAGCAACCCAGGGGCTGATCTATTTGCACATGAGCAGTTTGCAGCTGCAGAGGAGCTTGCTGAGGATGGTGAGAAGTGACAAGTGCAATAAATACGTAAGAAGCACCTCCCTGTTCCTCAGCACATCCGATCACAGGGGCATGGTGTGTGACAAAGGGCTCATGAGCTCCATTGGAAATCGACCAGCAGAAGGATGCACAGGGACTGTGCATTGAATTGATCCGGTTTTAGCACAGCGATGTTACCAGAGCACCCTGAACACTGTAAGCACAGCTCCAGGGACTCACCTGCAGCTTCACCTTCACCCCGTCCACTGTCAGCACCTTGTTCTGCAAGACAAGACAAAAGAAAAGCAGCGCTGAGGCCGGGAGCTGCTGCCCCATACCAACTCTGCCAACGCGTTGCTGATTTTCTCTCCCCATTTTTTAAATTTCCACAGCTCCTGTTGGAGCAATTTGCAATTTGCACAGTGAGAAGATCATTTCCTGTGTTTGCTGCAAGTTTGCTGCAATCTATTTGGATACTTAAATCTTCGTGCTTGCAACGCTGATTTAATGTGGTGTGTGGCTTGGGCTGGATCACCTCTGGCAATAAATTAACGAGTGCCAGCATTCCATCTTAGCAGCCTTCAAAAGGCACAGCTAACGACTCCATATTCAGTTAGCAACCTACACAGATCTCCTTTTCCTGCTGCTTTTACTTGTTGCTCTCCCAGCAAGCACTGGGCTGGGTCCCCACAGCCATCTGTGGTGAGGTGATGCCCGCTGTGCCCCAGCTGGGGTCTGGCATGGTGCTGGGTGCTCTCTTCCTGCATAAACAACTGCAAATAATGATCCAGCAGCTCCCACAACACCACCAGGATGCTCAGCAAATTAATTGGCTCCAACAGCGATTGCTTTGTGGACTGACTCCAAGGTGAGCCATGAGCTATCACCATGTGACGTGCAGCAGCAGCACCTGACCAGGAAGGCACAGGACACGTATATCCCTGGCAACACCAACCACAGTTTTCCTATTTGATGCCATGCATTCCCAGACAGATCCAGGACTGCAGCAGCAGAGCATCGCCAGCACCCTGGGTGCTGATTTTCAGAGCCCCACTGAAGCCAGCAGAGCTGTAGGATGGGCACAGCGAGGCACTCAGCATCCCCAGTGTGTTAACCAAACCCAACCCTACATATAAAGCAGTCCCAGAGCAAGGAGCAGAGCTCCACAGAAATTAGCACAGTAATCGCCGGGGTATGACTACAAAAGCCCCAAGCAATGACAGGGCCAGGTGGGATGCTGGTCACACCTGCTGTGATGCCAATCCCATTGCTTTCCATTAGAGCATGGCCATGAGGATGTGGATGAGGAGGATGGCATGGAGCGAAAAAGCACGCTAAATTTACACTGTCTGCTGAAGCGGGCGCAGGGAGATGAACATGGTTTATAAATACCTTCAAAGGCAGTGATGGAGATGAGGGAGGGGAGTGACTCACAGCCCAGGAGGGGAAGAAGTGGGCAGCCTGGCTGCGGCTGCAGAGGGGAAAGGGAAAGAGAAAAAGGAAAGGGAAAAGGAAAGGAAATGGTGCAGGTGCACAGCTGGAGCTGCTGGTGGATCTGCTGCATCACAGCTTCAAGCAGCACCAGTGAGAACACCTAGCCCAGCCTGGAGCTGCTGCCTTCCTAACAAAGCAAAGCACATTTGCTTTGGTGGGATGTGAAATACCTTGCAATAACTGCACGTTATTTTTTCCAGGATGTCTGTTCATTTCTTTGTTGCAATCAGCCAGCTCTCACTAAATATTTCATAGAATTTATGCTCACTGCTCGACGAAAGGAAAACATTTGCCAGCAGCTACAGGTGATTTCCTGCAGGCGACAGCTTGCAGCTGCCCACAGCAGGACAGCCTGGGGACCTGCAGAGCACTCTGCCCTGCAGCACAGCTCAGGCTGATACCCACATCCCAGCCACACTGCAGACAACAGCTGTGCCTGGCACCGAGCAGTGGGGGGCAGCAGCCCAGGGTGTTTACGGCCGCTCCTCGACCCTCTGCTCTGTGAGCGATGCCCAGAGCACAGCTGTGGGTTTGGAGCACAGCAGGCAGTGGCTGTACTGCAAACCTCACCCCACAAACCTCACTCCGCAAAGCACCTTGTGAGTGCTGACACCTCGTTTAGCACCTGTCCTCTGGAGGAGCTTAATTAGAAGCCAGCGAGCAGCAGCAGGATTCACACTAATTACAACTGCCCTACATTTTGTGTTAGGGGAGGATTCTTAAGCTTAATTACCATCTGGAAGAGCAGCGGGGAGCTGTGCATAGAGGTGCTGCTGGGGCAGGCTGGGGAAAATGCATGAGTCTGTGAGGCTGCAGTATGAAGCTGACACTTGTGGTCATCCACTGCAGGACATACTCAGGACAAGTGAGGGAGCACTGCGCTCGAGCACAGGCTCACACAGCGCACTATAGCAGAGGTAACGCTTGCAGCAAAGCTACCCATGCAACTGATCTCTGCTGTTGCTCTCTGCATGTTCAGGAAAGCAGTTCTTGCGCAGCTTTTCACACGGGCTTTGACAGTGCTGTCAAAGCATTTTCTAGCAGAGCTTACAGTGTGGAACACTCAGAGAGTCACTGCTGTGGGAGCAAGATATTTGTAAGTGAAATTGTCCTCAAGACATCAGATAAATAAAGCTGGAGCCTCGCAGATGCAGGGCAATGCAATTACCGTGCAGACAGACCTCAGTGATGAGCAGCATCACCCACCCAGCGCTGCAGCCACAGCATGGTCCCACCCAGCACTGCCATTGGGAAGCAGAGGAAGGGAAGACTCAGAGGCTGCTCCCCACACCCTACTGCTGTCCAACATTGTGCTTGCAGCTGCTGGGGCACTGCCTGCAGAAGGATGTCCCACTGGGAGCCACGTGCATTGCCCACCGAGGCCGGAGCACCAACTCGTGGTCAGTTATCGTATGGACAACCCGACCCTGTGTTTCCTGCAGCTTTTCTGCACATTTGCTCATTAATTAATTAAAGCCTTAAGCGTTTGGTTGGATACATGGATTAACTCGCTTCACAATTAAACTTGACAAATCAAAAGCTGCTCACTGCAACACTCCAGTATGGGGAGGGGGAGAACTCCCTCTGGTTCCCCCAGCACACCCGAGAGCTCAGGGTAACCCAGCCACAGCATCACCTCCACGCACACCAATGGCATGGGGACACCAATGGCATGGGGAGACTCAGGGATGGGGACATGGTCACTCCCTGAGAACCCCACTTCAGGGGCAGGTGCTGAACCCAGCCTGCTGCTGGGACTTTAGCCACAGGGTGGACACCACAGCCACCCCTGCATCAAGGCTGGAACAGAATGGTACCAAATGCCATCAGTGCGCAGACCCCAAATTCCTGCCCCAACATAGACACCCCACAGCCGAGCAGGACTGCACCTACAGACAGACACACACACACTGTCTGTGAGAGCAGTGATGGAAATGGATGAAGGATCAATATGGAAAGCTGCCCAGAGCAGCAGGACACCACAATTTGCTCATTAAAACCCTGGAGCTTCCCCAGGGAACACACACGTGCTGCCAGCGAGCTCAGCACCTCCAGCCACAGCAGCCCAGCCTGGGGCAGCACAGATGCTCTAAGAACAGCCCCACAAAATTCAAGAAGCCTCAGTGAGTGAAAATGAAAAAACTCCAATCCCTGCTCACTTGAAGCCCAGGACGGCAGTTTTGCCACATTCCGGCAGGCAGCTCACACTGATAACAGCACTGAGCTAGGGCTGAGCATGGGATGCTCTAAGGGAGAAAAGGTCCCAAGTGAGAATGCATCCCATACCAGAACTGCTGTCACCATGGCCCTGAGCATCCCTCAGCCCCAAAGCATCCCTCAGCCCCGCTCAGGGCCAGCCCTGCAAGTCAGCTGGCTGTAAACCTCCTGTGGTGTCTGATGGGGGAAACACAGCAAGAGAGCAGCAGGCAAACACTGCTCATGGATCTGAAATCAACATCTATTAGGAGAGCTGAACAAATACTGAAGTTCCAACAACTGCAAACAGACACTGGAGTAGCACAAGCACTGCTGGACCCTTACTGCAGCTTCACATGAGCCCTCAGAGTGACACCAAGTTGGTGTCTCCACGTTGTGGAGCAGCAGACAGGCACAGAACCAGGCAGTCCTCAACAGCCAGCACAGCACAGGGAAGGAGCCCACCTGCCCCTCTCCTCCAGGGCCATGCACACTGCATTAAAGTGCAATTAGCATCTCCCCAGCTGCCAGCCCCACGGCAGATAAGAGTCAATCCTCTTTTTAGAGCAGATACACCAAAGAATTAGGGGCTTATCAGCTTCTATTCACATCAGCCTGCACATAAAAGGTTTTTCTGGCAAGAAGCAAAGAGACATGTCTCAGGGGCAGATTAGGGGTAAGAGGATCTGTTGAGGATCACAGGTTTTACAGTAAGGCCCTGCTCTGCTCCTCAGCATCCTCCTGCAAAGCCTACCCCATCCCAGCCCATGAAATGAGAATACTGGGATCTGTGAGCGTGGGATGCTCTGGGGAACAGCCCCAAGGAGATGGGGGTGGAAGGGGCTCACCCCTGTATCTCTTCTGCTTTATTAAAGAAGAGAGATTTTTAAAATATCCATGCTGACTTCCCAACCAGGAGCCTTGGAAACAAAGGGGCAGAGATGGCTCACGCCAATCTGTGTTAACACTGGGGATAAGTAATATGGTGCTCAGCGTATTTATCTTCATTTTCCTTACCAATAACATAGCACAGCACATTTATTGTGGCATCAATTCTCACGTACAACATACGCAGCACCTGTCAATGCTATGAGAATGAAAAATGGGTCATCAATTAATGCTGTGCAGGGAATTGTTTACTCTGCTCCCGAGGGAAAACAAAACCTTGCATCAGTTTTTGTGCCAAAGAAGCATCAGAAGTGAAACAATCTGCTTTGTTCAGCATTGCTCTACACCAGCCACAGGGTGGGGAGCAGCCCCTGGATGAGCACCCACAGCCCTGATTGTAGTCCCAATCCTTGGGTCAGGGTTCTGGGAATCCCACCTGAGCCCTGCAGCCTTGGAGCTGCTCTGACCTTGTGTGGTCGCTGCTGCAGGACTGTGCCTTCCTCCAGTGCAGGGGATGTGCCTCAGCTCAATGGAGATGTGCCCAAGGAAGGCCCCCTGGCTCCATCCACCACGGCATGCAATTAGCAGGGTCTGTAATTACAGCTGGAGGTGCAGCCAGGCTTCTTTCTATCTGGCACCCAAAAGGATGGAAACCTGCCTGAAGTTTCAGGGATGACTTTGCAATCCAATTAAAGGAAATCAGGAAAGAATCCTGGCAGCATCTGGGAGTAACGGAGCATCTTCTGCAGACAACACTGCAAACAGCATTATTAAATAGCACTTCTCATCCCTAAAAATAATAATAATAATAATAATCCCACAGATCTGATAAATGGATCTGGAGCTTTTTATCGCATCCCAGCACAAACATACTCATCCTTCATCCGTGGCTCTGGGAAGCCAAGCTCCATCTAAGCAGGAAACCTGGGTCCAGCTGAGCCTTTCAAAGGAAGAATTTAGGGAAAAGAGAGCAACTAAATGACTGCAGTCTATCTTTATGATTCCACTGAGACACTGGCAATGGCCCATACATACAAGGTCTTGGTGCTTGGAACCCATGCCTGCTGCAAGCCAGCACTGGGTGCACGATTGTCTTTTCCGCTTTTCAACAATATCCCCAGCTCTTGCATTCCTGTTGCTATCAAAGTGGGCTCTCTGCAAGGTTTCTACATCAGTTTGGAGCTGCCAGCTGTGAAGTGATCCCAGAGACACCGCAAGGAAGCAGCTGGGGAACACTGGGGGCAGAACCCGTGGCCCAGCCTCACATGTTCCGCAGCCACGCGGGACCCACAGCACACTGGAGGTGTTGGGCAGCACTGCTGAGCACTGGCACATTTCAGATGGGGAAGAAGGAAATAACACAGCTGTGCTACAGCGCTGTGATGGGAAGCAGGCTGCTCCGGTCTGGGTGCGAGGCTCAGAGCCGGCACCACGCCTGCCCCTCCCAGACCTATCTTGGGCATCTCGCAGCACCTCAGCAACAATTATAGCAATGATGCCGTCTGCCAGGCACAGGCCGTGCTGCAGCGTCTGCACTGGGAATGGAGCTGATGGGCACCTCCTGGTGCCCACAGCTTTGCTCTCCTCCTGCCAGCTCCTGCTTCCCCTTTGCCAGATTCGCCTCCGGTGCCAACACCCTGCAAGCAAAGAAGACTAGCGGCTGCCACTGGGAAAATGTTCTATCTGCAGGCAGTGAAACCCCAACCAACCTTCAACTCCTGTCAAACACAGACGTTACCCAGCAAAAGTCAAATGAAAATGTCCAGTAAGAAGCCACGAGTCACTGCAAACACAGCCCTGCTGCAGGCTCAGTGCACGCATGCAACTGCACTGCAGTGCCCAGGGGACTACAAGGTGCTGGGCACAGCAGGCACACTGCTGCATTGCACTGCCACAATAATCTCCATCCACAAATCATTTTTTCCCCTAAAAGCAGCATCTGTCCAAATCCTGTACTGCTGCCCCAGCACAAAGGCAGTGCTCCACTGGGCTCTGCTCCACAGAGTGGGTGAAAACCCTCCTGCAAATAAAACTGAGTCCAAAGCTGCCTGCAGTCACCTTGGTGGGTTTTGCTTGGGTCCCCTGAGCGAGCTGTGCTTTTAGCACAAATGTGACCTCATGTGTGTCAGTATTCAGTGGGGAAAAACACATATGCCATGCAGTAACACTTGCTCAGGAACAAAGTTATTTTAGGCGCTGTCAAGCACCTCTCACATTAATTCATGCACATTAATAAACGCGGCATGTAAATGGGTTCAAGAAAGTCCCGCACAGCACAGCACCCATGTCCCTGCCAGCCCTTCCCAAGGCTGGCACTGCTTGAGGCAGCGTGGGCTGCCCAGCACTGCTGCCAAAACCCACGCTCAGCTCTAAAAAGAGGCGCTGTGAGTAGCAGTGAGCCCTCAGCATTTCCGCTACAACAGCAAGCGTGCAGCGAGCGGGGCTGTGTGCAGCGAGGAGCCCACATGAGCTGCTCCAGCACCACACCGAGCACTGCAGGGAAAATGCAAAGTGAACCAAAGGTACGGCGGCAGACACAACATGGGTGAACCTGGAACAGGGATGGGGCTGACTGCGTGTGCAGGACCTCACGGGTGACACCGACCCCTGCAGACAGGTTGGTGCTCCAAGCCCCGTCAACTTGGCTTGGCTGCATTAATGGATGCAGCACCTTTCCACCTTTGTGTCACGGTCTGCGGCCATCAGCATAATACCAGGAAGCAAAACCCAGCAATTCCAACCCAATGCTCAGCATCACCACCCAAGCAGCCAAGCAAGGGTCAGTGCACCCCAAAGAGGGGCTGGTTCTGCCTGGCAGCCCCCTCAGCCTGGATTTGAGGGAAGCATTCATGAATGGGCATTTTTTTAAGGTTCAGAGCAAAGGACATGGTGCTGATGCCAACAGCTCTCCATGGCAAGGTGGGAACGGAATTATAGATTCATCGAATCAATGAATCACTCAGAATCATTGAAGCAGTGAATCAATTGCAGAATTATAGAACAAATCACAAAATCATCAAACGCCCAGGGTCTGAGGGGACGTCAAGGACCACCGTCAGGATAGCAGCGCAGGGCTGGCTGGGTGCAGGGGGCAGAGTCCCGTGGGGTGACAAATCCTGGCACCAAAAGCCATAGCAGCACAGAGGGGCCTCACTGATCACGGGGCCAAAGCCCAAACGGTGCACGTTCCACAAGCTCTTCCCTTCCCTCAGCCTTCGGAGCCCGCTGGCGAGGGGAGGATGGCGGAGCGGTTTCCATAGAGACACCCGCGTAAGCAAAGCTGGAAAAGCAAAAGCCTCCATTTCCCAAATGTGTCACTTGGGCATAGGAACAGCATGGCCAGAGAGCCAGCAGGAAAGCATCCGGAGCTGCACTCAGGATTCATCCAGGGCCCACAAGGTCCCGGCTCGCTGCAGGTCCATGGCTTCTGGGCATGGAAGCAGTCTGGGATCGTTTGCACAAATGCAGCTGAGCATAGATAACCTCCATTAAACAGCTTTGACAAAATGTAAAACAAAATGAAACAAAACCTCACCAGATGTTCACAACGGGACCGGCTGCATCCCCACAGTGATGCTGTGCTGGTGTTGACACCACGGATCTGCTCTGTGCCCTGGGATGTGAACCATCCTCCAGAGATGCACAAGCTCTTGATAGATATTACTTGCAATCAGAGAGAAATATTTTCTCCCACACAGGCATAAATATGAAATATTTGCTGTTGTTTCAGAGAAGTTTCTGAAGTCCTTCGAGGTAATGATTTGGTGCTTAGCTAGGGTTAAAAATACTCCATGCCCCCGTTGGATGGACAGAGCCATAGAGAGCTCTGCAGGGTGAACACTGGGATGGAGCCGACGGGCAGGGATGGTACAGCTCTCCTCCAGTTCTGACCAAACGCAAAACCCCATGGGGAGGGCAGGGATGTTCCCATGGGGTGGGCAAGATGTCCTGCACAGGAAATCCACCAGCTCCCACTGCCCATCCTCATCCTCCTCCGCTCACCACATTCCTTGTCCCCTGCAGCCACCAGCATGATGCTCAATGTTTGGTTTCCTTGTGGCAGAGCTCTGCAGGTAAACAAGCACTCGATCTGCCCATTCCCCATTTCCATAGTAACCAGTACCCCCCCACTGCCAGCCAAGGACGAGTGGACAATGGCTCAGACACACTCCTTCCCTCCACAAACACAGCTCCCATGCACTCAGATGGGATCCTTTTTTTTTTTTTTTTTTTTTTAAATTATTATTATTTCCATTATCCAAAGAGGGGAGGAGTTTTTTTTTTGTTTTCTATTTTCATCTGAAGGGAGATGACCATTGGTGGGCACCGCCTGTTCCCAGTTCTGGAGTACAGTGAGTGCCAGGACATGATGCTCTGCCACTGACATACATTGCCAGAACCCATTCCCTACCCAAACATGGGGATGACTGCTGGAGCCCAAGCGCTGCAGCCGTGGTGTCAGCACCCACTTCACTCCCCCAAGCACTGGGTTGCTGACTGCATGGCCAACATCACCAGGACCCGCCGAGCTCCTCTGCGCCTCGCTGCCCCAAAGGCTCATTCACTCCAAAACGTGCCGCAGCCTGCTGGGGGCAGATAATTAATCGGCGGTAACAAATGAGTCAGCAACAGCTCAAGGAGAGGCAGCCCACGCTGTCTCCGTGCTGGGTGCACGTGGACCCGCAGCACCGCACCCAGGACCCCGCTGCTGTCAGCGCCCACCGTTCCCAGGGGAGCTCTGAGGGACGTCCTCCAGCAGCCAGGGGGGGCAGCTCATGAGGCCCCATTTCCCTCTGCTTTCAAAGAAAATCCCAGTTCTGCACCACTGAATTCAATATTTTATCACCAATGAAAGATGAAAGTGAAATTAAGCCAAATTTATTCCATTAAATATTCAGACCGTTTAGACTTGCTCTGGCCCTATTTCAATGTTTTATGGGCTGTGAGCCACTTCCTTGCAGGACACAGCAATGAGCCAGGAGCAGCGATTCCTGCAAAATCCACCCCCTGCCCCAGCACTCTCACTGTTGGCTGGGATGGATGCAAGACTTCACAGCTGGGTTAGGTACCAAATCCATCCTGGGTCATAAGAGATCCCCTTGTGCACCGAGATCACCTTCACATCACCATGCAAACTGCCTGAGGGTTTTCTTGCCTGGGCTCTGGGGCTCAGGTAAAGAGCAACTCGAGCACTTTTCTGCTTTGAATGCAATCATCTCATTTCTTTCTGCCTTCCCCAGGGCAGGAATTTAGGCTGTTGCCCACTGGGATTACCGGCAGCACACGGACGTTCACAGCTCATCGCCGTGCTGCAGAACCAGAGCACATTGAGGTTTATTATTTTCCAAACGTGAGAGCCAAAGAGACATGAATAAAACACCGGCAGCTGGGAGGGAGAGGGTGCAGCCCGCCGGGCTCTGCTCTCAGCATCTCTTGGCAACTGAGCCCTGCATGCAAATGACAGCTTTACCTTCATGCGATCGGGAGCAGACTGCAAAGCTGCATCTCTCTGCAAGGGAAAGGAGCAGCAGCTGAAAGCAAAGCAGGGCTCGGCTGTTTGGGAATAACGTCCTGGGAGCAGGGAGCAGCTGCACAATGGCTGCTATCCAAAGAATCGGACATGAAATAAATCAATAAAATAGACGTGGGGTCCCTGAACAGCACTGCAAGCACCCTCTGAAAGCTGGCAGCAGGGTGGGAAGCTCCGCTGGGCAAACAGAGCCCTACTCTCCTTACAGCAACAAATGCAAAAGTATCAAATCAGCAACTGGCTTCTATCAACATCCATGCAGCAGCGAGAAATGCAGAAGCAGAGGAAAAGCCACCAGAGGGGTGCACCCAGTGTAAGGCTCCCTCCGAACCCCAGCAGGGCACTGAGCACCAAATAACATGGGCAGCGCCCTTTGGGGATGTGAGCTGAGAACAGCTCCCCGTCCCCACGCTGCTGCTCACAGCACTGCCAGGCCAAGCACAGCCCTCAGCCCCTGCTTGGGGACACTGGCACAGGATACGAACAGAGCCGCAAACAGAGAAGCAATTCATATTTTATGCAAAAAAAAAATCCTATTACACATCAGTGATCGCAGCTCCGGAGCAGCACAGGATGTAACCACAGCCCCTCGCTGCTCAGGGCCACCAGTGACAGCTTTTATTTACCGAACGTGGGAGCTGTTCCTGGGGGCAGATTAACAGCATTGCGACCAAGTCTGAGCAGAGCGGTTCCTGCGAGCAGGGCTGGGTCGGGGCTTCGGGGAAACGTTCCCTGCGAGGGACAGCCCACGTCGTGCCGGAGCGGGGCCGCAGCACGAGGTCTGCGCGCCCGTAGGGATCGAACTGCACACGTCGGGAGAAGGAGCGGCAGAGCTGCTCCCTGCAGACCTGTCTGTAAGGCTGACTGACACAAAAAGCATCTCCCCGGCTCAGCACAAAGAACCTCATTAGAGCCTCTTCCCAGGGAGAAAAGGCTCATCTTGAATTTTCTCTTTTATGTTCTCTCCTTTCAGGTCCAATTAGCACAGACTCCTGAATTCAGCTCCACGGGCAGCCCCATTTGAACCACCCCAGGTCAGCTGCCACCCATTCCTGTGCACACTTCTGCCACATTCCCAAAGTGCAGATGTTACAACCCCACTGGGAAAGGTGGGATTCACCCCTCTGATTCCTAACATGGTCCTGTTCTGGGAAACCTTTCTGCCTGAAACTCCTGAAGCACAAAGTTTTGGGGCAGCTCCGGGTGAGGCGAGCTGCAGAGATGCTGGATGGGGGTTTTGGGGACCCAGATGTCCCACGGGACCTCAGTGCCCAAGGGGAAGAAGTCGATCAGTGCTCAGCACAGCCCTGGCAGCCACAGCTCATGGAAAGCAATAACTGGGCACCTATTACCCAGCATGGGCTGGGAGCCCAAAGCTGACACTGTCGGAGGTGTTTGTTTAACACAGGTGTGCTCTCCAGGGGAATGGGGCAGTGATGGGGAGAATGGCAATGACAGGCAGAGATGTGGATGCATGGAGGTGGCTGGAGCCTGGCACTGATGCCCAAATGCTCCCATCATAGAATGGATCACTACAGGATAGGAAGCTGAAGGGCATCTCTGAACTGAAAAGGTTCCACTCTGATGCGTTTTTTCCTAATGCTAACACTGCAATTTCCCCAGTCTGTTTGGAAAAGGAAATGCTGGCATTTACATCAACATCCTTGTGTTTGTTTAGGAGACAATTACAGACAACAAAACATGAGAGACTCTCCATAACTTAAACCAGTAGGAGGGAAAAACCTAGGGGGTCATTAGGAATTGTAAAGCCTGATTAATTTTATATGGATTTCTATTCATTTACATTTGCTCAGGCAGTCCCATCCTTCAGCCATTTGCCCAGGCAGTCCCAAAGGATGCAACTGAGGGCTCTTTGTGCCCCACAGGGACCGGATGAGGTCAGAGCCCATCCCAAATCCAGAGCCACCCATTGGCACATATGGGCTTGGGGGCTTCAGCTAGAAACCTGGCTTTGAATTCAGGGATGGCAAAGGAAGGGCAGTGTGACAGTTCCTTTATTAGCTGGATGCTAATTAAACACCAAACGTGCTTGTGCAGCAGAAGCCTCTGGTGCTCTCAGCCTGGAGTTCTGTAATTGTGCATTGTAATGCAAACAGCAGAGGGGCACAATTACTTGGCGCCTGCAAACAGGATTATCGTAATGACAGAGGAGATGTACAATCACAGAACTATTTCCATGTCCCTGAAAAATGATGAGCGTCTCACCGAGATGGTAATAATGAGGTTTAGGACACACTCCTGATGTCTCCCGCTGCATAATCCACCCATTTCAGACCCATGCACCTCCAGCAGTTCTATTACAGGAGTAAATTAACCCTAATTTGATTGCTGCTCGGTGGCACTTGTTTCAGCACTCTGATCAATAAGTGACAGGTTGTAAGGCTGCCCTCTGTATCAATCACTGTGATCAGTAATACAATGTATTCCTTTTCAGAACACTCGAAATATGGTGTGATTATG
Source organism: Perdix hodgsoniae (assembly GCA_035772895.1). Lineage (NCBI taxonomy): Eukaryota > Metazoa > Chordata > Aves > Galliformes > Phasianidae > Perdix > Perdix hodgsoniae. The sequence goes on along the minus strand of JAPSGF010000014.1, from coordinate 8,549,385 downwards.
TTGGTATAACACCATGGGCCCCGATCCACCAACATTTGTGGCCCCTGTGGCCTCACTCTGCACCAAGAGCTGCAGTGCAGGACACGCTCACACCTGGGCACAGGGGTAGAACTGCAGGAACAGTGGCATCAGAGCTTCTGTCTGTGCCCAGGACAGCATCTGTGCAGGTTCTGAATGAAGAAAGGCAGCCAGGGGGGCACAGCACAGCCAAGGGCACTGCTCTGCATCATCAACCCATGGAATGAGCAGCACAAGGACATCCATGGTGCTGACAGAGGAACCTACAGCACCACTGTCCCACACTGTGCCACATGCCCCAGGCTGCTGCAGGGCTGGGAACCATCCTGAAACCTCAGTCCATCCATTCTTCCAACTGCTGATTCCAGATTGACATGGCCCATCACCACCCTTTGGGGATGCCAGTTTTGCTTGCCTGTTTCCAGGTCCCCCATTCAATTCAACAGCCCCACCAAACAACAGCTGAGAGAGCCAGCCACCAGCTCCAACAGAGCACCCGAAGGCAAAAGCATTTGAAAATGCTGCCTGGGCAATGGCCACCATCCTCAGTCTGGGTAGGATGGGCTAAGGGTGCACAGCCCAATCAATGACACAGAGCTCCTGTACTGTGCCCTTAAGGTTTGCTTTGGAGGTGCTTTGAGGAGATGTTGGGTTGTGTCACTTTGTTATTGTTTTCTATCATTGTTTTTAAAACAACGACATTGGCTTAGGGAAATATTTTCACCAGGCAGATGGTCAGAGCCAAACAGTTGTGTGTACACAAACCCTCCCCAGGGCACACAGAGGGAGGACACACTCCCCCGTTGTTATGCAGAGCCATAATTAGACGCCGCTGCAGCCATCAGCTGCCTCCTCTACCCGAAGCCCCAGGGGTCCTCATGGGATGTGGGATGCTGAGCTCCACATGGCTGGAGCAGCACTTTGGTGTCCTGAGGACGGTCACCAACCTGGCATATCCCAACTTACCCTGAAGTCAATCCCCACGGTGGAAATGAAGCTGCCTGCCAGGAAAGCGCCGTCCTTGAAGCGCACCAGCAGGCAGGTCTTGCCGACCCCCGAGTCGCCCACCAGCATCACCTGCAGGAGGGAGGCAGCAGGGTTAGGAAGTGTTCTCCTGAAGCAGCCCCACCACAGCCATTACCCCTCTGCAACCCAAAAGCCCCATCCTGGATACAAGTAGCTGCGCAGCCTGGCTGCACTAGGGCTGCTGCACCACTCCGTAGCACTGCTCCACACCCAGGGCACGGTGCTTCCATGAGCCCAACTGCCATTGTCCCTGCAGAAATTGTCAGCCTGTGACCAAATATCAACGATTCCAACACAGGCACTGCCCTGGGTCACAGCAAACCCACAAAGGAGCCAGCAGCACCAACCAGTGCCATGGGCTCTGCCACTCCACCCGGATGGGGACAGCCCCAGCCACGGATGCCTCTCCTCTGGGGCTCATTTTGGCTCTTTTCCTGGGGTGCCCCACAGCAGCTGCTAGCTGCAACCACCCCATGCAGCCCTACTTAGAGCCATGACACAATGAGCTCTGACAAACCCATATGTATGTGTGTGGATCCAGGGGATGAGGAGAAAAAAGTCTTTTGTATGTGAGTGTGTGCAAAATTTTAGTACAAAACAGCAGAGCTGATTTTTTTTTTTAACTTTCCAACACTGGTCCTGGAGTGTGCCCAACCCTGAGCCCACCGCTCCCAGCAGCACTGAGGCTGGGCTCTCACCACCAGCCCCAAGCCCGCACCGGGAGGGCTACTGCTGTCTGTGGGGCAGCAGAGAGAGGTGAAGTCCATCAGGTCAGGCTTGCACCAAACAGCACAGCATCCATCAGTGAGGAACAGCTGGACACAGAGCAGAGTCCTTTTCTACCCAGCATGGTTGGGTTTATTTGAGAAGTGAGCTCAGGGCAACATCCATGCAGGGTCAGCTCTGTATCAGCACAGCTGTTGCACTGTTGCTGCAGCTGTACCAGCAACCACTGCCTCCCAAAGAACTGAACCTACATCTCAAATCCTTACAATGCCATGGCTGCACCGCAGGTGCTGCGCTCCTGGCACCGCACACCAACGCTCGGACCTTGCCAGAGCAAACACCACCTTCCCTGTAGCTTACAGCTCCATGCTGGGTTACAGAGAGCTGTGTTGGAAATGAGACTGGCTCACAAGCCAGAACCCAGAGCAGCGAGACGGAACCAGCTGAGCCCTTACAGGAAAGCACAAGCTGGAGATAGTTCAACAGCAGGCAGAGTAGATCCAATGCGATGCAAATAAACCATCACCCTGGTTTGTAACCAAATTCTTTATCTTGGTAAAGAGGGAGCAGAAGGTTATGGTAACCAGTCCGAGCAGAAAGCTATCTATCGCCACTTGCAAAAGTTGAGCAGGAGCCCTTTGGTGGAGGGCTTTGCACGGAGCCTCCTTCGGAGCCACGGGACCCACGGCTCTGGGTCGGGTGGTGGGGCTGAACTCCCACAGGTAGGGGATGGCAGGGGGAAGCGGGCGGCCACAGCACGGAGTGTGGGGGGGTGAGGGCACGACGGTAGGTGCCCTACAGCTACCGCATCCCCGAGGAACTTCGCCGGTGGCCGCGGAGGGGGCTGCTGCGCTCTGCACGGCTTGGAGCGGCACGGCTCGGAACTGCACGGCACGGTACGGTTCGGTTCGTAATGGCACGGCACGACACGGCTTCACGGACATCCCCCCCCTCCCCATGCCCTCGGGCATCCCATGCTTCGCTCCGGCCCGGCCCGGCCCGCCCCTCCCCGGGCAGTCCCTTTCCCGCAGCCCCTCGCACCTTGAAGGCGAGGTCGTAGAACTCTCCGCTGCTGCTCAACGAGGGCCGCCCGGGCGTAGCGCCGCCGTTGCGGGGCAGCTCCGGAGCGGGCGCGGGGCTCCGCGGGGCGGCGGCGGCGGCGGGGGGAGGCAGCGCGGCGGAGGGCGCGGAGCCGCCGCCTTTGCTCCGTGCCGCTTTCTTCCGCGACATGCCGGGGCAGCGCGGCCGCGCTGAGGGCGCGGGGCTGTACCGCCGCCGCCGTCGCCTCCCCGGGTCCGGCCCCGCTTCCAATGGCAGCGCCGCGGGGGCGGCGGCGAGGGCCGGGCACGCTCCGCTCCGCGCCCGCTCGCTCCTCCCCGGCCGCGCTCCGCTGCGCGCTGTGCTCCGAGAGGTGCTCGTGCGGGAGGGGAGCGGAGCTGCGGGCACTCGGGCGTGTGGGAAGGGGCGGCTCGAGGGCACCCACTAAGGGAGCAGCGCACCGTGAGTCTGCACCTACGAAGAGAGCAGCAGCCTTCATTTGCCCCCAGGGAGGGAGCAGCGCCGTGCGTTTGCAGCAACGAAGAGGGCAGTGCACCGTGCGTTTGCACCCACGAAGGATGCTTGCACACCGTGCATTCGCACCCACAAAAGGAGCAGCACACTGCACACTCTCATGTGCTCCACGGGTGCAGCACGGGCGCGTTCAGCCATGCGGGTGCGGCGCTGTGTTCCATGCTCTGCCTGCTGCCCCTGAGCTGCTGCATATCCCCACCTCACAACAGTGCATGGGGGGAGCTGCTCTCTGGGTCTGGGCCCGTATTCCAGCAGCTGGAGCTCCCACACTGCTCCGCATCTGGGCAGAGCCGTGGGCAAGAGGCAAGGACAGGGCAGAGAGGAGCAGGCATAGAGATGGGGGTGGCAGAGCATATTCTGGGGGGCAGCGGGTGCTGTCTGCTCTACTGGCAACTTGTGCTATCCTCAGTCTGTCTCAGCAACTGGTTTCAGTGAGGAACACTTTGCATCTTTCTTTCTGGCTGCAAATGAAGTGTCACCCGAGGCACTTGCAACTCACTCAACTGAAATAAATGTCTTTAGCTGTGTGACAGAGTTCCAGCGGCACAGCCTTATCCTTCCTGCAGAAGGAGGCTCAGCAGTCCTATCGGAGCAGGGGAGGAAAATAAATCTCCCTGGTGAGAAGCCAGTCAGGCACACAATGAAGGCATAAATAAGAAACAGGGCTTGCACAAGCCCAGGAGGAGCTGATGGCCAATAGAAAGGAGCTCACACCAACCTGAGCCACAGGCAGAGCCCAGACCGCACCATGGTGAAACTGTACTGCTGCTACAGCTGGAGCAAGCGCTGCTCTTTGGGACCTTCAGTGCCCCAGGGGCTGAGCTGCGTAAGTGGGCACCTCAGTGCACCCAAGTCCTCTCCTCCCCTCTTGGACCTGCAGTGCCCCCGGGGCAGTGCTTCCCTGCATGAAGAAGAACAGCTCCTTTGAGGGCATGTAAAGCTGCAGTGAATACCTGTTCTGCTCTCAAAACATTCCCACTGCAGAGGGGGGAGGTGGAGAGCAGAGCTCTGAGCACTTTTGCCATGGATGGGGGAGATGAGTCTGGCTCAGTTCCCGCCCAAGATCCCCTTCTGCCACCCCGAGCTGCATACACAGCCGTCGCCACAGAGCTCTGGGCTCCCTTCTGCTGAGGCTGGAGATAAAGCTGTCACAGCAGAGGCTTCTCGTCCTCTTCCTGCCATGATCCATCCAGGAGATGGAGGACCTAACTTGGCAGAGAAGACTTGGTGCCAAGGCTTTGCTCTATAATCTGATTTTCTAGGACAGTTGTGGTCAATAGAGGTGGAGGGAGCAAAGTACAATGCTGGAGCTAGCAATGGCTCCAAGGGATTTTTAGCTTGTCAACAAAGCAGGGCATTCCCTGCACAGGGAGGGAAAGGTGCACAGCCTCCTTGGGACCAGCACTGCTTTAGCAAAGGGACTTTGTTTTTCCCCCCATCCCCATCACAGCTGCTGATGATGGAAATCTTTAAGAGCCGTGTAGCTCAGAGCAAACAAAGCCAGCTGCTTATCGCCACTGCATCACAGCAACGCGGCACAGGGATGGTCCTCATTGCAGGTGGCACTGGGGACACTGCCTGCTGGCTGCTGCTCTGCCAAAGGTCGTGTGTAAGCAGAGCTCGGCTGCATGCACTGCTGGTGCTTGGAGCCACAGAGCCATGGGTGCACAGCGGGAGGAGCAGCGCCAGCAAGTTTTTCCCTTTGAAAAAATGCATGTGAAGAGGCACAGCCTGCTCACAGCTCTCAGTCATGCCTGGAAATGTTACTCCTCATATAGTTACAGGAACTAATCAGATAACTGCTGCTGAAATAAGGGGAATGTGTTTGCTAAAAATAGCTTAATGGAACAACACGCCTGGAGATGCGGCGTGCCTCAGGGAAGCAGGGCTGCAGGATCTGGCAGGCTCTGAGCGGGGCCGGCAGCGGTCGGTTGTTTCTCCCATACATCTCCATGTAAGTGGATTTGTTTCTCAAGGCAGCACAATCCCTTTAGGACCATCAGCCCGAGAGCTCTGCCGTGCCACAGCACACACAGGACCACAGCTCTCAGCCTCCTGCTAGACCCAGGCAGAGCCTTTCTTGGCAAATTCCAAACCTGTGCTTGAGACCTTCGTGGTCTCCCTTCTGGGGGTGCCTGGCAGTGCCTTTTCAGCAGCCTGAGCCTGCTGGTCTCTGTTTCCATCGCTGACCCAGGTGGAGAGGAGCTGTCCTTGTGGCAGAGAGTCTGCAAGGACATGCTCTTCCCACCAGAGAACAGTGTCAGCTGCCTTCTTCACTGGGTGGCCTGGCAGCTGCAGAGAAACTGATGCAGGCTCCTGCCATGCTCTGCTTGTGGCTCAGCTTTGTCTCTGCCATCACCTGTGGCAGTACCTCCAACCAAGTTTCATCTCTCCCAGCTGCTCCAAGGCCTAGTATCTCACCCTGCTTTCTCTGCTCTTACAGAACAAACATAGCTCTGACTCGAAAGAGAAGTCACAGAAAGAGAGGACAAACATCACCTAGATGGGAGTCACAGGAAGGCAGCCAGGCAAAGGTGACACCATGGTGACAAGGCCAACACATTGCCCATGGTGCTGCCATGGTGCAGTATTGACAAAGAACCTGGGCAAAACACTGAGAGCTCAGCTCTTTCCCTCTGCCTCCATGCAAGGGGCCCAGCCCACGCAGAGCTGAGCACTCATTGTTTCCCGCCTGCCACTTACTGTTCCTCCCTCCCCATTGCTCACTTACCTTTGAACACTTCAATCTCATTGCCTTTGTCAGTGTCGCTGGCTTTTAATTGAAATTCCTCAGACATCTCCTCGTCAATGCAGCCCATCAGTTATTTTCGTGTGGGAAGTGATTGTTTTCCATTTGCAGCTGTGAAAGTTAAATTCCAGTGTTTTGCTGGGAGACTGTTTTTGTCTCTCCACTTTCTTTTGTTGCCAAGTCAAGTCTTATTTTGCAGATCTCCTTCCTCTGCCTGGCTACTTCGTTTGCTGTCTCTCCTATGCACGGTCCCTCTGTTTCCATCCTTAGCCCACCTCTCTGAGCCCTCCTTTGTCCCCAAAGCACATGCACCAAACCCAGCAGCCGAGAGGCTGAGCTTAGACTGTCACCTACCAACCAGGTGCTGGGTTCTATCCCTGCTCCCCAGCAGGACAGGGAACCCATTGGTGCAGCTGCCAACCATGGAGCACTGCTTCCCCTCGTCCCCTTGGAGGGGCAACCCAGTGTCACCCACTCGTGGCACCCAAGGTGGAAGCTGTCCCCAGGATGAGCAGCGCACAGCATGCATAGACCCCATTGCCCTTGCAGGGCTTTGCTCCCACAGCTCCATGCCCCACATCACCATCAGCAGTGCTGGGATGCAGCAGAGCAGCCTTGGCACCACCCGATGGGCATCCATCCCTATGGAGCCACTGCACTGCACAGGGCCCGGCCCAGCCCTTTGGAGCACAGCAGGGCAACCGTGCCAGGTCCCAGCAAGTCTGGGCTGAGGCCAGGAAATTAGTTTTCCTTGTGCCAAGACAGAAACAAGCCATGATTTCAGCCAGCAGAGCACCGAACGCTTGAGAGCCCTCAGCCTGGCTGTGCTCCAGCAGTCACCCACGAGAGCTTTCAGATGTGATGAAGTCAAACATTCAAAAGTCCTTTGAAATGTGTCCTACAGAGAGAAGGCTTAGTAAAAAACCCTCAGCCTCCCAAACAGAAGATACTTCCAAGCTACTCAGTATATTTCAAATGCTTCTCAGACATGCCTCAAACATCAAATGTTTTAGAAATATCTCCACTTAAAACCATCTGAGATGGTTTGTAGTGAGATACAGAGACATCCTGCAATGAGGAAGGGCTGAGGCATGGGGTTGATTTCAAAAGCAAGTGTGCAGACATGGCACAGTGTCAGCTTTATCAGTACACACACAGGTTGTTTTGCAGCACGTGGAGCAGGGCAAGCAGCAGCCTCCTGCCTTCTTTGTGGTGCTCATGTCCTCATCCCAACTGAGGCTGTGCTCTGCCACATCTCAGAGTGCTGCAGAACACACACAGATGCACAGCGAGCGCAAGAGCAATGGCACACAATGCAGGAGAGGTGCAGAACAATGGAGAAAGCACCTTGACTGAAGGGTGCAGAGATGGCCGAGGCTCTGGATGCAGACAGCACGGTGAGTGCTGAGGGGCTGCTTATTGTCCTCTGAACACATGCTCCCAGAAATATTGTTTGAATTTTGGGTAGGCCAGTGCAAAGCCAGAGGCTGGACTCAATGATCCTTGTGGGTCCCTTCCAGTTTGGGATATTCTATGATCCTCTGACACGTGAGTCAGAGAGAGGACAGTCTGAGGGCTGCTTTGTGCTGCATCACCCGCAGGACCCCACCATCAGCCCTGAGCCCGAGCAGATAAACCCTCATAGCTCACTTTTGCACACTATGTTTTAGGCACTATGGGGCCAAAGTCACTTGGGGCCAGCTACAGCTCAGTGATACATGCAGCACTCCTTGGTGCCCTGTAAAACAATAAGCAGTAATGAGCTAGCAAAGGGGTTTGCAGAGGCTCACCAAACTGCTATCTAGACAGTAAGTGAACTGCTAAGTGCCAGGGTTGGGAAAGAGCCCCTACTGAAGCGAGCCATTGCATTGCTGCTTGCTGTTCTGCACCATGCCTTGGCCAGTGGGTTCTGCATCAGCGAGGAGTAGCCTTACCTCCCTGGTTGGGGCAGAGCTGTGCTCCTGTGTGCCAGGAGATGCAGCTCTGTGCCCGCATCTCATTCAGCCATCCATCAGAGCAAGGCAGTGGCAGGGTGCTGTTCTGAAGCCAAGCAGTATTTATCAGCCCAAATCAATAGCTTCTGTCTTTCTGCTTGTCTTCTCACACACCTACAGTGATGCTCGCCCATGGTCTGAGCTGTCAGCAAGCAGCATTTCTCCAAGCAATTAATAACCTGGGCTACAAAGGTGCAGTGCAGTGTGTTAATAGGATTTGTTAATGCTTTTTGAGGAAAGCTGAGTGTTTTCAATTAACAGAACTGTTGTGACTTTGGGCAATTGCATTTTTCTTGAAGATGACAGTGAATGAGCAGCACAGGCAGCCCAGAGCTGGGCACATGAAGGTGCCCTTAACTCTGTGACATAATCAGCTGCGATGGATCCATGCAGTCAGCACTTTGCTGCTACTGCTTACTGTGATTTTACAGTTTCCTGCTTTGTTTAAGTGTGTTTCTTCTTTATTGCTGGAAACATCTTTTTCCCCAGCAAAGCTAAGGGCTGTCCTAGCTCTGCAAACATTTTGTCTGGAGGCAATTTCATTTGCATCAGCTGTCCTTCTGCAATCAGAGGGACTAATCATGTCTGAACAGCTGAGCACACGTGGAAGCCATCAGGTCTGCCTGTGGAAAGCACAGCCAACTGCAACCAGCCACAGCCAATTGGAGGCAATAACATCACTGCCAAGCGACTCCTCCAGGCTGGAGCACATGGTCCTGCCAGCCGTGCTGGGAGCAACCTCAGGCCACCAGCACCTGCCCTTCCCCAGGGTCCAGCAGGTTCTGAGGGCTTTGAGTGCACTTTTCTGCCTCTGCGCCTCTTGCTGGTTGCCCTCTGGCTTCAACTTCACCAGCACTAATTAACGCACAGTTGTTTCTTTTGCATCACTGCATTACAAATGAACAGCTTTTGAATCCTTGTTAAAAATAAAAAAAATAATAAAAATATCCCATTCTCTGAAGTTTTCAAAGGCAGAGGCACAAGTGTGAGCACCATGCAGACCTGGCCCTGGAGGTGCTCAGCAGCATCACTGACCTCCTGGGTGATGTTTATGCCTGTATGGATATGATCTATGCAGAAAGGTGAGTGAGGGTGCTACGAGCAGGGAACAAGATGGGGGATGCTTCCCAAAGCTCCTGCGGTGTGGAACAAGCATCTCCAGCCACCTGCTGACTGCTTACCCAGCTGACCTTGCCTCAGTTAAAAACACCAACACCACCGCGGTGCCTCCTGATGGTGTGCAGATATCAGCATTGCCATAGCAACGAGCAGAGCAGCAGCAATTTGGGGGGAAGTGGTGCTCAGCCCCTTGGGCAGCCCCTGCATTGTTCCCTGAACTCCTGTCACTTGGAACTTCAAACCCTATGGAGAGAGGGATCCTGAAGTTCTGTTTGCTTTGAATGAGCATTTGGTGAATAAAGCCAGAAGTGCCACCAGTTGGATCCCGGGCAGAAAGCATTGTGCCTGAAAGCGCTCAGCTCTGGTTTGCATTCACGCCCCATCAAATGGATGAAAGCATTCGGTGTGAATAAATTCCCTTCTTGAGCTGAAAACACCCACAAAAATCATCCAGAAAAAGCCCAACGGGGGCTCATCCTCATGCAGCTGAAACCCAAAACTGAGCCCCAAGTCTCGCTGAGAGCACCGCCCCGAATACAGCAGGTGGGGCTTTTCCAGGCATCCAGGGAAGAGCTTGGGGCATCACCCGCACATCCCGTAGGGTTGTGGGCATCCTGTCCTCGTCCTCTGCATCCCGCATCCAGTGAGTTTGGGTGTGCAAGCCGGGAGCTCTCCGGAGAGGGGAATCGTTGCTTGGGTCATCCCGTGTGGGGTTGTGTCTGATTTGAGAGACAGTTCAGTTTTGGGGTTTTTTTTCCCCGTTTTTGGGTTAGTGGGTTGTTGTTTTTTTTTGGTTGTGTGATTGGCGGGCCGGGGCGGGGAGAGGGGGGGAGGTTGAAAAGCGGAGCGGCAGCGCGGCGGGCGGTCCTAGGGGGCGCCAGGGGTACACGGAGCGCGCCGGGAGCTGAGCTTCGGCCGAACCGCCGCGCTGCTCCGGGGCTTCGCGTGGCCCGAAACAAAAACCCCGTCGGGAGCGTTAGCAGCAGTTCGGCAGATGAGCAGCTCAGCATTGCAGTAGCTGCCCGTCCCAACATCCAAGCATCCCAGCAACCAAACAGCCCAGCATCCCCGTATCCCAGCAGTTGAGCATCCCAGCATCCCAACAGTCAAGCATTCCAAAAGCTGAATGTCCCAGTAGTTGAGCATCCCAGTAAGCCAGCAGCTGAGTAGCCCAGCATCACTGTAGCCAAGCACCTCCACAGCCCACAGCCCAGCAGCCCCAGTGTCTCCCCAGCCACAGGCTCCCCCCTACCCACATCCAGGCTGCCTTGCTGCCCCACTGCTCACAGATCACATACTGGGTGCTCCATACCCCCAGAGCCTTCCTGTGGCTCAGGGCTGAGCTGCAGTGCTGCTGGCTGGGGCACAGAGGAGGTTCCCAGGCTGGTATTTATTGAATTGACACCATGGAGTTGGCAGTTTCTCTGGTTTTAATTTTCAGCCCTCTTTGTGAGGTGTTACATCTAACAGCTGGTGTATGAGGAAGCCTGTCTCAGTTGCAGATCTTGACACTGCCACACCAGCACACTGAGCCAGCAGATGTGCTTCATGCTCTGAAGTCATCTAAAGAGCTCTGCTGAAATAGAAAGATAGAATGGAGATTGGTGGTGGCAAATACAATATAAAATAGAATGAAGTTTTGGCTTTCAGCTGCCCTCTCCCCCCCGGCCTTCCAGGCAAGGAAAATATTATGTCTGGAGGAAAGGCAGCAGTGCATGAGGAGGTGGCTGCAGGCATCAGGGTCGTGGATAACAGCTGGGAATGCTTGTGTTGGCTGCAGGAGGTGGACACGGGTGGGAGGAAATGGCTCTGCTGGGGTAACTCCAGGTTCCTCCTCGTGGGACTGGCCATAGTGTTTAACGTTGGCAACCTGCAGGGATGGAAACTGCTGCTTCCTGCTCAGAGAAAATAGTATCCTCACTTCCTCCAAGGTACTCATACCCCACCTAAAAGAAAACGTGACAGCTCTTCCCTCTCGGGTGTGTACTGAGGGCACACTGTTCTCCTGCAATGCAGGAGTATTGGTTAAGATGGAAAAGAAAAGCTGCTGCAGACGTTCTGGGTGCATTCAGCTTGTATTGCTGGTGGGATGGAAGGGGAGAATTAGCACCCTCTTAGTTGGGCTTTAATTCTACTCCAAACAAACAGTGTTGGGAAACTCTCCGTCCGCCTGCCAGTGGGAGGAATCAGAAGGATCCCTTCCCCACAGCACGCCTCACACTGAGCCTCCCCACCCCACAGCATTTTCCACTCCCATCATTTTTCACAGGCTGCATTTTAAAATCTGCCCCAGCTCAATGCTGAGAACTTCCTCCAAGATCAAAAATTACGGTTGTGTGTGAACAAATTACTCTCTTGCTACTCAGTCACCGTTTGCCACCTTCTTTCCCACTCGCTCCATTATTTCCCCATTTGCTGCCTGTGTTGCAGCTTGGCAGCCCCACTCTGGGGGGGAGAGCCCTTAACCTCGTTACATCCACTGGATTACATTAGCGACCTAATCTGATTACTATCCATACACAGGACATTTTCTCTCTGCTGTTATCTTTAGAAATATGGACATTGCTGCCTGCACCAATGGTTAGGAAAGAAAAACAGAAAGCAAATTGCAGCTGAGAGAGCAGAAGCAAATACACAGTGGTCACATGAGGAGGCAGCAAAAATGGAGCTATTTGGGGCGATGCATCATGCAAAAGATGATGATGTGTCCCTCAAGTCAATTTCAAGTTCAAAAGGCACAAAATGTTTTCAGAAAGTAAATTCTCATATACATTAAGTGCTATGCCAAGGGGTGAAATAAGATGCTGTCAGGCTTCTGAGATAAGGTATGTGTAGCATTTAGATAAGGAAAGCCAGAAGCCAGCTAATACAATCTGCTGTCACTCCTTTGGTTTCAACAGGATGATGCATGTATCTAAAACCCAGCAGGCTTTTATGGACTTTATAGGATCTGGACCATCATAACAGGCAGAGCAAAGTGAGCAGCTCTGGAGGGATAAGGACAGATGCACTGCAAGGCTCATGGGTCAGTCCTTGTACTTTAGGGAACCCAGAGCATCTGAAGTCACATCAGTGGCTTAAAAAATCCTGCTAGTGTCACAGGCCTGTCCCCACAGCTCTCCTCCCCCCACCTGCATGTATCCTCAGGCTCTTAGGCTCCCATCCTCCTTCTGTTACCACCCAAAACAACCATTCTGGCTCCCTGCAGCTCGCACCTTCAGATGCTTGCAGCATGTCTCCATGTTGTGATTTCTCCCTTGAAAGCTGCCAGGCAGATTTCTCAAGCCCAAGATCTGGCCCCACTGACACGACGCTGCCGCAGCTCCCAGCACACTCACTGCAAAACGCAGGGGGGTGACATCCCCAGCACTGGGCAGCACCAGAAGCGGGAGGCTTTGCAAGGAGACCAGCCTTGGACTCTGTGAGCTGCTCTGAAAAACACCAAATGCCCTTTGCTTGGCACTGGGCTGCTGGAAGGGTGCAATATCATCAGACCACGGCTCGTACAGGCGCACGGCAGCTCCTGCAGGATGGATAGCAGGGCTGAGCCAGAGAGATTCCCTGTGCTGTAACACTCAACTCCAGCGTTACATGCAAATATTTTAAAAGGCGCAAAGGTCTGTGACAATTAATGCAGTCGCATAAAGAAAAGAGTCGGTGGGAGCAATGCTGAATGACATGTCTGGACTGACAAATCTCTCCCAAGGAGAGCGTGTCTTTGCTGGGCAGCGAAGGCAGAGCTGAGCAGCACCTGGTGTAGGCTGTGCAGGGTTTGTCCCTCCATTCACATTCCCTGCCCCAGCCACTCGCCGTGGGCGCGCTGCTCCCCCCAGCCCCCTCCCATAGCTCCCAGCGGCGCGCTGCATGTTGCCACTCTTCCAGCACACATCTGCTGCGCTTACAGTGAGAAATCCCTGCCAGGTGCGGGCCAATGGCTCTGGTTTCCAAAGTGATAGGGCACTGAAAGCAGCTCAAAAGCAAGAATTCCTTCTGTGTTTTATTCAGGCTTCTTTCTGTCCTCCCCTTGGCCGATGCTCTGTGCGTATCACACAAGGTGCAAAGGGCACTAAACAATTAGGGCCCCTATAAAATTTTCAGCTAGCACACCTTCTTCTCCACTGCTTACAGATGGGGCTGGGCTCGGTTCTGGGGAGACCCTTTGTGAGGACGGAATTCTGCTCCCTTTGTATATGGGCTTATCGTAGCTACGATAACCCGGGACCAGCCCTCACACCGAGGGGCTTTCAACGCAAATATCAGCGGCCCCGTCCCAGCGCCACGGTGTGCAGGGGGCGAGCGGCACGTGGAACCCGCTGACCTCCGCATAACATTGCAAAGCAGCCCTGCGGAGTACGTGCCTTCCTCACCTGTCCGAGCCGCTGCTGCGCTGCAGATGCAGGATCGTACAGGATCCAATACCGTAAAGCTGCAGCGGCCTCGGAAGAGGCACCAGCCCCGGAGCAACGCCCTCCGCCGGGTGCCCCGGCCCGGCTGTCCCCGTTCACCACCCCTCACCGAGCGCTGCCGAGCGCTCCCCGCACCCGCGGCTTCGCGGCTAGCCCGGACCGGGAGCGCTGCCGGGGCCGGGCGGGGGCCGCCGCGGGGGCGGGCGGAGGGGCTGGAGCGGCGCCGGGTTTCCGCCGGGCGGGAGGCGGAGCGGGAGGCGGCGGGCCGCGGCCCGGGCGGAGCGCAGAACGGAGCGGAGCGGGGCCGGGGCTGTCAGCGCGGGGAGCGGAGCCCAGGGGCCGGGCCGGGCGCCGCCGCGGGAGCAGCGCGCATCGCAGCGCCGGGGGGAGCCCGCCATGCGCTGAGCCCCGCGGCGCCGGAGGGGAGGAGCGGAGCGGCTCGGAGCGCGGAGCGGAGCCGAGCGCGGGGCGCGGGGCGCGGCCGGGCCCGGGCCGGGGGAGCGGCGGGTCGGGGCCATGCCATGCCCGTAGGAAGAGATGCCTTTTGGAAATGGAGACACTGGAACACAGCGCAAACATGGCGTCCCCGCGGCGCGGCTGCCCCTCTCGGGCTGGTGCCTGCTCTGCTCCCTGCTGTGCGGGGGGCTGGCGGCCGCCAGGACCCCCCCGGCCCCCTCCTGCCAGCCCTGCGCCGCTGACTGTACCTGCTCCGGGGGCCGGCCCGGAGCCGTCTGCATCGCCAACTGCTCCGCGAGGGGCCTGGAGCGGCCTCCGGGCGTCCCGACCGCCGCCGCGGCTCTGTGAGTACCACGGGGCCGGGAACGGGGCCGGAACGGGGCTGGGAACGGGGCCGGCACGGAGCGCCGCTTTCCAGAAGTTGTCCGCGGCGTTTGCGTGAGTCCACAAGCGGTTTTGTTGGAGCTCCGTTGCATGACAGCGGGGACAAACATGGAGACGGCTGAGAAAGTTTGGCGTGCGGAGGTGGCGGCGTTAGGGATGCGCAGAAGCGGCCCGAGCCACGCGAAAGGGAAAACGGCTCCGGGGTGTGGGACACGCGGTCCCCACCGACGGTGGTCGTGGGGATGCGCCGGGCTCTGCGCCTGAAGGACCGTTCTGGTGTTCACCCCGAACTGCGTGATGCTGTAACGCTGCGTGCGTCCCATCGCAGCCACCCACGGGCACACAGCACACGCCTGCCCACGGGCGTTGCTCCCCGTGGAGGAAAAGGTTTGCTATCTGGAAAAGCACAGGGACACTAGTTGGTTAGTGTTTAATTGCGCTTTTTTTGCACCGTGGCTGCGTCCGAGAGAGGTGGGATGCTGCTGCCCCGGAGGTGTTGTTCTGCTTTGGGGGTGGGTACGGAGGGAAATAGCTGTGTTGTGACGCGAGCGGCTGGATGTCGTTTCAACGCCGCTCTGTTAACAGCGGATTTAAGGGACTCCATTAACAAGTTCGTGTCAAAGTTTGGTGATGAAAGCTCTCAGATGAGATGGGTGATGCTCGTGTCACAACACTGACTTTGTTGTTTTGGAGCATCAGAGAGGTGTGTGCCATGCAGGACATCAGCACAGTCTGCATGCAGAGCCATAACGTTACTGCATGAGGTGAATAACGGAGTCAGGGCAGAGTGGGGAGGGAGGATTGTTTTGAGCCTAAGTTTGTTTTCTAGAGGGAGTAACTTTTCTTGAGGAGACGAAAGCTGTGAGTGATTGGTGCAGGAGGGATGACACGGCCTGGCATGATGGAAGGGTCTCACAGGAGCAGAGTTCTGCTGGGTTTCAGTAGGATGAGGACCTGCTTTTCAGAGTGCCTGCTTTGTACTGTCAGTATAAAATAAAAAGTATAGGAAAAGTTGCACGCAGCATGGTAAGCATTAGGTTACAGTTCTAAGTAACTTCAGGAAAACACACACGATTGTAAACACAGCACATGAGGCATTTCCAAGTGTTTCCTTACATGACACGCTTTGGCTTTTCCAGACAAAGCCATGGGTATTTTTATTTTTATTTTTATTTTTATTTTTATTATTATTATTTTTGCAGTAGGTCCCCATCCAGGGAAGGTTTGGTGTCATCTGGGGCTCCCTGATGCTGTGTTATCTGCTGTCAGCTGTGCAGCTGAGGTCCCCTTGTAATAGGAGTGGGATGTGTCAGTGCTTTGCTGCTCCCTTCTGAAGGCTGTGACAAAGTTGCTCGTTTGGCTCGTTAGGGGGTTGGGGTTATTAGGATTATTAATTTTGAGACCGGTTTTGTTTGAGACTGCTGCTCTTATTGTTGTTCGGAGGAGCTGAGTTGTAAAAGTTCCCAGGACATTTTGGGTTAGGTCCTGTGACACAGCAACAAATTGACGTTAGCCATACAGCTCTCACCGGTCCCCAAAACAAAGTGTGTGAAGGGGGAATCAACTGGAGCTGCAGGCTGGAGTTGGGGGTGCAATGTGGCTTTTCTGTGCCGAGGAATGGCTGGCAGCCTGTAGGGCTGCACGGCTGATCGTGCATCTCAAGTAATGGATGCATGCTGATGATATTCTGGAGGTGGTGAGGTTGTGCTGCTGTGGCACCTGGGTTCCCCTCAGGGAGAAGTTTACTGCCCTGTTCTACCTCCGGCATGAGAGTGAGGGCAGCTGTGCTTGCATTGTCATCATTAGCAGGATGGATGTATGGCCGAGTTTGGGTTGGGTGAGGGGGATTCCGGCTCACAGTGCAGTTCTATGATCAGCTTTATCACGTACTTCACGTTCCTTTTATTGAACACCAGCACATAAACTGTGCTTTTAGCAATTTACTGCTGGCTCTCTCATTAGAGGGGAAAAAAAATATATAGATCTCAGCAGCATATGAGTTTTTAATTTGTCTGAAATGAAAACAGCCTTTGAGAAGCAGAGTTCAGGATTCCCAGAGCTCCCGGTTGTGCGGTAGGTGTGTGCTGGCCATCGTGCTGACTGCTGTGATCCCACAGCTCTGATGGACAAGGAAATGAGTTCTTCTCTTATGCACATCACAGACAGAACAACTTTCAGTAAGAAAATGCTAACTTGGGCAGAACCATTTCTGTAAGCACAGGAGCACCTCCACATGCAGGGCAATACACAGCACTGCTCTCAGCCACGTGCTGAGCAGGCAGCGTCTCCAGGCAGCCCTGGAGGGCACCAACCCCATCCCACTGCTGCAGCCAAATTCTTGAGCTTTGCACTTCTGAGCTTCTCCAGCTGAGGAATGCTTTGCTCTGATCTCTTCTCAAATGCTTCATTTTCAGGGCGCTGGGTTTCGCTTCATGGTGCGACTTTGCTGTTTTGTGGGACGCTCCTTTTGTTCCTCAGCCAGGAATAAATCTCATAACAATTTTCTGACTTTCCCTTGCAAATATTGACTATTTCTGACACGTCGTTAGCATCGTGGAAGTTTTGGAGCGGAGATAAGAATCTCCATTTGTAAGGCTGTAGAATTGAAACTCCCTTATTTTTCCTTCATTAATGCAGAGCAGCATCAGAGGGGCTGCTGAAGCTTTGCAGATCTGTGACTTTCATCCAAAACCCAGCAGGGTGCTTTTGTAGACTTGATGGTAAAACCTGGGATTGCACTGCCCAAACCTAAGGATAAATAGATTTTACAGCCTATGGGCTGTACTACTTGAAATTAGAGGAGCTGGCAGTGACTGGTAGGTGCTGGTAGTGTTACACGAGGCAGTGAAAGCTTTTTCAAGGCTCAAGGTGTCTTCCAAAGCTATTGGAGAAAAAAATCCAATTAAATCTGCAATCCAGCACAGGTATAACCACAAGCAGTGGAGTGTCTGTACTGTGGTATGCAGCCCACAAAGGGAAAATAGATTAATTTAAAAAAAAAAAGCCTTAACCTGATGTGACATTCACATAAGAAGCTGCATCCGCAGTGAAAACAAGGCTGTGCTTCTCTTTTGTAAGGAATTTTGGAAGGGGGAAAAAGGCCCAAATGAGGTGCTAGATAAATATTTCGCAAAAAAGGTTCATTCAGCCCAGGGAAGGGACTGATCACATAAGTGACTGCAAGTGCAGTTAAAGCTCCAAACAAGGAGGCAGTTCTGTATTCTCTCTGAGCATAATGGTGCCTGGTGTTAGCAGAGTACCTCTGTAATGGCATCTCAGCAGCACGAGGTCTGGGTTGGTTGGAGAATCCAGGAGCTCTTACTCACTCTGGAGAGGTTATGGGAGCGTGGTGACTTGTGATGCTACTAGAGGGGAAGGTTGTGTCAGTGCCCACCTCATATTTTGAGGTTCCTTTGAAATTTGATTTATTTTTTACCAAGTCTCTCTTAGGCTTCCCCCAGCTACTCTCATTCTGCTCTCACATACTGTGCGTTTAAAGAGCAAATCACTGCATCAGAAGGCAGGGTGGAACTCTCATCTGGTTTGCTAAGGCCCCTTCTCTTTTTGCTAGTTAGCGGAATTCCTTGTTTTATCTCTCATCATGCTGCAGTTTCCACTGTGGTTTTCACGCTACGTCTCTGCGTCATCCTTTTTTCACTTCTTCAGGCTTTGTTGTCTTTTGATCACTGCAGTTTGGCCTCATTGTGTGCCTTGCTTTTATCTGTCATGTGTGCCCCCAGATGTTTCTCAGGGCTGCAGTGAGTGAAGGCTGAGAGCAAAGCATGTGTGCGATGGCCAGGAGTGGGCTGGGAGCTGCATGGGATTCGAGCATCACAGAGTGGTTTGTGTTGGAAGGGACCTCTGAATGCTGTCCCACTCCCTGCACTGAGCAGGGACACCCACGGCTCCATCAGTGCTCAGAGCCCCGGCCAGCCTGACTGTGGCTGTGTGCAGGGATGGGGCACTGCCACCTCTGGGCACCCTGTGCCATTCCTCAACTGCCCTTAGCATTAATAACTTCTTCCTTATTTCCAGTCTAAATCTCCCCTGAATATCACCAGGGCTGGGAAGCTGCCTTGGGGCTGGACCCACCTCCATGCTGTCCCGTATGCCGCTTCAGGCCTTCTGGGCCTTACTTTGTAACACACATTAAAGAATGAACTTGTTTTTCATATCAAAAAGCTGATATTTTTTTTTAGACAGTGAATCTGTGCTGACGTCTTTGCCAAAACTAAAAATATCAAATTGAAACGTAACATCAGTTTTTGCTTTACGAACAGCACAGAAAGAAAAAGCAAACAACAACAACAACAAAAACCAACACATGATTATAACCATTCCCATTTTTTTTTTAAGGATAACCATCATCAGGAAGATCCTCAGCAACATGCAAGTGACAATCCATAGCATTTGTGGTGAACTACAGGAGCTGTGACCAGCAGACAGATTCTGTCCTCACTTTCTGGCTCCCTTCTCCCAAAAGATTGCTTCAGTTTTGATGTTGTGCTGCCGCTGCACTTAAGCAGAGAGAATCAAAACAAAGCTAAGCAGTATATCTTCAGTCAGCTGCTTCCTGCCATCTGACAGTGAAAACAGTTCCCCTCAGGTTAGGAACGAGCCCGTCTCTTTGGCTCCCCAGCATCAAGCCTGGTAAAAACTTCAGTGAGCTGAGATCAGAGAGGAGGCTTCAGATGTGGTGTGCTGTCTTCAGTGCAGCAGCATCTTTTTTAATTTAATGAGAAGCTGGTGTGATACGCTGGCTTGGTAGTGCTTGAAGGAACGACGCTCAGCTTGTAGCAATGAGCCTGCTTTCAGTCAGGCCGCACAGGTGCTGCTGTGCCCTGCATTACCTCCACCTTGGGCTCTGCCTTCTGCCCCCCCGTGCAGAGAGCTCCTTGTGTCAAAGCCCACCCTTGGCTCAGGGTGAAGTCAGCAGCTCTAATCACTGGTTTGAAACTCAGATTTGCAGGGTGGAGTTTGCAGCCCATGCTGGAGCCCGTGCCCGCATCCTGGGGCAGACGTCAGTGACGGCGCTCACAGAGCCGCCACCATCGCCTCCCTGCTTCCATTGCAACATCTGCTGGCAGCATTGGCCCTCGAGCAGGGAGGTGGAATTGGCAGATCCCAGCATGAAACGATTTTTCTCTGCAGCTCTGTTTGAGGCAGGCAGAGGAGCCTCTCCTTCCTTTTTGTCATGGGTTGGATGGGGCTTTGTGAACAGCTTTGCTGCCTGGTCAGCGGGCACTGACAGTGCTGGGAATGGGTTAAAGAGGTTCTGTTCCAGCCGACTTAGGCAGAGGTGGGAGTGGCTCTCTAAAAAGAGAATCTGGGGTGTGGATTGAGTCCTCCTGAGGGAGGAACTGGGGAACAGCTAAGCCTGGGAAAGCGAGAGCCGAAGCGTTTTGTTGGCCAACATTTTTAGTTTCTCTCTCAAAGCCACGCCTTAGGAAGGGGGTGGAGAGAGCATGGCCCAAAGCGTGCGGGTTTTGGTGGAGGTCAGGTTGATGAGAGCCCCTCTGAGTCCGGGCCCATCGGGGACCTCATGTGGGAGCCACGTGTGACCCTGCGGATCCGCAGTGGCCAGCTGTCGGGCTGCAGGAATGTGCTGTGAGTGCAGCACGGCAGTCGGGGGGATCCTGGGGACACACTGCAGAGATGGGAGCTCACGAGTCCCTCTGAAAAAAAAAAAAAAAAAAAAAAGCAGTTGTTCTTCTTTGTGTATTTATTTTTGTAGGGCAACCTCACGTTGCTTGAAAGAGCACTCCACAAGTGGCTATTTTTGTACTCCTCTGTTCATCAGCTTGCCTCGCAGCTGGGCTGGGTGCCTTTTAAGAGTTGAGTGCAGTTTAGCCTTTCCAAGCGTGGCTTGGATTAAACAGATGTTTCAATTCCCATCCCCGCGGCTCATGCTCCCCCATGCCGCATTTCCAGCAGGAGGACATCAGCTCTGGCATGCAGGCCCTGGCGGAGGCCCTCGGGGCTCTTCAGCTCCCCGGTGTCCACATACTGGTCAGGCTTGCTGCTAGCATCGATGGGAAGCACATGATCTTTCAGCAGCACCTGCACGCAGCCCAGGGCCAGCACCCCACGTCTGGCTGGCAGCGGACGCCGGCGCGCCGTCAGAATGGGAATGTTGATGGGTTTTGCCTCATGAGTTGCTTCTGTGCTATTGCTTAATGGCTTTCACATGCAAAGAGTGTGGAGCTGTTTGTGAGCAGGCAGAACCATCCGAGCCAGGCTCTTCAACCAGCGTCAGGCAGTCCGTGGGGCGATAGCAATAATAAAGATGGGCCCCATCCTGCGGTGCGTGCTCCCAGCACAGAGCACGTGTGCCACATTTCCTCTCCTGGGGCTTAGAGAGCTGCGGGAACAGTTGGAAACCTCAATGAGATGCAGAGTGGAGTCTCCAAGAAAAGTGTTGCAGCCACATCTGTTCCACACAGCTATGCTTTTGACTCCTTAGACACCTCTGTAAGTTGGCTTTCGTTGTCACAAAGAAGAGGACAGAGGTTTGGGGACAGTGTCTTGCTTTACTGTTGACAGACAGTTCCTTGCACAAGAGGATTGTGGAAACCTGTTGAAAAAGTCTATGCTCTGCCTGAGCCTGTGCAGCCAGTGTTTGTGTGCCACTTGCAGCATGGATCTGGCCCCAGCATAGCTGTATCGCACCCCTCCCCAGACAAAAAGGCTTGGAAAGCCTTCTGGAAAGAGTGAGTTTTTGGAAGGGGAAGTTTGGTTATGGAAGGAAAAGTCAACTGGCACTTCTATTATTTTTTACTGCTGTACCATTTCTCATAGCTTAGGCACCGTACGGGTACAGCCAAGAGGCAGGTCTTGCCCAGGACATGCAGATGGTCCTGGCAATCCTGTAAAAGCATGAGCTTGGATATGGGCACTTGGCTCTGAGATATTAACATACCTTCTGCCATTCCGAAATCAGTAATGGTTTCAGCAGGTCAGCGATTTGTGTTGTGAAACTGCCCTTGCACCTAAGCATAGCACAATTAAAAAGAAATCATCTGCTACTTTCTGAAACAGAATGAAGCTGTCGTAGAAATATGATGCAGGGTGATTCCCTGGGAGAAGAGTTTCCATTGGAAAATATCTTGGCTCCCAGTCAGACCTCTGTGAAGCCGTCTTAGAGGATGGCTCATTATTGCTACCTTGGTGGTTTTCTAGGAGAGGACTGTTACATAAGCAACAAGGTGATGAATCCGTAGCCAGGATTCCTTCTCATCTATTTCACATGTTGGTGTGGGGTTCTTTTTGCTTTTGTTGTTTTTTAATAAGGGTTCCCTGTCCCCCTAGATCCAGGAAGCGACTGAAAGTAGCCACTGAAATGAACAGAGTGACGTTGGCCAGAGATTCATAAGTAATGAATTAAATCTGTGCAGATCAAAGGTTTCTATCAGAGTGTGGGAACGTTGTTTTATTCCAACAGAGGGAAAAGAAGTGATTGGCTTTATGGACTGAACTCTGTCAAGAATTGCAGTCTCTGATTGCATGGATCAATGCAAAGTTTGTATTGGAAGTCCTAAATGTTAAGTGAAGGCAAAACTGGGGTAGTAAGGTAAAAGCTATGAGAGTCCGAGTGTCAGACTGTGTTAGTCTTTGTGTTGGGCACACAGGAGAATTCACTGTAGCTAACATAAGTGGTAGATGGGGTGCACAATGTAACACCAAAGTAATGGCTTTCCTTAGGAAAGAGGGGAAAAAAACAACAACAAACTGCTGCCGCTTTGTGCAGTAAAACTGTTGCAGGTAGCAGGACAAGACCAGGGAAACAAAGCTTGGGTGGTCCTTGTGGCTCTGCTAGACCAACAGAATACAGTTCCTGAGTTTTAATTTGGATGGAAGACACACCTCATTTTTACAGGGGGTGCCAACAGCATCATTCATTCTTGATTTTGTATTTCGTATAAGATGAAACAACTTTAGTAGCACAACAGTCAAAGCCTGAGCTCTGTGGCTGTTGGCTCTCACAGCTATCCCTGCTCTCTCATTGCATCCAGCAATAAGCCGTTGCTTGAGCATTTGTTGCCTTACCGGTGCTTGCAGGAGAGTAAACTGTAAGGGTAATAATGTCACTGTCCACGGATAGTTTAGTTTCTGATTACATGCACATACTGCATCTGATACGTCCAGCAATGTGATTGCATTGCCTCAGCTTTGTGCTGGAGTGCCATGACCAGTATTATGCACTCAGTCAGAATGGAGGATTACCCTTTGGCATAATTTAGAATTTGAATCATTTAAAGTGTTAATTACAGCTGGCCATCAGGTCTCTACAGCGAGCCAGCAAAGCCCTCTGTGACATTCTGCCTTTGGTCTGACTGTGACACCTCTGGATCTGTAGCTTGATCCCACTACTCTGGAGAGACCTGAGAGAGGAAACTGCATTTGGAAATGAATCTCCCACTGGACACAAAACTTCCTTCAGAGCAGATAAACTCTCAAGCTGCTTGGGAAGGACATTTACAAGTCACTGGGGTGTCTTGGATCACTTGAAGGCATGCAGGTCTACCTCAGCTCCTCTCTTTTTGCTGGTGGTTGGTCCCATCAGCAACATGGAGGCCTTTTGTCCCTGTGCTTGCTGACCTCAAGTCCTGTCCACTCCCATGGAGAGGGGAAGTGGAGTGTTGTGCATTGGCTTGCCATGAAAGCTGTATACAGCACACATAAGGCCAGGCCTTGTTGCCACCTTTGTCCTCCCCTCCACGATCAGGGAACTGATGTACATACCTTAATTTGGGAAGAGAGCTGGGCTACGGGGGGAGGTGTTGTCCTACAGCGGGGACATGGGGACACGGGACATGTTTCTTTTGTTTTCAGCTCAGACCCTGGTTGTGTGGACTGGGTTGTCACTGTCTGCTGCGCTCTGTCTCCCCTGTCAGAGGTTGATGGTTCCTGGCCTTGCAGGAGAACTGTAGTGGTTATTTATGTGAATTAAGTGCTTGTGGAGGGCTTAAGTGCTTGGCTGCTGGATAAATGCCCTGGGGTTCTAATTTGTACTTGTTTGGTGCTCTGCCATCCTTGTGAGAAGGCAGCAGAACATTGTCCTGTACCAACTCTCGGGATGCTGAATCTGCAGACTGAGCAAGGGCAGCAAAACACCCATGCTTGCTTGTTTAGCTGGTTTATTTGTAACCTCTGTCTTGCCCTCCTGCCCCTGTTTTTGCTTCACCTTGCCATCACCCCAAAATGCAGCCTTATGCTTTGCCTCCACATCCTGTGGCAGGTATAGCAGCCAGCTGGATCTCATCGCGCTGCTGTAACCATCGTTTTTCTTTTGAATGCAGCTGAACAAAGAAAAGTCTGGTTTTCTGCCCAATTTTATTCTAGACTCAAGCCAGTGCCATCGATTTTTAAACAGAGACATCCCAGCCCCAAATCTGCACTGAGTCCAGGGTGCAAGTTCCTGAGAACACAGATGTGCTCTGCAGGCTCCTCAGGGTGAGGATGTGAAGCTGGGATGGTTTTCCTCACCAGCAGCATTTTGAGGAGCCAAGCTGTGTGGCCCCAGAATGCAGATGCAGAGATGATTGTGCAAGGCCAGGGCCGTGTTGCTGGCACAGGGCATCTTGTGCCCACCCAGCAGGTCCACCACGACTATGGGCCTCACTGCCCTCTGTGGAAAGAAAGGCCTGGGCTGAGCCTCCAGGGTGCTCCCAGAGCACCCTACTACAGTTGGGCACCATTTTGCCTCTGCTGGATGCCATTTTCTTGCACTATGGGCTATGACAACAGCAGAATGAAGCTTTCTTGCCTGTTACCTACACCAGTCTATGGTGAGGTGCTGGAACAGGCTGCTCAGAGAGGTTGTGGATGCTCCATCCCTGGAGGTGTTCTAGGCCAGGTTGGATGGGGTAGGTGGCTTGGTCTGCTATTAAATGTGGAGGTTGGTGGCCCTACCTGCGGTGGGGGGGGTTGGAATTTGATGATACTTGAGGTCCCTTCCAACCCAAGCCATTCTATGATTCTGTGATGAGGAAGAAGCTGGTGGAGTAAATTCCTGATGTATCAGCAGTGCTGGCATTCTTCCATATGTGAAGCTCTATTTAAAATGAAAGAATTCATTTGTGTCTTTGTACTGTGCATGGTATGTAGGCTTGCAGAAAAGACCCAAAGCTCTGAAAATTGTTATTTGTACATGTAGTCCCAGGCAGGACCTCGTAGTACTCGGCATATGCGAGGATGCTTGCAACAGAAATAGATAAGGCAAGGGGAAAAGGAAGTCATCTTGTTTTACGGCTGGCTGAGACTGCAAGCTGTCTGCACATCGAGTGAGACCTGCCTGGGGTCTCACAGGCAGCGTGTGTCAGAGCCAGGCCTGAGTCCTCCCCCTCTTCCGAGGTGCAGCTGGATGTGATAAGCACGTGATGTTGCACGTGTATGTGGGGCCAATCTGACACGAAGATCTCGCAGTGTGGGATGATTTGCTGGGGGTGCACATTCTTCAGCTGGGAAACAGCTGCTGGACTGGGCTGACCGAAGCAGTGGTTCCTGTCCAAAAGAGACTCCCAAACTGTGCTGGTCAACAAAAAGCAGTAGTGCATCGTGCTGTGTGGGCAGTACAGTGTAGTATGAACTGCAGGATTGGAGTCTGAAAGTAATTTATTTACAAAGCCATGGCTTATCATGTTGGGTAAGGGGAGTTTGCTGTATTTTGGATAGAACTGTACAATGAAGGGGTATGCTTGCTGAGATATGTATCTTCATCCAGGTTTACAACTAGCTTTCTCTACTCTGGAGCATCTTCAGAGTGGGAGACCTGCGTTCACTGTCTTGTCCTACTTCCAAATGTAGCACATCATGGCTTAGCTGTGATTCATTTTGCTGTGAGGGGAGCAACACCTAATCATTGTATTGTTTTGCTGCCTTGTAAAGAGTTGTCCTTGCTCCAGACCCTGACCTTGGTGTGCATGGTGGGCCTACCTCTGCAGCAGACACTGTTCCTCCGTTGTGACCTCCAGGAAGCAGGATTCACTTAGGGAAATTTGCTGTGACAGGAGGAACAATGTTTCGTCATGAGTTTGTGCTGGGGTTCAGGATTAATCATTACTTCACTTAATGTGTTTTAGCTCAAAGCCAGAACCATCCGTATCACCTGACCATTCTGCAAGCAAAACCAATGGGATATCAGATTTTGGCATGGCTTTGCTACCCGGAAGTGGGGTTTCTGCAAGGCATGGGAGAATGGAGAGCAATGGTTAATCGGCAGGATGGAGTTAATCATTCACAGAATTCCTTAGCTACAAACTCTTTCCTCAGTAATTTTTGGTGCGTTGCTGGAAAGGAAATCGGGGTATGCGAAGCAAAACCATACTTAACAAGTCACAGTAGCCCTGGTGTGTGTAGGATTTCTTGCTCTCTGCTGAGGTGGAGCTCTCTTGTGGGAGGAGATGCTTAAACGAACTGATAGAGCTGAACAGTGCTGGTAAATTTGATATATCTGCACCTTTCTCTTCGGATGCGCATGTGAGACCCAAGGCAAATAGCTGTATTTTTTTTATATATTTTTATTTTTTTTGCATCAGTCAATGGCATCACCAACATCTCAAACAGAAGTGGGAAAACTTATCTTAATAAACTAGCTAGGATGCAGTTACTCACAAGAGTCTGGCTCCGCCAGCCAAAACATGAGTCAGCCACCTCTCATAAATCTCAAGATTAAAAATAACCCAAAAGAAAGCCAAATGTTGCCTTGAGCCTAAAGTCCCGTGTAGGAGACATTTGGAGGATGTTTAAAAAAAAAAAAAAAAAAAAAAAGTAATCAAGAAAATGGAAGGAAAAAAATAGAGATTATCATTTAATGTCATGATTTCAGGAGATAGGCTTATGGAGCCCACTCCTTCTCATATGACTAAGCTCAGTACATCCTCTAAGCCCCTTTTTTTGGGTAGAAGTGGGTTGAGGAATGGTCATTCAGAGCCTCGTACCATGGGAGCGGATACAGGAGTTGGTTAGCAGTCAGGTGAGGTTGGTAAGGGCTTTGAGACTGCTAAATAGGCAGCCAAAATCAGAGTCATTTTTAGGAGATTAATCATGTGGTCAGATGGATTATATGACATTTCTGCTGTTTAGAGGTAAATATTTAATCTGTAGGTAACCCAAGGCTGAACTGATTTCTGTGCCAGATGGAGCTAGCCCTGCATCCAGGAATCTGAGCCTGCCTTCCTTCCTTCCAGCTCTGATTCACCTCCCAGGCACCACTCAGACCTTGAGAAATTCTGTTCCTGAGCTTCTGGCTTTTGTTTCTTTCTGCACAGAGTGGTTGTGGAGTTGGTGATGTGACGTGCCCAGCAGTGACAGACCTGCTGTCGTCTTCAGAAGTGCTGAGTAGCTGTAAAATGCATGACTGCAATCAAGGGGCTTGATGATTCAGGCTGTATTTCATGCATAGTACCAAACTGAAGTGGCATAAAGTATTTAATAGTAGGAATTGTTCAACTGAATACTGTAAGCTTGTTCTACAAGCACATGGGCAGGAGAACAGTTTTAGATTTCTGTGTTGGTAGAGCTTGTGAGCCTTTGAATGCCAAGACCAGTGAGTTCTGTCAGCTCCTCGGGGTGTGCACATAGTAGACATGGACTGATTACTTGTGTATCTGCTTGTTTCCTACTTGAAATTGCAAACAGTAATTGCTCACTGTAAGCTACCCAGACTCCCTGCATGGCATCTTATTAGCTAGTATAGTTAGCAGGAGAGCAGAGGGAGCATTTTGAAGTGCACTGGATGATATACTGAACTAAGAAAGAACTAAGAGTACAGATGCCATTAGATGGAGAACTTTTGCTGTGGTTATTTTCCATACATCTGAGCCAGAAGTTGTAGTTTTGGGGCAGTCTTCACATCAAGACATGTATGTGATTGCAAGAAAAGAATGGATTTAATTTGCTGGTAGTTTCCTGCGTGGCTTTTTCTTTTTTCTTTCTTTCTCGTAGCTAACATTTTCATACAGGCACGATGTCAGATTGCAGCAGTGGATTCTGTAGATGTTGCTGCTGTGGGAGCGCCGCTTTTCTCACGTATCCAAAGCTTTCAGTTTCTAGCCTCTGAAGAAGATGTTTTTGCCTGTCGAATGTCTGAAAAGCCTTATATAAAATCTTGGGGGGGGGGGGGGGGGGGGGGGGGTGAGATTTTTTGCTTCAGCTTCCCTTCCTATCTGAATTCTCTCCACTCCTGCCTTGTCCAAGATGCTGCCCATGGAGTGGCTGTCCGGGCTGACAGCTTGCTGGCCATGGAGGCTGCAGTGCTGGAGCTCTCTGCTTGGATTCCAGGTAGGATGAGCATGCCAACTGTTTCCAGGATCCTCTGGGAGCTGCTGTTGTGCAGGGAGGGGCTCCTGGAACTGTTGCTGTGGTTGTGTTTCTTGGGAAGTCTCTCCCATTTCTTTCCATGCTATTAATGGTGTTCCCAACCCAGTTTGCCTGCATTACAATGAAGCCACAGTCTGGCAGGGAAGGGAAGAGGTCATGGAGGGAGAATTCAGAAAGCACCAAAATCCACAGTTTAGAGACAGCCAGTTGCGAAAGACACTTCTGGTAGGGGAAAATCTTGGTTCCACAGGGTGTTTGATAAAACACAACCTGCCTCCTGGGCCTGCCTGTCCCTGCTGCCAAACTCTGGCCAATTAAGTGTGTGCAATTGACCAAGAGTCTGATGGTGACTTTTTTTGGGGGGGGTGGCAGGGGGAGGGCAGAGGAGAGGAATGGAGGAATTGGGCAACAAAATCCCTGATCTCCTAAAAGTACTGGGCAAAGTGTTGCTAAATATTGTTTTTAATAGCACTGGTATGAATGCAGAAGGGCCTGGCTAATATAGCCAAGGTACTGCAGCTGTTTTCTGAGCAATGAAGGCAGCTTGTGGGCAGTCACCTTCCTCCTTCAACTTCACTGGCTATGGCCTCGATTTGTCCTTCTGCTATTGTTTCACTCTGTTGCATCAGTTGCAGCTGGCCTCACTGAGTCAAGGGATGGCACCACTTGTCCCTATGCCTTTTCAGCAACAGAGTAGCTGGTGAGCTCTTATCCCTGTTGTACCCTCATCCAGAGCACTGTTTATCATTCACCTGGGATTGTTCTGCTCTGTTCTGCTCCGCTGTCTGCTATGACAGGCAGATGGAGCCAAAACAAGCCAAATAAGAGGAAAAAATAACCCAGTTGGTGTTAGTCAGGCTAGAGAACATGTTAGCAGATCAACAATGGCCTTAAACACCTGGTGGGATCCAATTTAAACCCATAAAAGCGAGGAAGTTTGGACTTGGAGCCTGTTCTACCTGTGTGAGCAGCCGTGCTTGTGGTAGCTGTGGCACAAGAAGGCTAGAAGGCATTGGGATTTTATTATTTATTATTTTTTACCCCATTAAACAATTGTCATTTGTTTCCAAGGATTTGATTTTATTGCTCCTCATATTTCATACAGCAGGAAATTAAAGAAAAAAAAAAAATACGAGACACCCCAGATACAGATTTTCATTTGCTCAAATTGTGTTGAATGTAGGAGCTGGGATCCAGGTGGCTTCCTAAAGTGGTGTAATAATTGATGATTCGGAATGTAATAAAAATATATGAAATTCGTGCTAAATGCTTTGACAGAAGACCCATAAACCCAGAGTGTGACAGCTGGGGGAGGTGTCCTCTTTGGGTGTTTGAAGTTGAAGGTTTTTCCTCTTCTGACACTGCCATTGAGAGAGGGTTTCTTTGGGAAAACAAAACAAAACAAAACAAAAGCAACAACAACAAAAAAAAAAACAGAAAGAAAAATGAAATCCTGAAGTTAACTGGATTGGAAAGAGTTTAATCCATGGGAGATTCCTGGGGTGGGAGAGGAATGGCCATGCCACTCTCCTGGGCATCAGACTGATCAGTGTATTGAACTGACTCCAAGAAATGGATTGGGCCATGCTGGTAAAGATCAGCAAATTCTGTTCCCCAGTCGCTATTCCTTGGGAAAAGTTCAGGTATCTGAGGTCAGGAGATCTGTATTTGTGTGTTACATGGGAACACCAGTCACAAGTATCAACCCCTTCTTGCATTTTCAACCAAGCTCTAAGCACCCTCAAATGGCTTAGAGCAAAAGGCTTCCAGACGCCGTGGGAGCTGGGGAGCTGGTCTGCCTGTGGAAGACCAGAGGACCCAAAATGCATAGCACACTTTGCAGGCTCCCTGTCTCCTATTAGAGGTGTTGCAGGAGTTGCAGTCCCTTGGTGCAGAGTGAGGACAGAGCTTTGCAGATATCCTGCTGTGTGCCTGCCTGCACTAGCTGGGGGGACTGTGCAGGAGGAAGAACTTGCCAGACATGGCAGGCAGCTCTCTGAGTTTTCTTGGCAGGAGAGTGTGGAAAATGTTGGAAAGGAGTAATGGAGCAAAGGCAGTCTACAGCTCAGTCTGCCTCGAGATCAGACGTGTGCACTGGGCTGGGAAGCTCTGCGTCACACATTTCTCAGTCCTTCTGCCTGTGTGAAATCCCTCTTCAGTCCCTGTGATACTTATGATCCCTACATGCTTCTAATTTTGTTTTATTTTGAGGGAAACAGTAGCTCTCCGACAGCCTTCCAAGGGATAAGAAAGGACAGGCATTGTATTAATCTGGAAAACCCTCAGGGTCTTTGTCTTCCTGAACCCACCAACAAATACAGAGCACAGCTTCCAGCAAGTCTAAGGTGCTGTTGTATGGAGAGAGAGAGGGGTGCAATCAGTGCGGGTTGTTGCTGTTAGAATGGGTGCAACTGGGCAGCATGACTTGGCTGAACAAAGGACAGTTTTTGTCTTTTGGTACAAATCCTGCTGCTCTGGCGTTTACCATTGTCACAGGAAGATCTGGGCTTGGTCTCACCAGCAGAAAGCATCACTGGCACCTGGCAGGTGTGCAGGCCGTGGGTCAGGTTCACATCAGCAGGCTGAGGGAGGATTCTGGGTTTGCTCTGTGGCATTGCTTTCCTATGGCACTGGTGATTCTTCTGTCCAACTTAAGCTCTGCTTCAGTGCACCGTGAAGCAGCAGTGGTGTTTCTGTGGTGGATGACATAATCCCTGTGCGTGCAGTGGGTTTCAGGGAGTTACGCTGGTAATGTCCTTTTGGATCTGAGAGGCAGAGCGGTGCTATGGAAACGTAACATATTATTATTATATGGGAATGAAATTTCTGATTTCCCTCTTTTGCCTCAGTTTGTGATTACGCCGTGGAGCAATTTTTAGCCTTGGCAAGAAGGTGATTTAACATAAGACCAAAGATGCAGCTTTACTCAGTGTCTACCATAAATCCTGAGAAACGATGATGCCGTCTGAGACTCGAGAAGTGGTCAGATGCTCTTTCTGCCAGCAGAGCTGATGTAAGGTCTGATTTATGAATGCAATACTTCTTGACATTGCTGCGGTGTCCAAATATTACCAAGGATGTTTACCGAAACCCTCTGGAGTCTCAGTGCAGAGCCTGAGAAGGAATCAGGCTGAATTTACACGTCCTGCTGTGCCAGGCCTCTCTTGGTAGCCTTCCAGTCCTGCTCAGGGCAGAGCACTGGGCACGCTGACACCCACTTTGCCAACCCCATAGTGTGGGATTGCAAGCTGCTCACCTCCGCTCATCCACGGCCTCTGCCCTTAGTGCTTCGGGCGCTTGGCACTGCTTGGATTCATGCTCTTCTTTCCGTTTTAAACAAAGTAAATTTACTGGCGGTTTGTATTTACCACTAACACCCTCTTATGCAATCACCCTCATGTTTTCGTTCCTTTTTTTGTTGGTTTTTTTTTTTTCTTTTAATCTTCAGCTTATGAAGAACGGGGCAGTCATTTTGAATGCGATCAATAAGTTGAGCCGTAGTTCACGGCGGTTGTCTGTCTGTGTCCTTTGGTGTTTCATTTTGAGTAGCACTGTGTCAGGCAGGGGAGTTGCTCTGGTTTGCTGCTGTGCTCAACAGAAAATGTAACAACAACAAAACAGTTCGTTTACAGTAGAAAAAATCTATGAGATGGAAAGGATGGCCTTTTTTTTCTCCAGTGACATGGGCCCTGCAGGGCCTCTGCTGGCCTGCTTCTCCCTTCATCCTGTGTGCTTTGATAAGTGTGTGATGTGCAGAGGGAATTAGCCAGCAGTGAATGCTGAGGTGAATCAACAGAGACCTGTTTCTGGGAACTCTGGAAAAATCCCAAATTGGGGAAGACTTCAGATGAATAATGACGGAAGAATTTCTGAGAGCAAGAATCGGCTCCAGGGGAAAGCCCCTTCACTGCAGCACTGTGAAGTGGGTAGAGGGGAGGTGGGCAGGCAGCGCATCCACAGCTGGGTTCAGTGCTGGGCTTCTGCCCTGAGTCTGCGCTGGTTCTGGTGAGTGCCTGGGGGAGAACACGCAGTCCTTCAGCAGATGTTTCTGTTTGATGTGCATGAATGCGTTTACCTGCCAAGGACGCATCTCTGGGCTTTGCAAATGAAAAGGACAGAAAGGAACCTACTGGAATAGGCTGCCATCCGTGAGCTTCAGCCTTGGGCACGGAGCCAGCACAAACATGGGCCATGAAACCACTTCTGCCTTCTTCTGAGGTGTGTGGAGGGGGATGGGGGTGTTTCACAGGCCTTATTCTGGTCTTGTTCACCTGGAATGCTTAAGCTGATCTAGCTGAACCACAGTAGTCTGCCTGGGATGGCTCACCAGGCCTCGGGTATGCAGCGTGTTGGGTAGATGCAGAGATGTAACTGTGGGCTCTGGGATGCCTCCTGCCTGTTCTTCCTGGTATGATTAAGAAATCAGGGGGAAAAAGCATCACAGAAACTGCAGGGAAGGGATGCTTGCCAGAAAGGAAGAATAATTAAAGGAAAAGGGTGGCAGTAGTAGTAGAAAAATGCTGATTGTGAATCATCAACTGTCCGTGACTTTCCTGCTGTAAAAGGTTGAGTGGCCCAGTCTGTGTATTTGTGCTGGCGGTGAGTGATCTCTACAATAACAGCCATACCCTGTTTAGCTTTGCTACTATTTGGAGGATCTGTGCCAGGACTTATTGGAATCCCCCAGGCAGGCATTTAGAAGTCTTTAAAAATCACAGGGGACAGTGGGAGCAAAACCCCTACTCGTTCTCCAGAGAAACTGGCTTTGTTTAAAAAAAATAATAATAATAATCCACAATAAGATGCCGAAGTGTGGTGAGACTTTTAATAGGAGAGCTTTTAATGCGATCAGGAAAGGAATACCTCCCAGTAGTACTCACAGGTATTAAATCATTAGGAAGATTAGCAGAGTTGCAAGGCCGTTTCTTTTTTTTTTTCCCCTAGACAGTTTATTCCACACAATAATGATTTAAAAAAGGGTTGTAGGCATCAGCCATGTGGGAGAAAGGAACAGATTGTAGTGATCCTCCCTTTAATATAACCTGTAGTGTGAAATGAATGAAATTATCCTTTCGGTAATTCTCTCACAACAACAAAATCAGACTGAATCTGCATTACTTACTTAATATTAAGGACAGCCATCTCTTTTCCAGAGATCAGAGATAGCTGTCTGCAGGAACAGAAGGAAGAAGTCTATTGAATGGCTGCTGTGATTTCCTCCTACCTCTGCTCAGGCTGAGTTCAAAGAGATGCTCTAGAGATGGTGTGTTCTTCACATGCTGACTTGGATGTAATATATATGCCAGGGCAGGGGCTGGGCCTGGCACTGAGCTGTGGATGCTGTGAAGGATGAGGGCCTTCTGTGCCTTTCCCTAAGGAAGTACAGAAGTTCTTCCTAAGAAGAGCTCATCTCCTGCCTTCTGAGCAGTTGGTGGCTTTGGAACACAGCCCCAGCTTGCCCACTCTGGGGCTGCAGCATAAGCCCTTCTTGGCAGCAGCAGCAAGAAGAAGTTGCAGTCGCTGGAGGTCTTTCAGTAAAGCAGCACAGAAGCTTAGCTAAAGCCAGCAGAGGCAAGCCCAAGAGGGCTTTGACTGAGCCAGAGGTCAGAGGTAAATTGTTTTCATGGCTCTGGACAGGTGGAGGGCAGTCCGTGTTGAGGGGGAGAGCTGAGCTGAGAAGAGCAGTGCAGGAGCGGGTTACCTCGAGGTCAGCTGTGTCTTTCCAGGATAAGCTGATGACTGGACTGGAGCATTCTTCCAGAGCTCTTTCCAGGGATCTGTCCTTTGGTCTCCACCCCGTATACCCCCAGATTTGCCGCATTGTGGATTTATCAGCCATTAATATTTGGCAGAAGTGTGGACAGCTATTCTTCACAGGCAGATCATGTTAAAGTCTTGGCTCTCTCCTATCTAGAGTTTAAATTTTCCAAGGAACAGGCAGAGAGTTTGATGCACAACTCCTGTTTAACCCATGAGATCCAAACGTTTCCTTTTGCAGTGTTGGGCTCAGATCATCAGCTGCAGCACTGCTCGTGTGGCAGCTGTGACATCTGCACCCTTTGCACGTTGAGAAGCTGCTAGCATCTCTTCATGTACAGCGCATGAAAATGAGTGGATCCCGGGGCGTAAGGCTTTTGACATCAGGGATGAATTTGGCCCATCACTTCTCACCAAGATTTGTTCTAAAATTGCTTGTGATTCTGGTGTTTGAGTGGATTCAGCAGGGAAAAGTCCATCTTCTCTGATAAGGGAAGTATGACTGAAATCCAGAATTCAGAGAGTGCTAAAACCAGGAGGGGTTCAGAGGAGGACACTGAGCAGACTCCCATGCACGTGAATTCAGAAACAAGTCAGAAATGTGCGTCACTTCCTCTGGGCCAGGCACACCATCTGACCTGGGGAGGACCTCCCTTGTGCTGGCAGCAATATCTGCAGACACAGAGCCTAGCTTCTTGCTGAAGCGTGAAGTATGGGCAGTGACCAGAGCGAACCCCAGACTGCTCCTGGCTGGTGGGTCTGACCTGAGTGTTTGAGGAGCCTCAAGAGAAAGATTTCCATCTTCCTGAGAAGCCTGTGGTCAGCTGTTTCTGCTGAACCTCTGTACCTAAACCAAGAGCAGTAGATGGCTGAGGATGAAGAGAACAAGGGCTCCTCTGCCCGTACGCTCTGTAGTTCCAATAGAAAATACAGAGGTAGGGAGAGCAAAAAGTGCTGCAGCCTGCAGTGGCCACATCCCCTGTGCTGGAGCAGCAGGAGGAACTGCCGGCCCTTTCCCTGTGATGGCAAAGAGCTGTGCTTCCTGCCAGCTTGTGCAGAGAACAAATTGGTGATTGTTTCCCATGCCGATTTGCACGATCTTATAAAGGGGGCAGGTCTGCCTCAGAGCTTGGGGCCCTGCTGGGCCCAGGCAAGCTGCTGATTTCCCTTTATGCCTACTTTGGGGCCTCTGAACATCCGTGTGTTTTGGAGTCAAAATATTCAGGCTGCATTGCAGAAGACTTTCTAATGCTAAAAGGAAGCAATGCAACCACACAGATTATTAATGCCAGAAACATGCAAATCCATTTTGTCCTGGACCCAGCAGATCTATATTGGGTTCTGATTGTTTTTTGTTTTCAGAAGTAAGATGTTTAAGGCTCTGTAGTGAATGTATTCCAAAAACACTTAGAGCTGAGCCCTCCAAACCAAACAACCACCTTTGAAAAAGAAATAAAGGGGGAGCTCATATCAGTAACAGCACTGGAACACGTGGATTGAGGAAAAGCATATCCTTGGGCCTTCTGTAAACCATTTCCCTTTTCTCCTTCTGTCTGTCTGCCTGTCTGCCCTCACAGTTGCTGAGCAGACTCGCTCTGGGTCTTTATCATGCCCTGTGATTTATGGCACATAACAGCAACCGAAGCTGCTGTTTAAATGAGTTCTTCGGATGTTTGTGTTCCAATAGGGATTCATGGGCCTGTCTTTGAATTATCGTGTCCTTGTGCTAGAGAGGTGTTTACAGCAACGCAGGAGGCTGGAAGCCCTTTATCCCTGGGAATGATGGAAATGCCATTATCGCAGACTCCAGCAGATGCAGTGGAATGGGGAAGCCTCCAGGTGCAGCCCACCTGCTGCCACGCATGCCACTTCTGCTCAGGGTTTAGGATGTTTGGTTAAGGATGCTTAATTAATCAGATTTGCTTTTCCTCCTTTAAGTGGAGAAAACCTGTAAGGTTGATTCTGAGTAGTTGTCAGGAAGACCAGAATGCTAAATGTGTATTTGGACATTTTCTTCTAATGTGTTTAGCTGATAGACACTGCAACTCCTGCAAAACTGTTGCCTGGATCTTTTAACAAAGCACATGTTTAGGCATTTGAAACAACAGCCTTGGATTCATTTGTTTCTGCGCTTGCTAAAACAGATTTGAATAAGAAAGCCCCTTTGGGGGTGAAATATCTGTTTGTCTGTCTCCTTGTCTGTGTATGGATGTATCTGCCTGTCCATCTAATTTCAAACCTGGAATATTTAGACATCCAGGAATTCAGGGAGCGTGGAAGTGAGCTGGGAAAGGAAAGCAGATGTGCTTTAGGAACTAGCCTAGGTGATATTGCTGGAAATGGTAGCTGCACTCATGAGTAGAAGAGGTGCTGTAGGCTTGAATCCATTGCCAACATTTCAGAAATCACCCTGGTGCTGGACGCCCAGCCAGAAACAGAGGAAAAAGACAAGGGTTCCATGAGCTGTCATTTGCAGAGACAAATTCCTGTGCCAGGCTCAGCAGCAACCTGTTGTGTCCCAGCTGGGCACGACTCACAGCAGCCCGGCAGCATCTGGGCTTTTCTTGGGGCCACCCAAAATCTCCCTCATGCCTGCTGTGTGGCTCTGGCATCTGTGTCAGCCCACCTGCAGCCTGAGCATGCCTTGCCTTGTGACTGCTTAGAGAGTATTACTTCCTGAGGACCTGCAAGCTTTTTTCTTCTTATTGCTGTAGCACAGGACTCATTTCTCTCACTGTACTCATGTCACTTCTTGCTATTGATATAGCCTGCCAAATGTTTTGTTTCTATCTCCCCCGTAGATATGTCTGCATCCACTGCTGTCTGTGTTCCTGCTTTCAGTTACAGGGCTGTTTTGTTGTGTGTTTTTTTTTGTTTTTTTAACATTTTTTTTAGTATGACAGTTCCATTTGTATCCTATTTTGTTCTTGCTAGTTACGAATCATTGTACTACAGGATAAGGGAGAGGACACCATACAGATAACGGCAGTGCTGCCTTACCTGCCTTATGACCATTGTGTATCCTGGGGTTTTCCTTCATGATACAGGTGGGGTACGTGGAAGAAACCTGACCGAGGCCACATCTCCTTGCAGCTGACCCTTCTGGGATGCAGCTGGTGTTGATGGCAGTGTGCGGGTGCCCCTGGCCTGGGGAGCAGGGCCAGCAGCGGGTGGAGGTGGGCCGGCGTTACATAACTCACCGCTCGGCTCCAAAGACACATCCAAGTGATTAATTTGAAGCTCTGGCAGCCGCTTCCCTGTAATAATATTTTAAACATTACTTTTCCACTGCTTCTTGCCAGCAATCGTTATTTTGCGCTGTGGAGGCTGTAAAATTTCACTTCAAGGATGGGTTTCACTCCCGTTACAAAATGTGTCTGGAATGTGCAGATGTTTCCTTCGGGGAATAGAGAGCCAATCCGCTGTAACACATCATCCCCACAGGGAGGACTCAACGTGCTAAGCAGCCCTATTCACAAAATCACAAACAAACGGACGAACACAGCACCCTATGGGGCTGTGCCCAGGCTGGGAATGTTGCTCAGAGCCCTGTGGGTGCAAGCAGCCCAATGCTTGTGCCCCTGGAGCTGCAGATCTTGCTTTGCAGCCTGTACTATGTGTGCAGCTTGGCTTTTGCACAGTGCTACATCTTAGCATTTGCTGGAGATGGATTGAAAGAACGATGCAAATGTTGGCTTGTTGGGTGCATATATCCTGCAGGCAACCAGTCTGCTGGGCATGGGTGCTGCACCAAACCCTGCCTGTAGCAGTCTTTTGGGGCTTGTAGCACTTCTAGAGAGAATCTCATTTGGGCTGTTAAGATTTTGGTGATGAGATCTGCCTTGATTCTGATGTGCACCTCTGCGTTGATACAGGGCTACCTTTGCCTCTCCATACCCTTGCATAAAAACACAGTGGAGCCTGGAGAGTACATGAAGGCAGGTATGGAATAAGTACACAAGGGAATTGTTGATAGCAACAAGTATGGGCTTAGAAGACAAGCATATCAGGCACTAATAAGCAAAATATAAGGAAGAGTTTGTGGCCAGCAAAGCTGAAGAAGTTGCACAATTATATAGGGAACTAAAGGGATTAAATGATATTGGTCTGTTAGTAAACAATCATGGTCAAATTATCAATGAAAATACAGAAAAGGCAGTAAATATTTGTTTTCTATTTGGAAAAAAGCCAGGTGATGTATTTGTATCATATGAGGATGATGAAATAGTTTCCACTCCAACAGTAACTGAAGAGGATGTTAAACAGCTGCTATTAATGTTAGACCTTCTTGAACTAGCAAGTTCAGATATTTTGCATCCAACGATTTTTAAAGATCTGGCTGAGGAGCCCTGTGGGCTATTAACGTTCTCTTTTAGGGAATTTTAGGGCAGCAGGGAGATTGTCGAGGACTGGCACAAAATGAGCATGATGCCAGTGTTAAGAGAAGGTAAAGGGGATGGTACAAGTGTTTGTTAACCTGGTGTCCTGATTTGATAGCCCGAGGAGAAACAATGCAGTGTACAGCATGGACAGAAGCTAGAAGTTAAAGGGAACAGTGTCATTAGTGGCAACCAACATGGAATATTCACTTATGGAAAATAGATCTCATGAATGTCTGCCTTTTAAGTGAGTTTACAGATGGAGTAGATGAAGACGATGATATTGATGTAATACACATATGACTTCTGTAGGTATTTGACTCAAAGCAACATGTATTTGTCAGGAATTGGAAAGAAAGAAATCAACACATATATTGAAGGGATTAAATACTGGCTTCAGAATGTAAGAGCAAGCTGGAGTCATCCCAAAGAGCTGCGTTGCAGTGAAGTCTCGGAGATTGATTGCTGACTGCCTCTATAGCATATATGTCAGCAGGCTGGGGAAAACAAAACGCAGCAGTGATGCTGTACTGAGAGTACCAAAGCACAGTCCTGTGGCTTGCAGTATATGATTGCTCTCATTGCTTTGCATTAGTGTAAGAAGCAGACTACCAGAAGGGAAGGGTGAATGGCTTTGTGGCTCATTTCTCTCTCTTTCCCCAAACCAGCTCATGCACTGTGTAGGTCCCAGGGCTGCAGTACATCTGGAGAGCCTGTCCCTCAGTTAGGAGACTACAGAAAGCAGTCACAGCATCAGGACTGCAAGGAAAACACAAACAGGACTGCGCTGCAGCCGTGGTTTAGCCAAGTCTTGGTCCTGAGCATGCTGCACTTCTCTTCTTCTTCAGTCTCTCCAGTCTGTGGGTTGTCTGTTGCAAGCAGTGAGCTGTGAACTCTGTGGTTATGCTTAGCATCATTGTTTTCACAGAGCAGCACCATTTACTTTGTGCTATTTTTAAACATATCAAGTGCTAATGTGACTGCCACAAATCCCAGAGTTTTCTGCCTGGAGGAGAAGAAGAAAATGAGTGAGGGGCTCAGCATCTTCCATCCGGACTGTGTGGTCTCATGCTTTGCTTCTCATCCCTTCCCCACCTCAGCTTCCTCCAGCTGGCAGCCCCTGCTCGGAGCCCAAGGGTGCTGCTGAGAGCCTGGAGCAGGGAGCATCTGAAATGTGTGAAAATGCTGTTGGTAAAACATATCGGAGGTGAAAATCATTTGACAGACACGGTTAAAACGCACACCAAAATGTTTTTCTTTAGCAGCCACCCGGGAAACTTGGAAAACTTGCTCGTCTGTTAGAGATTGATGTTAACTAAAGGTCAAACAAATTCGTACTGTCAGCTACGAAAGGGAAAGCGTCTGAGGGAGTGTTATCACCCGTGGGAAGTGACTGCAGAGATGTGGCTACTGGGCCAGCCTTGTTGGTGCTGGGAGGAATGACTCTGCTCACACGTCCAGGAGGGCAACTGATGGTGGCACGCCAGGTGCAGGCAGCTGCTGCCCTGTGCCCCACAGCATATTTGGGCTGGGGCCTCTCTGGCACTCCTTTTGGCAATGACTGATCAGACGACCGCCACGGAAACTGTTAGCTCTGCTTCTCCCTTGTGTCTGTGCTGCTCTGCTGATAGCAGGTCTGAAGCAGGGAGCACACCTTGGTACTGCAGGGTGTGGAGAAGATGTCAGCAGAGGGCAGTGATGGCTGTTGTGCTGGAGGCGGCTCTGCGGAGCTTGGCCCTTGGACTTTCCCTGTCTATTTCTCAGTGTTTTGGGTTTGGGTTGTCCGCTTTGCCTAGCATGCATGGGTAGCTTTGGCTGGGAGGTGATGCTCCCATCAAATCGTCAGTCCTTCATGAATCCCTGTAAGGCCCCTTTTTTGCTGCTTCATGGCTTTGCACCGGTACCACAGCGGTTGATGCCCAAGTTGTTTCACTGCTCCTTTTGGGATGCTGAACACAGATTCCCCAGAAGGTTTCCAAGGAATGGGCAATGCAAATATTTTTTCATATTGTGTCAGTGTTTGCAAACCAGACGTGTGCTTCTAAGGAGACTTTCTTGGAGTACTGTGCTCCTCTTGCTGCTCTCAGCCCAGCAATGTGCTGTTGCTATTGGTTCAACATTTAGGGACATGGCGCAGTGGCTATGATGGTGATGGGTTGGTGGTAGGACTTGATGATCTTAGAGGTTTTTCCAACATTTATGATTCTCTTTCAACTGCCACCTGCATGCCCTGAGCTCTGCCTTTGGCTTTCCATTGTTGTGTACAGCAGGGCTTGCAGTGCTGGAAAAGAATGATGTAGTGTCGTTGTCTGAAGGATAGCTAGCTATTAAGGCAAAGGCCTCACATTAAAACAAATACAAATAGAATAATAATAAAAAAAAAAAAAAAAAGACCTGAATATCATCTACTCCATCTTTTATCCCAATGGTGAATTACTATCACCAATACCTGAACTTTTATTGGAAACTCTTCACTTTGTGTGCAAGGTTAAACATTTGGTAGCTCAGTTGTGTAATTCCTAAATTGCAGCTTAGAGAGGGCTCACATGCAATGGTAAACTGAAATATGGGGCTCTGAACATGCTGATGTGGGTAGGCACTGGAGGAGCCATGTGCCAATGCGTGGTGCCAGTGAGCATTGGGGCTCCCCTGGCGGGGGGTGTTCTGGGGAAGGAAGTGTTTATCTGCTTGGAGAGCAGCTGGACTTGGGCTGCAGGCTTCAGCATTGTCTCCTTGCTTGAGTTGTGCCATGTGTGCTGGGAAGATGCTTTGTTTTGATGGATCTTTGGTTTTTTTGCAAACTTTCCATGAAAGTAACATATATTTGCAGGGCTGACATTTAGCTGGCTGAAACTGCAGACAGCTTGTTTATGTGCAGCACTAATTATGGACATTAACTTTATTTAAATATTTGAGTTGCTGCTTTCCCAAACTTAGCCTTCTTTGCTCTGATCTCTCAGTGTGATGTTACAGAGGCCTGGCAGGGCCGGGTGCCTTCTCCTCAGTGATATTCCAACCTCACTCTACATCAGCTCGAGTCACCTCTTGGTGGAGGGGAGCTCCACTTGCAGTGCCAGCAGTGGTCTCCACAAGTGCACAAAGCCCTGGGGACTCCCCAGTGCCCCTCCTTGCATGCATTTCCATTGTTTAAAAGTTGGGAACAAGGAGATGAAGTCAGTCACAGCCTAAAAATAGCTTGTAAATCAAGCAGTTCTGTGGGTCCCTGTGCAGACAGCAGCGCTCCGGTTCCTGGGAGCCTCGTGTGTGCAAGGCCCCCACCCAGCCCTCCTGACTGGGGAGTGGAGGGATGGAGAGCGTGATGCCATCGCCTACGGGCTGCACTGCCAGAACATGACATCACTGCATGAGGTAACACGTCCCCTTTGTTCGAATGGCTTCATCCCTGGTCCTGCTTTTAACCATATTTGGGAAAGTCTGAGAAAAGCTCCCTGGCTGTGGGATGCGAGGAGCCGCTCTTTGGGTCTCAGCTGTGCTTCAGACAGCTCCCACCTGGAGGTCGATGCCTTTGGTGTGTGCTCAGCAGCACTGCATCCCCAAACCTTCCCCAAGCTGCAGGCACAGCAGCCAGGAAGGGTGAAGGCGGGCACAGCTGGGCCTGGGGTGTCCCGAGCTCAACTCCATTTCATGCAGAGCTCAGATTAGTCCCATTCTGTGCTGCTTGAAGCTCTTGCAGCCCCTTTTCCTGGGCTGCCTGAAGGAACCCAGACACCCAATGCTCAGCTTCACCTCTGAGCTCACCCACTGTGCTAAGAGCTGCAGGGTGTGTTCCATGCCACTCCGCAGCATCTGCAATAATCTGTGCCCAGTGCAAAAAGGATGAGCAGGATTGACTCCTGCAGCTTGGAGTGCTCTGAGAGAGCCTTGTGCAGGCTGCAGGGGGAAGGAACCTGGAGGGGCAGCAGGAGCAGACAGAGATAGGGTTGCTCCATGTGCTCCTGGCCCTGCAGTGGGCCTGCAGCACTGGACATCATGTCTTGGTCTACTCATGTCGAACCCCACTGTCTCCAGGCTGATCTGCATTGCAAGGACTTATGTGAGAGTGTTTTGCAGTTCTCCCAGGAGAGCACAAAGTGTACGGAACACT
The DNA here is from genome assembly GCA_035772895.1 of Perdix hodgsoniae. NCBI lineage: Eukaryota > Metazoa > Chordata > Aves > Galliformes > Phasianidae > Perdix > Perdix hodgsoniae. Next base: position 8,507,374 of record JAPSGF010000014.1, on the reverse strand, counting down.
GCAAAAATGCTTGTATCCTTGCCTTACATTTTCATATCAACAATTATGATTTTGCTGTGGGAAGAGAAACATTTATTCGTTAGATGAATATTTGTGAAAAAGTCTTTTGGGGCAAATTCCTTGGAGAGAGCTGAGACTTGAGCCAGCATTTGAAACTCATAAATTCAAAATGAGCAAATAAATTGTCATCATGCTGTGACAGCCTTGTGGAGGCGAGGGTGCTCCCCTCTGCCTGCCAGCCGCAGCAGCATCTCTACTCAGACCTACAGCATCTCTCAATGAGCCTTTCCCTGGGCCCTGCTGCATCTTCATTCTATCTCTGGCAGCTTTGCTGTTCTTTGCAAGGTGATCTGTGCGGATGAAATGTACCTCTGGGAGACCAAGTGTGGGTTTGCAGTGCCTCTCTGCTACATGGCTCTGGGCAGAAGGTGAAGCCCTCTTTTCCTGGCCTCACACCAGCAACTGAAACCAGTACCTGGTGCTGAAAACCTCTGTATGTTCTTCCGCTCCTGTTTGTGGGGAAGTACTGGGAGCTGTGCCTGGGGGCAGTTCAGCAGCTGGGATGCCCCTGTGCTCAGTGCAGGACTGCAGCATTTCCCCACCTTCCCAGCTCCGCACTGAGTGAGCCGGAGTTTTTTTTTTTACATTTCCTTAGCCACTGTGGCATGTATCTCTATTCTTCACTCTGCACACAAAGTGCTGTTACTTCTGCTGTGCTTCCTAGGAGAGGTGCAAGCCAAAAGACGAAGTGAAAAAGGAATCAGATCAGCAAAAAACTGTAATTTTCCTGGCTCGAGCATGCAAAAACACATAGGGTTTTTCCTCCACTTTTCTGGAAAGTCTATTACGTACGTCAGGCACAGCACTGTTGCAAGGGGTACTGTGCTGCTTTGTGTTCCTGGAGCCCAGCAGAGCATTTGCCATGGTAACACGTCAGACAGCTCAGTTGCGGCTGGGCTGCCTCTTGCTGCTCAGGAAGGAGTGGTTTGTGTCTCACAAGCTTTCCGGTGTCCCTCTGTCACTTGCCACAGTCTGCGAGGTGTGCATGCTGCAGCCTGGGTGTTGGGGACCGTCAGCCTGGGCACCCAGTGTGTCTGGGGGCAGTGAGGTGTGTGGAGTGTGCTGGGGTCAGAAATGGGGAGCTCTTTCCACTGGAAGTTGTGCTTGGGTAAACGAGGTAATCCAGGAGAGGCCTCTGAAATCAGGAGTGGTGCAGGGAAGATAAATAAGAGCAATTATTCGTCATTCACAGAGCGGAAAGTAAGACAGTGTCCTGTGAAATGGTATGTCTAGCAGATTTAAACCAGCCAATGAGAGTAGTGTTTTTTTGTTGAAGAACATGAACGGTGGAGCTTGTTGGCTGAGGAAGGTGTTAGGCAGCGTTGTCTGCTTTGATCCCGTGGGTTCTGCTATCCTTGTGGCCACTCCTGCTGTTAAAACACAGTCTTTGGGCTAAAGTGAGGCTGGGGGATAGATTTTTCCCGTGACTGTGAGATGGTGTGCATGGTGTGCTGGAGGCCAAATGCTTTATCCCTCTCACACTGCTGTGAGCCCCTTCACAACCACTGCAGAGGTTCCTGTGCACATTAGATGGAAACACGAACATGCCCAGCCTGCCCCAAGCACCTCTGGAGCTCTGTGGACCTCCAGCAGTTAGCTAAGCTGGAGCTTACCAGCCTGGAGCTCCCTTTCTAATGAATTGCTGCTGGTTTTCCCCAGCCTGCATGCAGGCTCCTCTCTGCACAGACATCTCTCCCTGTCTGTGGATGCTTTTCCCATTACTGTTCTGGCTGGGCTCCGCACACCAAAAGGGCTGCAGAAGGCACGAGCCAGCACTGCCCCCTTCCCTTCCCTCCCTTCTTCTGTGAAATGAAGGCAGTGCGGGCCCGCAAATGACATAATGAGAGCATGATATCAGGCTTGGCAGGCGGAGGCGTGCTATACCCTGCTCAACATTATATGTTCTGCGGGATTAAGAAAAAAACAGCAGAGCACCAAAAAAAGCCTGTCCACCACAGGCTGCAGAAATAACCACCCGGCTCCCCAGGCCGCCTTTCCCTGACCACCTTCACAGAGCCCGTTGAAGCTCCGTGAATGGATGCTGGCAGCTGCTGCTTGGGGCACACAGGTGCCGGCTGTGTTTAACTCCCAGAAGTGGTCTGGCTCCATCCTCGGGATATCCCTGGCATTGTTAGGGACTGGTGTGTACTTGCACACCATCTGTGAGATGAATGCTGTCCCTGCCGTCATCCCGCCGCTCTCCATGCAGTACACGTGGCTCTCCCAGCCTCAGGCAGGAATTGGTAGCAGGGCTGGGATGGAGCTGCAGGCTCCCAAGGTTCAGGCTGACGCCCTCGTTACCAAATATTCCCTTACCCGGAGCTTCGCCTTCCCCACAGGAGTGAGCCCGCTTCCAGAAGTTTTCTCAGAGCTTCCTTTGCTCAGCACATATGTCAAATGTGTCCGTGTTTTGGGAGGTATTGTGGAGCTGCATGGGGAGCTTTGTTTATGGGACGTCTTTCACACAGCTCCTGTTCGGTTCCATACTCACTGGTGGTGGGTTCTGATGCCTCCGCTCTCAAGAGTTCTTCAGAGGAACAGTGTGAGCCCTCCCAGCCCCTTTGGCAGCACGCGGTTCCATTTTACAGATGTGGATGGGATCGGGAAGCTGTGACTGGCCTCCAGCTGCCTTCTTCCAGGAGCACACCGTGTTCTTGGTGCCACGTGCTGCACAATTCAACACAATTTTTCTTTCACCTTGTGGGCAGAGCAGCAGTCAGCATGTGTGCTGCCTTTCAATGGAGAGCTTTGTTTTCTGCTGGCTTCAGCCTTGTCTTGAACCTGCTCTGAATTTCCTCCAGCCTGGCAGTGGGCTGGGAAAATATAGTCATGGCAGTTTGTGGCACTGAGAGGCTGAGCTCTGTACCACAGCCTGCGCCTGGGGTTTTATTGGTGAGTAGTTCTTTCCTATCCTGATTTTATTTTTTCAGCCTCCTTTGGTTTACAGCCCTCTTTCCCATGCCAGGAAGGTATAACGTTATTTTCCATATCAATTGGAGAGGGAACAGTGGGAGAAGACAAGCAGGTGGCTGGAGGTGGCAGTTGCTGGCACCCACCACCACTCCGGGCTTCTGCAGGGCTAGGCTGTCCACAGGAGCCTGGCTTCTCAGCAGACTCCTCATGGAGGTCTGGGGCCAGAAGGTTTTATACTGGTTCTTCATCAGATCGCGTTGGCAAGGTTGGAAAATAGCAAAGGTATTAGGCTTTGATTTGTAGATTACTTTCTAGTGACTTGTCCTGTGAAGAACATCAGCATCTCCACCAGCTCAGAATGTGAGCTCAGGCTGTGAGGTTGGTCCTGTGTCTGCTGTGGGGTATGGATGAAGCTGTTTGGACCCAGGAGCCAAGGACTTGGGCTCTTAGCCCACGGCTCATCCCTTGGCTGGAGTTTGAAGGCTTTCTCTGAGGTGAAATGGAAATAATGAGAAGGGATATTTGCAAAGAGCTTGGAAAGGCTCAGGTCTGAGCCCTCCATGCACTGCAGGGGGATGGAGAAGAGTAGGCAGTCCTTTGATTCCTCCTTGCAAACCAGCAGGATGGGAGGTGGAGGAAAGCAGAGGGAGCTGCAGGGACAGCAATGGGCTTGGGGCTGTCCCAGGACACCACATGGCTCCCAGTGCTATTGCAGTGCTGAAGACCTTTCCCTGCCCAATGCTTATTGCCCTGGCTTTGTAGCAGCAGGCAGTTGGGTTTGGAATTTCTCTTGTCTGAGTGAGGAGCAGGAAGGCCAGGGCATGAGACATCTGAGCTGAAAAACTACTTCCTTCTGTCTGGTGCTTGAGGTTCTGCCTCAGAATTAACTGGGCCATTTCCATGTGTCTCAGAGAAGTAGAACATTAACCTAACCCTAACCCTGTTACACTGGGTCACCCCATGCCCAGTATGTGCACAGCTCGGCACGAAGATGGTAGCTTCTGGCTCTGCTCACCTGCCAGAGCCTTCTGTGCAGGCTGCATGCTTAGCTGGTGGACTCGCTTTTCTAAGTATGTTTGTTGAGCTTTTATTTTGCACATTTCTTGGCCTTCTTTATTGGTGTTGCTGATGTGCTCTTCTGAATCCACTGTCAGCTTGGCAAAGAACTTCTGGACAGCAAAACTGGGAAAAATAAATCTTTTAAAGAGACATCCATCCCTGTTACTCATCCCCATGGTTTCCTGGAATCATAAGTCATTTTTCTGCCAGTTTGGTTCAATTCTTTTCATTCAAACAGATTAAGTTCAAGTATCAGATCAAACCAGGAATTAATTTGTTAGGGAACAAAAGTAAGAGGTGAGACAGGAAGGAGAAATTATGAGAGGTGCTCTTAGGGGGGAAAGGTGAGGAGGGAGCTGGGACTTTGTGCAGTGTGGCTGCAGGAGCTGAGCCATGTGTGATCCATCCTGCAGCCCTGCAGAGATCCTGGTGGGAGAAGAACCATTGCTCGGGCTGGGAAGAAGAGCATCGGTACTGCGCAGTGACTTTAACCAAAGAAGATTCATCTGAAACCAGGGGCTGGAGTTTATAGGGAACAAGCAGAGACTGATCAGTGAAATCTCACTTCTTAGCTGAGTGTCATTTTACGCTTGAAAAAGAGGACACGAGGTGAAAAGAAAGAACTGAACCAGATGGCAAAAAGAATTTTGCTTTGGATGAATTGAAGGATGTTGGTGTTACAGGGAGAGAATTAAAGATTTTTTAAATTTTGTTCATTTTATTGCGAAAATTGAGCTTGATTTTAACCAGAAAATATTCTTAGTTATTTCTTTTAAGCTTTTTCAGAGAGATCTTCAAAAAGATCTTTAAACATTAGAAGCTGAGTGCATCAATTGTGTGATTCATTTCTGGTTCTTTGGTGTTAGAGATGGATGTGGAAGTTCATATTCTTTTTTTTTTTCTTTTTTTTTTCCATAAGTAAATTACTGATTTAGTCCACGTTACCTCTTGATTACTTCTTTGAACATGTATTAGAATTGATTAATTTTTTGAGGTATACCTCAAATTCAGTAATACATTCATGACATCTGTGATTGCTCTAGGAATGCTGTAGAATGGTATGTGTATAATGGTAGGCCAGTCTGTCCCTACACGTTATACAATGCTGGGAGCAGTGCATGCTTTGTAGCTGGGAGAGGTGTTTTCTTTGGCTGGGGAAACCATTCCACATTAACACACCAAAACCTTTCTGTCTGCAGTCTGAATGGAGTTTGGAGAGAGGCTCTTTTAAGCTCCACCGATGGAGAAATGACAAAAAGTTGAACAAAAGCTGAAAACTGGTTTTTTTCTTTCTCTAGGGATCTTTCCAGAAACAAGATCAGTGCTTTAGATGTCCAGGTGTTCAGAAGCCTGACTTCTCTGGCAAAATTGTAAGTACATGCTGTGCACTTCTAGTCCTTCAGCTAGCAGAGCACATTTGGGCTGGTACCATGACGTGCTCACGTGTCATGAGTAAGTCTTGTTCTTGATCAACCTTGTGTTGGGCCCCAGCTGTACGTGTCCATGGCCTTCTTCCTCGAGGTGTTCAGCTGCACGGCCCAGTGAGGGCTGATTTGCTGCCTGGTGCTCACAATCAGGCAGGATCTGGCATGCTGTACTGAGTGGAGGGGAGATGAAGGTGAGAGAGTAAGTGGTGTCTGTCACAGGATGGATTGCAGAATGGAAAACGATGGTAAAGCTGTCCTGTCCAGATCCCACTTCAGAGGGAACTGGGTGCTGAGGCTGTGGGTTCCTTGAGGAGCTCAGCTGTGGTGAAGCAAAGGCCTGCCTTCATGTCCCACTGCTCCCAGCACCCTGAGAAAACTGCCCAGGCTGAGTGGGCCAGGAGGAGAGCAGAGCTTTGACCATTAGCACACTCACTGGTTGAGCTGCTGGTCAGGTAGAATTGCACCACTACTTACTGCTGGTTCCTAGAGAAGGTTGAATGTATTTTAAGAAAAAATAGATTGTCATATCCAAAAATGTGCCAGCACCCAAACCTGATTTGGCGGTTCAAACTTTGTAGCTGATAGCCAGGACAGCCTACCATCATTACATTTCAAAATCTCCTAGAAGGAGAACAACTCTTTGGAGGACTTGAGCTGGACTTGAGCATAGGACCAGGCTGCCCAGAGAGGTTTGGAATCTCCTCCCTTGGAGATGCTCAGAAGCTGTCTGGACATGGTCTGTGCAGTCCACCCAGCTGGCCTGGGTTGGGGAGGGGTTTGGACCAGATGAAGGTGCTTCCAACCTCATACATACTGTGATTCTGTGACATAATGCCTTGCAGAAAATTTTGCCAGTGTATGTGTATGGCTTTTGAGACTGGGAGTGATCGGAGGGTAGGTGGCTGCCAAGCAGAGCTTGGGACTGAAGTCGATGATGTTTTGTTGGCTGGGAAGTTTTTACCAGTTCAATGATCAATTTTTAAACTTATTTTTCCCCCCCTTTTTTTTTTTTTTTAACAGAGATATAAGCCACAACAAGATTTCTACATTAGAAGAAGGAATATTTGATAATTTATTTAATTTAAGTGAAATGTAAGTTCCTCCTCTTTGTTTCCTAGTTCCCTGTTGAGACCTTCCCTGGGAATTAAGTTCTGCCTTGGGGAGATCTGGGCCACATACCCCACCTCATCCCCACCACGTGTAATGGCACATGCTTTCCCATTTGTGTTAATGAGGGAACTAAAGCCCTCAGTGCCCATTCACCCATCCAGCCCTGCCTGCTTGCCAGCTGCTCCCTTGGTGAGTTTTTGGCAGTAAACCTCATCTTTCTCTGTGGCATTCTGAAAACTTGTGAGCATTAGGACACAGAGCTGGTGCAGGAAGTCTAAATCTGCTTGGCTGCTGGAGGGATGAGTGGATACACTGACTCCCACTTTCTAATTACCTGGCCTCCCTGGTGTTACCTCTCCTCTCTCCAGCTGCTGCTTCCTCATCCTCCTGCCCCCCCTGCAGTTGCTTTCTGGACTCACTCCTGTTTCTTCCTCAGGCTATGTCCTGCTCTTTGATCCTGTTGGTGCCACTTGAGCCTAACCTCCTCTCAGACTTTGCTTCTGTCTCCTGGATACCTCAAACCTCTGCTGCCATCCTCTTGGCTCCTCTACTTCTCTTCCACACTACCTCTGCTGAGATTGTTGTCGCCAGTCACACCCCCTGTTCCTGTTGTATGGTCACACCTTGGGACCAGGGGACTTAATGAAAGGACAGTGACCTGCCACACGTGTGTCAAAGTCATGAGAAGGCCCTTGAAGATCTTCTCCCTGAGTAATTCAGGTTCTTATGCTTATAATGATTTTTAACTGAAGTAATTAAGATCTGTGTTATGTGAAAGATATGTTTCAAAGGGATGCCACATATTTCCAGGAGAGGTATATAAAATCACGGCACAGGATGACATTTCTGTGTCTGGAGCCAAAGAATCAACCCTGTGCTGTTTGTTTCTTAGCAAGCAAGAAAAAAGCTCAGCTACACATTCTCCATGAGGACAAGGCACAAAGGGCATTTTCAGCTTTGCATTTTTGCTTGAAAATTGCACTGGAGAGATAGAAGGGATCCCTGCTGTGCCCAAGTGAGCCTGTCCCTGCTGAGGCTGGCCTGCAAAGTGGTGCTTTCAGTATAAAAATCCTGGGTTCAGCCCCTGCGGCAGCCCAGCCCAGCTGGCGTCAGCTAAACAAACATCTTTCCATCTCTGTCCTGTTCGCAGCTGAGTGCCAAAGGCTGTAATTTGGATCAAGCTTAGCTGCAATTAAAGTTTCCATCTTTTCATTAAACTGCCACATGGAAAGATTATCATTGACTTTGCATTTCTTTTTTGACAGATCAGTTTTATTCTCTTAGCTATTTTTTAATGGAGCTGTAAATAGTCTCCCTTAGCTGCAGAGGCTGCCATTACATCCAGTGGCTGTTAGATGGCAGGCTATTTTAAATATAAGATTGTGTCTGTAATTTGCTTCTAATTGCAACAATTATTTGTGGAGTGAAAAAAGTACTTGGAGTACTCGCCTAATTCTAGCCTCTAGAAAAATCATGTTAATTATTGCTTGATTCCCTATTCATTAGCTCCCCTAGCAGTTCTCTCCGAAGCATTTCACTGGAGTTGCGCAGATGGGAACAGTGAGGGATCTGCACATTGCTGTAATTAACACTTAGCACATGCTTCCCGTTGTCAAGTGAAGGCGTAACTTTTCTCTGATCTCCCTATTACAGAAACTTAAGTTGGAATCCATTTTTTTGTGACTGCAAACTTTCCTGGTTGCCCCGCTGGGTGGAAGACAGAAAAGTGACCGTTATCCAGGCATCAGATACACGATGTGCACACCCTCCTGGGGTGGCAAACCTTTCTCTCTTCAGTGTTTCGTTCATCAATGCTTCTTGTGGTAAGGAGGCACGATGGGCCGTTGGTGGGGAAGATGACTAAAAGGGTGGAAAGTTCCAAGCAGCCCTCAGAAGGTTCTAGCTTTAGGCTGTCATTCTCTCAAGCAGTTAAGGATCTGACTTAAAGCAGTGGAATATCATTCTAGTTGGTGAGGACATGATAAGCTGGATCTCTGCAGATGACAGGGCTCCATGTCAGGAGTGTTGTGTAAGCTCTGCCTTGATGTGCAGGCTGTCACTGTCTCGTGGTGCTTGTTTCTGCCTGCCTCGGTCAGCACGGACATGGGGCACTGGTTGCTTGGCAGGTGGGGAGGAGCAGCCCTAAAAAGCTCAATCCCCATGAAGTGCTCAGCTATCTCTCTGAGTAAAAGGTAGAAAGAGTGCTCCTCAACCAGCATTAGTCATCTCCTTTGATGCAGGGAATGGGAGCTGGTGGGAGCCAACTGAACTTCCTAGCAAAGAACGACATTCCTCAGGAGCTCAAACCTGGCAGGTGGCTGTTCTGCTTTCCCCAAAAATCACCCAGCACCCCAGCAGTACACTGCTTGCCTGCTGCTGGACTCACTGCTGCTGTTATTCCCCTTGATAGTGAGGTGTTCCCCTCTTCATGTACCTCAGGTTAGTGTGGAAACAATAATGTAAGGCTGTCTTCTGGGGTAGTTCAGTGTAATGAGGATAGGTTGGGGAGAGCCCACCAGACGCAGTTTTTCCTAACAGGCTAAGGAGGACAGCCAGCCTGGTGTTAAAAACAAGGTAGTTCTCATGTCATGGTTCTCCTCACAAGGGACTTTTGTTAAGAAAAGTGGCTTAGCATTTGCGGGAAGGCTGTGGAGCAAGGCCGGACAGTTGGATGGATTCGATATGGGAAGATCACGCAAGGCCAGGGCTGTTGAGATGTTTGGGGGGAAATGTTGTAGCAACAAGCAGAAACACACAAGCAAATGTGACTGGTCTGCGTGGGCAGAGCTGGACAGGAGGCAAGGCTGTCCCAGCTGGGCTGCGGCTGTGTGTGCTGCAGGGGCCATGCATATGTGCTTGGGGCAGGACAGTGTCCCACCCCTCATGAGTTGGTGGGGGGGGAAACAAACTACAGGGACAAGCTGTTGCACTGAGAAGGGTGTTGTTTTGATTGTCACCACTATGCATGCCTGTGTGTCCATGCATGCCTGCACTTTGTGCTCCCTGCAGCCAGGCACACGTTTCTGTACATCTGTACACATTTTATACATGCATCCTTCTGCACCACTCAGTTGCAGACTGTGCAGCATTGCCCTTCCAGTTTGTTACTGGAAGTGGAATATGCTGCGCCAGCCCAAGCCTTGGTACAACCAAGGGCCAGTGTTTTTCTCTAGTCTTGCTTGGTGTGTATCCGTTTGGGCTCCTTTTAGGGTAGCTCAAAGCAGCTCTATATCCTGTGGTGTGTCCTGGGTGGTGTCTCTTTGCAGGGTTTCATCAAAGCCATGGCTTCAGTGTCAGTTTGCAGGAGAATCTTCTGTTCTCTCCTACAGGAGCTCAGTATGTTACGTGTCTGACAAGCAACCACACGGGTGAGGCTGAACTTGTCATCCTCTTCACATCTTCTCACCCTGGGAACCTCACTGAGGAAACCTGCAGTGCCCTCTGTTATGCTGAAGACCAGGAATACGGAGCTTTCAGCCCCCATGGGCAGTGTTTGTGTGGTACTGCCCACGAACCAAACTCTTCTTCCAGTTGTTTGCTGTTTTGCACTGAGCATTCATCTGGGCAGGCCTGCGGTGACCCATCCCTCATCCACTTTCCTTTCCAGGCACAGCTGTCTGTGTCTTTCATAGGACTCAAGCCCCGGTATAGCCTACACCAGGCTGTGCTTTTCAATGTCAGTATTCCAATTGCTGTCAGCACTTTAATGTGGGAATTTGGGGACCAAACAGAGGTTCTCAACACCACTGGAAATGTAGCTGTCCACACGTATGCCTTACCTGGGCAGTACAATGTCACTGCCACCCTCTTTGTGGGCACCAAAGTCTCGTATGTGCAGGCAGAAATTGAGGTGGTGGCTTCACCCCAACAGCTAGAACTGCAGTGCCCTTCCTTGATCAAGACAAATGAGAGTCTGGACATAAGGATCCGCAACAGAGGTGGCACTGGCCTCACAGTGCTATATGGAATCACAGCAGAATCTGGAGAGCCTGGTAGAGGTAAGCACGGTTGTCTAGGAGGCCAGTGGGTGCTGGGCAAAGAAGGGGGTGGCACTGGGTCCTGGGGCTCCTGTTCCTTCCTGGTGAGGAGGAAGGGATGACTCCTTTGGGCATTCTTTTCACCCCTGTGCTTTGCCAGTGCCGACCAGGCAGTACTTTGCTGTGCCAGTAGTGCAATTCAGCAGTGAATGGGATTTAGTGGCATCAAGAAGGACAGGACAGGTGCCTTGCTTTCCAGACTGAAATGTGTCGACCCATAGGAAGGGCATTATGCCTTTGTTCTTCTACCTCATACAGCAGTTCACCCTATGTGTCCCCATGATGGCTTGGTCTTCCCGGGCAACAATCACTGCTATCAGCTGGTGGTGGAGAAAGCTGAATGGCTGGAGGCCCAGCAGCACTGCCAAGAGTATGGCAATGGAGAACTGGCTTTTGTGAGCAGTCCCGAGATCCAGAGCTTCCTGGTCACTCATGTTATCAGGTAAGTGAGGAGAGTGAGAGTTAAGATTTGAGTGAGAGTTGAGATTTACCTGCTCCTGGATTTGAACCTAGAGAAGGAAGAGCCCAGCAGCAGGCAGCCCTCTGCAGTCAGTCAGGCTGGAAGGAGACGTGGATCCAAGCTGAGTGTGGTACAGCACAGGGCAAGGCTGTGAGCATAGAGGAGGAATAGGAAGACTAGAGCTCTTGCTGTGCTTAAGTCCTTTGCTTAGAGGCTGTGGAGGAAATAAGATAAAAGGGGCAGAAAGACAGGAAGTCAGAACTAGTGTCTGTGGGATTGCTGCAGGTGGGCACCTGGCAGCCTGTGTTGGTACCTGTGGGTGCCTCTGATCTGAGGCTGAGTGCAGGGTCAGGAGCAGGCAGGGCTGGGCTGAGCAGACATTCCACCCAGGGGTCCAGCACAATCTGCAGACTTAGCTTGAACAGTGGAGAGACAGGTGCTGGTGTCCTCAGGGTGCTTGGCTGCCTGGCAGGGCTGGAAAGTGACCTTACAACCAGCTCTCTTGGTCAGCAGAGTCACAGCTGGATCATCTGGTGTGGGACATCGTGACATGGTGTGGGATAGCAGCTGCTCTTGCCAAGCACAAGCCAGTGCTGTAATCCTGCCTGGGAATCTCACATCTTCCTGGACACACGACTGCAGCCTGAAGCCCAGACCACTTCCCCTCTCCCTTTGCATCCTGAGAAGGAGCAGTGCTCCTCTCTGGCCCCAGAAACATCTGTTGCACATCAGGACTCGGACTCTGTAATAAACAGACAGCACAGAAAGTGTCAGCCTTTGGTTACATGGGCCTCTCTAAGTGCCCTTTATGCAACCAACAAGCATGTGGAGAAAATGAACAGGAGAGCTAGGAGGGCCTGACAAGCTTTTGTCAGCGCTCCCAGGTGCAGAGGTTGGAGATGGCCACAAAATAAATGTGACCCAGAAAGCACTCATGAAAGGAGTAGCTGCATGTGATATTGTCTCTGAATGGGCCTGCTTGAGAACCGACAGCCCTTCTTGCCAAGAGTGCGTCCTTGCCTTGTTGTGCTGAGATCACAAATGTGATCCCTGCTCTGGGGAAGAGAAGTCTGTCCCAGCCACTCGGTGTGCTGATTTATCAGGCGTTGCGTGCAAGGTTTTTGATGGACTGCAGCGCAAGGAAATCATGAGACCTCAGAAGAGAACGAGCCGCCCAAGCTGTTTCCCAGCTGCTGCCCCACGTTGTTCTCTCCCTCCGTCCCCTTTATTTCGTCTATTTATTTTATTAATCCATTCAGATAAACATGAATGAGACAGTTCCAGGATGCGATTTTCCTGGTGATAAAAGACAAATCAAGCAAGCCGCGGGTTTTTGGAACATGAAGCATCCATAGTTTCTTGTGGGAAAACAACAGAAGTAGAAGTCTGTTTCCCATTAGAGCACGCACCGCAAGGACCGCTCTCTTTTCTCCTTTGCCCCTGTCGCTTGGTGACTTCCCCAGGAGCAGTACGTGCTGAGCTGATCCCCTCTTCTCCCCCAGGAGCAGAGTGCTCTAGTCCACACCCCTCCTAGGGGACCCCATTTTCCCCTCGGAGGCAGTGCTGAGAGCCCCTCTCCCCTTTCAGGCCTCCTCAGACTTTGTTCTCATCCTGCTGCCCTAAGGAAGGCAGTTGTTCCTTCCTTAGAGGGACACCCACTTCAGAGAAGGGTGTTGCCCTCTCCGTTGAGCCCCCTTGTTCTTCTCTGCAAGGTAATGTGCCAGCCCATGGGACAAGGATGGGAAGCAATCCAGACAGCCTCTTCCTTCTTTTTCTTTCTTTTGTTTGTTTGTTTACTTGCACTTAGATCATAGCTGGAATTAGAAAAGGAAAAACTCAATTGGGTTTTACTGATGGCAGCAAGCAGGCGGTTTCCTAGGCCATTCTCCCTAATCCTCTGCCAGTGGTTCGGGAGCAGAGCACAGCAGTTATTTATTTTTTAATCTTATTTGCAATGAAAACTACTGATTCACAGAACAGCTATTTTCGTTGTCGTTTTTCAGCATGACCTCATTAATCATTTCATCTGGCATGAGCCCACTGGTCGAGAGGCACCAGTTGTCTCCCTTGAGTGCTCCTTGCACCAGGTTTTGCGTGCATCGGAGCAGAGGGGCACCAGCAATTCAGAATGGGCTGCAGCATGCAGGAGGGACTGTGGGAAAGAAGCAGGGGGTTCTGGAGGTTGCATGTTGAAGCTGTTCTCCCCAGAAGTTAATGTGGAACAAATGCCTCACTTTCTGCTGGGTGCGATTAGAAACAGTTGTCCAGGCTGTTTGTGGCTATGAAAGACCACTCAGCACTTTCCACCAGAATCTCTGTTGGGTTTCAGCCAGTTTCCAACTGTGGAAGGGACATGTCATTTTCCTAAAATGGTCCTGGCAGTTTCTCTTGTATATGGCGTTCTTTTCCCTGCAGAGTTTTGGCCACTGCTGCTTGCCCCCTGCTGCATTTCTGCTTTCAGAAGTGATTGAGCAGTTTATTATCTCTCAATGTCTGCATCGAAGATCCTCCAAGTTGAGCAGGAGCTCCTGTAACTGGCACTGTCTGAGGTTTAACCCTGCCCAGGTATTAGTTCCACTTGCACTGGAGAATTGGCCAATGGCACATTCCACAGGTCTCCAGAAACGAAACAAAAGCTTTCTGAAAGATGCAGGTTTCTTCAGACAGCTGATTAGAATCATAACGTTCCTCTTAAGTCACAACAATACAGGCTTAAAAGTGTCTGTGAAGGTCATTTCAACTCTAATGCAGGCAGTATTTTAACAAACTACTCTTCTAACAGAGGATCTGAGGTTCAAGTCAACCTGTTGATACTTCTTAATTTGCAGAGAATCCCATCATCTGTGTTGTACTGGGTTTGCTCAGCTATGGAAAGCTGCTGTCAGCCCTTCCAGTCCCCATCCTTATGAGTGGGGAAACCAGGCTGTGTGGTGATAAGGGCAACCATCACCTTGCTTGAGAGAAGCGACTCCAGCCTGAGGAAGCTGATGTGTGCTACTGGAAGGAGTCCTGGGAAGTTCTCAGACAAAACCTCATGACTCTTACATCCAGTTCTCACGTTCCAGTAGCCTCTCTGATACTTTGTGCTGTCCCAGTTGTGGCTGAGATGAATCAGTGCTTACAAGTTTGTCATGAGTTCTGTGGTGCTGATGGAGCCTTGGGTCATCTTGTAACCTGAGTGAGCAACCTGCACTTTGGAAATGGAGTGACTCAACCTGAAGACCAAGACCAGAAAGTTCCAAGGGTCTGAATCAGCTGCACAGTGATCCCCATGAGCTCTTTCTCCTTCCCAGCTTTGTTTCACCGTAGCATTCTGTAGTGTTGGCATTGATGGCTCTATCCAGATCCCTTTGGTGCAGCTCTCCCCTCAGTACATCAGAGACCAGTTGGCTTTCTGTACCTGTAGATCAGCGGTCAGTTTGTAGAAAGGAGGACGGTGTACCATCTGGTGGCAAAATGTATTCTGAAATCTTTTAGTAACTAAAAGGCTCCTTTAAATGCAGCCTGTGACACCCGGATGGAGCTGTTGTTAAGATTATTATTTTCGTAGAGAACCATAGTGGCATCTGTCCCAGATCTTTCTAATACTCGTGATTTCCTGAAATCCACCCCCTTTTTTTATTTATTCTTTTTTTTTCTTTTTTTTTTTTTTTTGAAGGAGCCTTGATGTCTGGATTGGATTCAATGATTTTGCAAGCACTGAAGCACAGCAAAGAGGTGAAGGATTTAATATAGAGAGCTGTCAGAACTGGCTTCCAGGAGAACCCCATCCATCAAATGCTGATCACTGTGTCCGGATGGGCCCAACAGGCCAGTGTAACACAGACCTGTGCATGGCCAAGCACAGCTATGTGTGCGAGTACAAGCCAAAAGGTGGGCTCTGCTTCTCTCCTGCTCTCAGCTGGCATCATGGGTAGGCAGGTCTGTTGACATGTGCCGAGGAAAAATAGGGCTGTGAGGAGATGCTTGTCCAAACCATTGCCCCAGTGAAGTGGGACCAGCAGCAACCACAATATTCCCATTGTGAAGAATTTGGCCCACCCCAATCTTTGCTATCAGTGTAAGTGGAGAAAGGAGTGAAGCTTTGATGCAGAGCTTTGGAAAGAGTATCTCTCTGTTATTTGAGGAGTCTATGCTGCTGCATAGGTCAGAGCTGCCATGCTGCCATGATGTCTTCTGCTGTCTTTCTGTGGTATCATGTAATCTGTGGGTTGTTGGGGTATTGTGATTTAAGAGACTGTAGGGCCTCGAAGATTATTATGTGAGCTTTTAAATGGTGTATATATGGTATGCAGGTGTATACAGCATCCCAAATCTGGTTTGGCAGATACAGAATAATAGAAAATTAGAAGCTAAGAATGGAATTGGAAGAATTAGAAGTTAAGAATAGAAGTTAAGTTGGGTTTAAAACAAAGGGTCAGTTTTGGTCCTCTAAATTAAGGCTGAAAGAGATATATCAGCATCTGTTAACCTCTTGGTCAACGTCAACCTACTTTCCTCATCCGGCCCTGTCCAGTTTGGTATACAGGCTGTTTCCAGAGATGGATGGTGCAGGTGGTGGTCTGTTGCACTGCTTTGAGAAGGACCCTGTTTCAGGGAGGTTGTTAGGAGAAAAGTCAGTTCCTGCATCTTGGGCAGCCACTTCCCCAATAAGTAAGGTGCATGGAAAATATATTCCCACCTTCCAGAAAACTCTAATGCAGCAGGGGGATGTTGTGAGTAAGAAGGAGAAGTGGGAAGAGCAGTGAATACAGGGTGTAATTTAGGTAAGAAGAAAAAGTCAGATCTGGGAAGACAGCCCACTGGCCCTGGTGAGAGGAACAGCATCAGCTGGTTGTGCTCAGTCCCCAGAACCTGACCTGGCTGTGATGGAACCAGAGCTGTTTGCCAGTGATGGAAACCAGCTGGCCCTGGCCACATTTCCCATGAGGTCCAGAGGGACAGGGGATATGAGGAGTGCATTGAAAGCAAACTGTGGGGTGTTGGCAGAGCTCCTAGTAGTTAAAGTCGCTGCTTATACCTGTAAAAAGATGGTATTTGCAGCATTACAGCAATTGCTTCTTCATTAAAGTTCTAGTTACAGGTTTTTGAGTGGACCAAGCCCTGCTATAGCTCTGTTGTGTGGAATGAACAAACATGAGCATCATGGGGAGGATAGCTTCAGAACCTAGTGAGTCTCATGGGCTTTCTTCAAATACTTCCTTTGCAAACAGGAGTTCTCTTAAATGCTGAAAACTTCTTTGTGGGAGACCCTGTGTTTGACACACACGTGGCTGCAAAAAACGTGATGGAAGATACTCTGTCATCTCCACTGCAAGCTGTGGAGGTAAGCAGGATTTGCTCATCCTATTGCTGCAGAGAGAGTCCAGGAAGATGCAGATAGGTGAGAGCTTTGTTTTACTTTGCAGGTGATGGTCTTCCCTGAGCTGGCGTTCAGGCATGAGGGATATTTGTCTGCCCTGGAGTTTGTGACACAAGAACTGCATCAGCCCATTCAAATGAGGTTTCAGGTGCATAGACCAGTAGATGGAAAAGGTGAGACATCTCTTCTTAATGCTTTTGGTATTGTTAGAGTAGGTGCCCTGAGGGCCATGTCAATCTGAATGTGTGTGGCTCTGTCTTTAAGCAGGAGCTTTGAAGCCTTAAAAGATTAGAGATTTGGTTCTGTGTTTTGAAGAGTCTCAAGTGCAAAATCTGTGGGTGTAGTTGGACAGCCTGAGGTTGCTTTTTAGAAGTAGGTGTCCTGGAGAACTGAACAGGAGGAGAAACGAGTGGATGAACTTTAAATCAACCTGGCAGTTTAGAAAGGGACAGAGCCACAATTGCGTGGATCAAAGCCACAGATCAAAGCTGTTCTGTTGCAGCCAACCAGCACAGCTGAAGAAGAGATTTTTGGATGGAGAGGTGGTCCTAGAGGAGTAATGACTTGTGAATGGCTGATGGTTCATGACCAATGAGCAACTAAATAATGACTCTTCATCAGTTAGGGTAGCCTCGTTTGTGGTGGGTTAACAGTGGGGATTGCAGATTTGTGACCTGCATCTGTGACAGTGTTGGTGCAGAGGGACAAACTCCCCTTGGCTGCTAGCTGGGTGCATTGCTGGAAGTGTCTCCTCTCCCATTGCATGTGTGACCAAAATCTTAAAATAGAAGAATACTTTTCTTCTTCTGAAGCCCTGGGTTATATCCAGTTTTCCTCGTGGCTATCACTAATTAGCCTCTCCCGTTCTCCTGGACCTTTATGTGACAACAGTTTCAGGCACATCTGTCCACCAGCTCTGATTTAAAGCAGAATGTTTGAATCAGACATCAAATGCAGAGGTGATAGTTATAGAACTACAGGACTTGTGTTTCTCTATTTTAAGCTGACCAGCAACTGCAACTTAGGAATGATACTTCTTCCCCACAAAGATCCCAAGTAGTTTCTTATGGCATTGTTACCTGTCTCCACACATCAAGAATAATGAGAGTGTTTGAAACGTGTGGAGAAGGAAATTGACCTTCTGAGCTATACTTCTATGCTTTGGGAAGACATGATACGTCTACAGGGAATTTATTCTGGTCCATCTGGCCCCACAGGTTAATGAGGAAGAATGTTTTCTTGAGTCCATTTGTTCCTGATGGATGAGATGATCTAACAAGACTTGTATTTCTTGTACAACAGCAATTTTGGCAACAATTAATTTTGCTGCAGAGTTTTTGCTATAGCCATATAGTTGGCTGGTTACAAAAGGGTATTTTTTGACACTGATACTTTAACATGGAAACAGTAATTTAAGAGAAGTTACTTAATGTGTTTTCAGTGTCAAAGCCAGCTCTGCTTTTGCTTGGACTAACTTTCACTTGAACACAGATCTCTCTTAGATTGCAAATTGGCGCGTTCTCCCTGGAAAAGAGACTAACTTTGTTTTTAACAAACTTTGTGCCTTTGTGAAATTTTCCAGTAAAACAGGACTCTTCTGACTTGCACAGCACCAGGATGCATTGCAGTTGCAGCATTGATGATGAAGTCATCATCAGTCACAGGGAAAAGAATATGGTGAATTTGGAGCTGAGTAGAATTGCACTATAAGTACTGCCTGTTAAAAGGTAATCTTTGCTTTCTCTTCACCTCTTCCAGAGTACCAGGAGGGACAAAATGCTACAGAACCATTTCCTACTTCACAGGACGATGGGAACTACACTCTAGTTGAATGTCCTTCTGGCTTCCAGTGGTGTCATTTGACTAATTTGTGCTCATCAGTAAACAACTGCTGCAACGCGACGGAGTGTGTCAATAGTTCTTTTGCCAGCAGCCCTATCCCTACGTCCCCTCAGCACAAAGGCATCCAGCTCAGCTATGAACTCATCAAGGAATTTCACTTTACAATACCAGCTGGCCCTTCTTCCCCTTATCTGGTCAGTCTTTGTTAGCTGCTGTAACTAGTGAGTAGGTGGGGCAGTTTTCTCTGAATGCTTTGGGCAAATTAAGAATTTATCCCATTCTGCAGATGGAGAAGCTGAAGTCCATTCAAATGAAATGGCTTACCCAGGGAATACTTGACAGGCCTGGCACATAGCTCATGCCACCACTTCCTGTCTTCTCTGTAAGCTGCAAACTTCCTGTGGTAAGAACAATAGTACAGTTAGGCAAAAGGCTGTGCGGATGCTCTGGGCTATTCCCATTGCACTTGAGAAGTGGAGATAGAGCATAAAGCTGTCTTCCATGTTAAAACACTTGGTTCAAAGTGGCCAGGGAGAGCAGAGTTGTGAATTGTTTCTGCATGCAGTGTTTGGATCTGTGGCTTTTCTTTGAGTTTCCTCTTGGCAGAAGATCCAGCTTTGCCCACGCAAGAGTTGGGTGCTGAGTGCTCTGAAGTTCATGCAGCAAACCAAAAATATCTCCTCTCCCTGCAGGTCACATTCAACAAAGATGATGTTTTTGTGAGGGCCAAGGACGTCTTGAGTATCCAGCACAATGCAGGCATGGGCTCTTTCCTCCAGTGCCAACCAAGTACCACGTCCCCTTTCAGAACTAATTTTTTGAGTACAAACTCTTCAGATTGGGCACTTGGCCTCCCTGCCAGCTCCATCGGTGCCACCTGGGTCCGTAACACCGTTTGCTCTCTCCGAGTTCTCTATGCCAAGGAGCAGCTGGTCTCAATAATCAGCCCCCAGAATGCAGGGCTAGCGCATCCAGGACTTTACACGGTCAGCGCCAGCGTGGACAATGGGATCTTCAGTGCCAATCTGTCGTGCAATTTCTGGGTTACTTCCCGGGTTTCAGGCCTGCGTGTTGTTCACCCAGTTCCTCAAGGTGGCAAGGTGTATGTACCATCCGACCACATCACCCTGGTGGTCAAAATCTCCTCAGGAATGAATGCAACGGCACGCTGGCTGGGAGACAACCACACCTTCCCCTTTGAAGGGGCCTGCCCACTGACTATTGCACCGCTGACATCGGACTGTACCAGAGAGAACAATGACACCTGGTTTGCTGTGCTCAGCTTGAGCGGCCTCAAGGAGGGGGCAAGTACCCACATACTTGTTGCAGAGAATGCCATCAGCTCCCAGAACATCACCATCACAATAAAAGTGGAACAGCCTATCCGTGGGCTGAGGGCCACCCCAGACCCTGAGAGCAGAGTGCTACTAAATACACGAGTGGTGAGTAGTTACTGGTGCTTCTACTTAATCATTTTTAGCCTTTACTGCTCATAGTGTGAGTTTGACTCCAGAGGAGGACAAAGGCTCTGTTCTACATGGGGTCAGGGCGTAGCACTGCTTGCTGCTAAGTGCTGGCTCATGAGCCATGCAGTCAGCACTGCTCTGGTACATGCATGTGGCAGAAACCACTCATGCTCTCTGGCAGGGAAGCAGCTCAGCTGTATGCTCACTTTAATTCCCTCAGAGGTAAGGCAGCGCTTCCGGCAAAGGCAATACTGGCTTTTCATTTTCCCAGGGATTTGATTGGAAAACTGATGCATTTATCAGAGGCCAGTGCTTACCTTGTTTTGACTTGTCAAGGTAGTTTATTCCTTTAGGCATTTTGATTTGCTCTACTAAATCTTTACACCGGCTGAAGGAAGCTAGGGACATGTTACATCCATCGATCAGGGCCTTGGACTTGCTCTGATGTCTTCAGTCTTTTTTTCCCCTCAAATCCCTCATTCCCAGAACTACAACCAAACCCTCAGAACCTGTTTAAAAACTGCCCGTCATTGTCTGTGGAGCACTGTGTTCAGTTTCTGGCTGCTTATGGCAGAACTCTGTGCCTGTAATTCCAGTTAAGTCTCACACTCCCTGCTCAGGAGGCACTGTAGGAGTAAGGCACTGTTTGGTGCAAGGCAACCATTTTTGCCTTTGGGACAGGCAGCATCCATGGAGCAGGGGCAGATTGCAGGTATAGGTAAAGCTGAGTTATTTCTGCAAAAATTTCAGAAAGTTTTTTAGCCAGCAAGAAAGAAACCTGATCCCAAGAGCAGAGCAGTAGGATGCGGAGCAGGAAATACAGCTTTTGCTCCCAGCTTTGCTGTTGGTTTTTGGAGTCGGGATCTGCATTGCTCTGTCAGTGGCAAAGCCACAGGTGATCCTGCACCTGTGTCATGCTCTGAGAGCACTGTCTTATGGGTGTGTGATGCCTCCCAGTCTGGCTCTGCTCCATCTCCAGTCCATGTGGAGATCTGGGAAGCACTGTGAATGCTTTTCCCTTGCACTAGTGTAAAATGTCCTCATGCCTTTCAGAGCTATGTCCCTGTGATGGAAGCCGGGTCAGATGTGACTTTCCGATGGACGGTAGATGATAAACCATCTTTCACTTTTTACAATGTTGTCTTCAACGTTATCTACCAAAGCCCAGCTGTGTACAAGCTTTCGGTAAGCCGAAATACCATAATACCATTTTAATCCTGGGTTTCCATTTCATCCGACGAGTTAAGCAGGAAAAGGAGCAGGGAGAGAAGGCAGCAGAGCTTTCTGCAGACAGCCTGTCCCATTCAGGAGCTGTCAGTAGTGCAGGTCCACGCCATGTGTTCCAGTAGAGTTGAGGAGATTTTCGCTATGCTCCTAACAAGCTCATCTGCTGTTCCTTGCAAATGCACATTTTAAGTTTCTTCTTATGGCTTCCTTTCCTGCTGACTTTTCTGTCTTTCTTATCTTTGCCTTCTCCTTTTTTTCTCCATCTTTTCCTTTCTGATCATGGAACATCTGTCCTTATTCCTTCCTGGTAAGCATGAGGCAGTGAGCCCCACAGCAGGGTGCTGGCTACTGCTTTGGCACACAGGAGATGTGCATGCAGAACCATGCAGGGGTAAAATTCAAATGTAAGATTTTCATAGCCAAGACAGAGCTTCTGCCACAAACTCTTCTGGTCTCTGTCATGTCCACTTTCTTCTAGTGCAGTCAGGAGCACCAGAAGGATAGAAAAGTCTGGACAGGGAAAAGTGTCTCCTGTGGAACAGGAGTTTATCTCTGGCCAGAACACCTTTCTGGTTCTTGCTTTGTACTGCCATGCAGAGTCTTTGGTCTGGCTAAAGGCTGCTTAATATGTTTGTGACTAATAGCTAAAGAGACACCAACCCTAGCTCAGAAGGCATGCTTACACTAATTTTCTGCGTGCTGCACTGTGCTGACAAGTCCTTCCTTGGACTAGTATAGCATCAAAGGTGTGGGTCTAGCAAGAGGTGGCTTGGCCAGATAGGTGACCTTCCAGTCTATGCTGCTTTCCAGAGCCTTTCAGGCTATTGCTTCTGCCTCCCTGTCCCACAGGCTACTCTTCTCTGACCTAACCTGCTGCCTGCCTGGGGGGATCTCTTCCACACAGTGAAGCCCCACTCTGAGGAGAGGGCATCATGGCAAGGAGATTCCAAGTGCGTTCTTTGTCCCACTGTCCTCCCCAGCTCACCGCCTCCAACCACGTCAGTAACTTTACAGTCAACTACAATGTCACAGTGGAGATGATGAATAACATGAAGAACCTGACTGTGTTGGACATCCCGCCAGTCCTCCCTCAGAACAGCACCGTGGAGTTTACAGCAAGAGTTCAGGTTGATTCAGCTGTGGATGCTATGTTCCTGTGAGTCCTTTGCAAGTTGCCTGAACGTAGGATCTTGCTGTGCATGGCTTACCAGCCTTCCCTGTGTTATTTCTTCTCTCTGGGATAGTTGATTTCAAATGTACGTTTCTTCATCTGCTGTCTAGGTAGTCTCTGGAAATCTGATTCATTCACACTGGTTGGGAACTGTACTTGAAGCCTGAAATAATTTTCTTTTAAAGGATTTCTATGTTGCTACAATATTCACTATCTCTTCTTTTCAGCAGTGCTGTGCTCCCCTGACAGCAGTGGCTCTGCAGCACTGGCATAGCTACTTTTTTGATATTTGGCGTTACACTTACTATGTTTTTTTTCTAAAAACCCTCAGCTAATGCCTGAAAGACTCAGACCTGGGGCTTTTGTGGTGTGCAATGTGGTCTGTATGTTTCTCCAGGTGGGATTTTGGAGATGGTATCCAGGAGACATACCAGTTCACACCTCCCTACAACAAATCTTTCCTTGTTCCTGATCCCAGTGTCCACGAGGTTATAATTGAGCACAACGTGTCGCACATCTATGAATACCCAGGTATGCTCAGGCCGGTTCTTTAAGGAAGAAAGAACTCAGATGTTTTTGTTTCATTATATCACAAAGCACCTTCAAATAAAACAGTAGCTTTGAAATCATTACGTTGTTCCTGAGCAAACTGCCACATCGCTTGGCCTGGTTGTAATTCCTGCTTGTCCTGGAACAGAGGAGGGAAGCAGAGGGTGTGTGCAGCGCAGGAACAGAGCATCTCCCTGGAACTGCCCATCATATTCCCATTCTGCTGCAGCACTGCTCTCACCACTGTTCTTTTTCTGTTCTTTCCCTGTGCAGGTGATTACATCCTGGTGGTTCAAGTTTCAAACCAGTTTGAGAACCTCACCTGCTTGACCCCAGTTAGCATCCACAGTTATTTGGTTGATGTGCAAATAGAAACAGAGAAGGATGTTTTAGTTGTAAACCGTTCAGTCACTTTCAGAGCCACTCCACTGCCATCTCCCTATGGTGTCTTGTACACTTGGGACTTTGGGGACGGGTCCCCACCGGTGACAGAGAGCCAGTCTACAGTGACTTACAGCTACTCCAGCAGGGGGGTATACAACATCACTGTGTCAGCAAACAACACCATAAGTAGTGTGGAGACAGTTGAGTGTTACCAAGTGTTTGAAGAGATAACTGGGCTCCATGTTTCTGCAGATGAGGTGGCAGAGGTGGGTGCAACTGTAACCCTTAATGCTTCAGTGCAGACTGGAGACAGTATCACCTGGATATTTGATATGGGGGATGGGACGGTGCTGAGGAGTCAAGTGCCAGTGGTGGAACACGTGTACACAAAGGACATCAACTGCACTGTGAATGTGACAGCTGTGAATCCTGTGAACTCTGTCTCCCAAACTGTTCCTGTTTGGATATTTGTCCTGGAAGTACTCAAAATTGACCCTACTTCTTGCATTCTTGAGCATCCAAATGTGCAGCTCACTGCATACGTGACGGGGAATCCCGATGAATACATCTTTGATTGGACCTTTGGAGATGGCTCATCCAATGTCACAATCAGTGGGGACCCTGTAGTGATGCACAACTTCACACGAAGTGGGACATTCCCCTTGTCCCTGACTCTCTCGAGCAGGTTTAACAAGGCTCATTATTTCACCAGTGTCTGTGTGGAGCCGGAGATAGTCAATGTCACACTTCTCCCTTCCAAGCAGTTTGTGAGGCTTGGTGAGGAGTGCAGCTTCCAGGTCAGTGCTATGCCCCTCTACCAGTACCGATACCGCTGGGATTTTGGCAACAATGAGTCCACTAGGTCAAGTGGAACTGAAGTGAGCTACAACTACAAGAGCACAGGGGTCTTCCTGGTTACAGTGACTGTCTCCAACAATGTCTCTTTCAACAATGACACGGCATTTGTGGAAGTCCAGGAGCCAGTTGGGGTAGCAAAGATTGAATATAATGGAACAAAGGTTTTAGAGCTGAACCAGATCTACCTGTTCTCTGCCAGCATGAATGGAACCAAAGTGAATTACTTTTGGGACTTTGGTGATGGCATTACCCAGCCTGGCCAAATCACTACCCATTCCTACAACAATACTGGCCATTACACTATTACTGTGACAGGCCAGAATGATGTGAGCACTAACGAAACCAGGATGGATGTCACAGTGAAACGTCGGCTACTTGGGATTACCATCAATGCCAGCAGGACAATTGTACCTTTAAATGGTTCAGTGAGTTTTGTGGCCACACTTGCAGCTGGCAGTGCCATCCGCTACTCTTGGATCCTCTGTGACCGGTGCACTCCTATCCAAGGCTCTTCCACAATTTTCTACACTTTCCGCTCCGTGGGCACCTTCAATGTCATCGTGACTGCGGAGAATGAGATCAGCTCATTGCAGGACAGTATCTACGTCTATGTCTTGGAACAGATTGAAGGCCTGCAGGTGGCTAGCAGTGACCTGGTGGAGGATCTCTATTTCCCAACTAACAAAACACTCCATCTGCATGCAGTGGTGAGAGAGGGAACAAACATCTCTTACAGCTGGATAGCCCAAAAAGATGGCAATGCTGTGCAGACATCCACTGGGAAAACCTTCTCCTTGAATGTCTTAGAAGCCGGAAACTACACTGTCTATCTGAAAGCTACTAACATGCTGGGATGTGCAACTGCCAACAAGACATTGGAATTCATTGAAAGCCTTGGTATTCTAAAGCCATATGCCTTCCCCAACCCAGTAGCTGTTAATACATCTGTTAACATTAGTGCCACCATAACCAGTGGCACTGGTATCATGTATGTTTGGTACCTGGAGGATGGCTTCTCTCCTGTTACATCTGAATCCTTTATCATACATTCCTTCCAAAGCCCTGGAGCTATGGAGGTTGTAATTGGAGCAGAAAACAAGCTGGATTCAACAAATGCAACAATTACTGTCTATGTAGAGGAGGTCATAGAGGAACTGAGTATAGGGACTGCAGAACTGGACTGTAGGTATGTTTCATCGGGCTCCACTGTGGTCTTTGAAGGAGAGCTGCAGAAAGGGACTGAAGTGACGTGGCTTTGGGAGGTACCGAATGGCACACTGACAGGCCAGTCCGTGGCAGTCACGTTCCCCACAGCAGGGTTTTACACAGTCTATCTAAATGCATCAAATGACATCAGCTGGGCTGTAGCCAGCAGGAATATCTCTGTGCTTGACAGGATTCAAGGACTGGAAGTTATTGCCAGCAAGAAGGTGGTAGAGCCAGGTGAGCAGGTCACCTTTGTGATCAGGATGTCATCAGGTACTTCTGTGAGTTACCTGGTGAGCATAAGTGGGGACTACTCCGTAGTGCTCAATGGGTCCAAGTACACGCATGAGTTCACCAAGAGTGGCGATTACCTGGTGACAGTGACAGTACAGAACCAAATCAGTATTGCCCATGCCCAGGTGCTCATCTCGGTTCTGGAGGCTGTCCGTGGCATCAGGCTTCTAAACTGCTGTGAGCGAGGCATTCCCACAGGTATGGAGAAGAGCTTCAGTGCCCAGGTGGGGAGCGGCTCTCGGGTGTTGTTCTCCTGGCAGTTCTCCCTGTGGAAGGAGCAGGGCCGCTCCGTGGTCACTGCAGCAGGAGAGAGTGTTTCCTACACTCCAGAAGCTGCAGGGCTGCTTGAGATTCACCTCAGGGCCTTCAATGACCTAGGAGGTATCAATATCACCAGAACCATCCAGGTCCAAGACCCAATACTCCAAGTCTCCCTCACTGCCTCCAACGCCTTTGTCAATAGGACAGCGCTGTTTGAAGCATCAGTGATGCCCAGTGGCAGGGGCGTTGAGTTCCTGTGGACCTTTGGGGACGGCTCTTCCACTCAAATGACCAGGGTTGCAGTGGCCAACTATTCTTACCTGAGCCCTGGGGATTACCTGGTGGAGGTGAATGCCACCAATCTCATCAGCTTCTTCATAGCCCACCTCACTGTCACCGTCAAGGTCCTGGAGTGTGAGGAGCCGGAGGTGGAGCTAGCCTTGCCCCCTCAGGTGGTGATGAAGCGGTCCCAGAGGAATTACCTAGAGGCACAGCTCGACCTGCGGGGATGCATCAAGTATCAGACGGAGCACCTGTGGGAGATATACCGAGCACCCAGCTGTCTGCACCTGGATGACTCCAACAGGATCCATCTGCCAAATGTGGATGTGAACAGGCCGCAGCTTGTTATACCAAAGCTCGCTCTGGAAGTTGGGAGCTACTGCTTTGTCTTCATTGTCTCCTTTGGAGATACTCCACTGTCCAAAAGCATCTTTGCCAATGTGACCATGATACCAAGTAAGCTGGTCCCAATCATTGATGGGGGGTCATACCGTGTATGGTCCAACACTCAAGACTTAATCTTGGATGGGGAGAAATCCTATGACCCAAACTTGGATGATGGTGAACAGACTCCGTTGTTTTACCAGTGGTCCTGTACATTCTCCTCCAGGGTAAGACCATTTTTGCACAGCCACAGAGTTCTTCTGACTGTGTGTCAGCTTCATTATACATGTGTTAGCATCTGTGTTGAAATGGTGTCAATGGGAGCTGTTGTGAGCATCTTTAACAAAGGTGCTTGGGAAGAAGGGTTGCAAATATTACCCAATTCCCAGCTCAGAGCAGTGGTACAGACATTTTTGTGAGGAGCTGTGCAATGCAGCCTGCTGTAGTTCAGCACTGCACACCCTCCCTGTGTGCTTCAGAAGCATTTGCACTGGAAGCCAAAGGCATTCACTTTGCTGCTTCCTTTGTTCTTGGCTTCTGCTTCAGGTTCAGTGTAACATCTTCCATAACCTGAAGGAATCACAAAGCTGCTGACTGCTGTCCAAAGGGTGGAGGGCTCTGGTCTCTTTTCTGTGAACAGTTAGATGTCTGATAGCAACAGTTAGACTTTAGAGGAGTAAGCACAAGCCAAAACATTGTGCCTGTCACCCTCACACTGAGATGACGTGATGCTGTAGTGGATAAGGGGCAGGGGAGGTGTGCCCCTTGCATTTGCATGGGAGATCCACGTCAGGAGAATATTTCAATTGAATGCAGGATTATTTTCCTTGGACAAGATTATTGTTTTCTATCTTTACAAAGTGAAAATATGTGAAATATGTGTGGATGAGACTTTCAAGTTTAATTTGTGTTGTTTAGCAATGTTTATAAAGCATTTGATGGAAGAGTCAGTTGCTATAAATTAAGAATCTGAAACTCAGAAGCAGTACAGGAGTGTTCATACTAACCTGAAGAGTAGGTTAATGTGCTTTGTCATTCACACACCACCCCGTGTGTCCCACCCTGGTGGAGGCATTGCACAGAAAGCTCTGTGATGGTAACTGGGCTTTGTGTGGACCTGAATGTTTTGGCTGTGGACTAACCCGATGTGCACCCGTACCAAGGAGGGTTTGAAAGTTCTTTTCTCCTTGCAAGCAGAGCTCGGCTGCAGGGTGCTCTCTGAATTTCAGTGCCAAGGGAGGAAATGTCACAATTCCCAAAGCTGTATTAGAAGCAGATGTGGAATATACGTTCAACCTCACTGTCTGGAAGGAGGGCATGAATCCTGAGGCAACAAATCAAACGGTACGTACCACAGAACTCTGTTGCTTTCTGCCTGTGTGCCCATTGCTGCTTTCCCAGCCTGATCCCAGGGGCTGTACCAGTTCAGCTCAGTGCTGTGGAAGGCACCGGTGTTGTGAGTGCATCAGAGATGCAGGGGAAATTGAATTTAGGGCATTGCTGGGGCTACATAAGCAATCCTGTCCTGGTCATTGGCAGAGACAGGTACAGGTGTTTCCATGATACATTCACCATACGCAGCATCTTTTTCTTGGCCTTCCAAGTCCTTATTGTTCCTTCCTGCAGGCCTGGGGTTAGTCTCACTGTGCAGCCCTGGTGTTCATGACCCAGCCCTGGGCTGGCTGCGGTTCCTGGGACCAGGGGTCTGCAGCAACACGTCGGCTGTGGGAGAACACAAAATATCCCGTGGTCGGTAGTTGTTCCACTGCTATACGCAGTCCTGAGCTCTTCACACGTCACATTACCAAGTTCTTCCCTGATTTTTGCTTGCAGAGAGCTTCCTAAATGCTGATCCTTAATTTCACTGTCCTTCTGGATGTTATTAAGGGAGGATTTCTTAAGTGCACGTTGTTTATGTCAAATTAAACCTAACACTGAATGCATCTGCAGTCCGACAGCAGCTATGGTTTATGTCAGTAACATTCATCATGGTGTGTTTGGCAATTAGAGATATAGTTAGTCTGAAAGTGGAAATTCTTACTGCCTGGGTTTTAAACCAAAGCTGGAGGATAAAAAGAAAAAAATTAAATTGATAGTCTTTCAAGGACATTCCGTACTATCTGGTTTCCATGCATGAGTGCAAAACAATGATTCCAGTTTCATAGGAAATTTGCGAATACCGTAGGAATGAATGAAGCTTCAATGCACTCCGGCTTAGTGCTGTGGAATATTTATTCTCTTTTAAAAGTTGCCATACTGAGTAATGTCTTCATTACTGTCTTTCTTTGATTTTGGAATATTCATTATGCTGGGGAAGAGGGCTCTGTCCCGTGCTGGACGGCCCTGTTTGCTAGGGGATCAAAGGGCTTTAGGCAAAGAATGGGGATGTTAGACCCAGCTCTCTGGAGAAGTTGGCTCTTCCATCTGCAGAGCAAAGAGCATCTGATGCGTAGTGGGAGTTGCATCTCGCTAATTTTGCTATTGTTTCTGTTTCTCGGGGATATGGATAGCGTCAGAAATGCTCACACAAAGCAGTCAAAAGCCCAGGGGTCAAGCATGGGATGCAGCATGTACTTCAATGCCAAGCTCCACAGACCAGAGCAGAAACTGGGAAGGCAGCCTCTGTGGCCATCCTGGAGGGAGCAGGTGCTGGCTTTGAACTGCAAAGAATGTCCTCAGCAAACTCAGGCTCTCTTGCTTGCCCTCAGCCCTCTGTTACTCTGGGCTTCCCATGTAGCAGCCTTCCCAGGACCCATGACAGAGACAGGTGCAGGTGTTTCCATGACCTGGGTGCTCTGCACAGAGGTGCAGTCCCTCAGGGCAGGCACTGCATAGCTGCAGAGGTGAGGCCAAGAGTTTGGCCCACAGAAAACAAAGGAGATTTGCAGTTGCTTCTTGGAGCTCATGCTCACCAGATGTTTGATCTACTAAAATGGAGGCTCTCCTCCTCCCATTTAGATTTCTCCGAGCTGCAACACAGATCCCTTTTTTTGTAGGACTGACAGCCGTTGTGAGATGGTCAGAACAGTGAAGTTCTTCAGGTAGCATCTTTCCCACCCTAAAGGACAAGCAGGGTTCGGGGCAATTTGAGAATGAGTTATATTAAAAAAATATAAATACAGTAAACCTAGGATATTCTAGATTGGCCCAGCTTGGTATTGTGTGGCTCTCCAAAATCGGTGGTGGAAGAAAAGTGATGTAGCTTACATCTGACATGAATTTCTTTGGGAATCCCTTTATGCTGTTTTCATAGCACATACTGGACTGATGCAGAGCCACCTCCTGCTTGAAAATCAGGTGCTGCAATGTCTTCTTACTTGTTAGATGTCTGCATTCTTGTCCCCCAGCATCTCAGATCTCCTGATGGAGCCTCTTGCTTTCCCAGGTGTTTATCAAGAGGGGAGGAGTCCCGATTGTATCACTGGAGTGTGTTTCCTGCAAAGCTCAGTCTGTCTACGAAGTCAGCAAAAGCTCCTACGTCTATCTGGAGGGGACCTGCCAGAACTGCCACAATGACTCCAAGATTGGGGTAAAGTACTCAGCAGTGCTGGTTGTCGGTTTGCATTTGGTAGACTTCAGGGAGAAGGGGACAGTCAGACAGGACAGGGCAGAAAGACCAGGTCCTCTGGCAAGCTGTCAGAACATGCCCTTCCCCAGGGTTGTGCTGGCTGCATTCTGGTGGAGGCTCTGGGGGGCCTGGAGGCTGTGAAACACACAGCCCATCACTCCTACATCAATGTCTGCCTGCATCTACCTAAGGACAAGCCTGACTTAGCCCAGGCCATGAATGACCAGCTCTTTTTACACAAAGGCCACTTTTTTCCTCTGAGAGATCAGTAAAGCATTTTCTTCTCCCTGCTCGTTGGTGTGTTAGGCATTATTCTGGTGGTTCAAGCAGAGGTTGTTCAGTCTGTTCTGATTCCCCAAGTCCCTTGTGCTCTCTAATTATAGATTCCACTAAGCATCATCTCTGCAACCTGTTGAATAAAACGGGTCTTAGAAGTGGAAGTCCCATTGTGAGTGCTAAGCTGTATTGCTCCCAGCAGGCCAAGCGTGTACCTGCATGGCATTTTCTGGCTGGCTATCTCAGCAGTCCTCTTGTTATCACAATTGTACATTTGTGCTATTAACAGTAACTGTCCAGAACACGTTCAGCTTACAGCACATAAAACATGGTATCCCATGGAGACTCCACGAGTACTTAATTTATTTCCTGTGTTTTGTATTCTGTATTATGAAATATTCTGTCGGAGGGTGATGTAATCCCAGAGACTACAGTAGATCTCACAGTGGAAATATTCCCATCAGACGTTTTGGAAAAGTTCCAGTTCTTGTTGCCGTTGCACACGAGACTAAGGCTGAATTATCAACTGCAAATTTGGCAGACGCTCCCACTAGAAATCTGTTACTTTTTATATGAGACTCAATCTGAAAACATTTTAGGGACGTAACTTCAGATTTAAACAAAACCTCTCCTGTCTTTCCCTTCTTCATCTCTGTAGAGATGGGCAGCGCACAGCTTTAAAAACAAGTCTCTCATCCTGGACAAAAAGACTACCTCCACCGGTGACACGGGAATGAACCTGGTCTTGAGGCAGGGGGCACTGAAGGATGGGGAGGGCTATACTTTCACCCTTCACATCACAGACCTCACAACAGGGGAGGAAGGGTTTGCCTCCATTGACCTGCTCCCCAACCAGCCGCCCATCAATGGATCCTGCCAGCTGTCTCCCAAAGGACCGCTCAGGGCACTGATGGCAAAGGTGCACTTTGAGTGTACAGGTGAGTATGCTGGGCACTTGCCAGCCCTTTCTGTTCTTCTTTCTCATGCCCAGTAAAGGCAGTACCAGTTGCCTTTATTCCCACAGTTGTTTTATTTTCCCTTAACTCATACCCCAGGACGTTTTAGGTGAGATGTGAGTTCAGGAGTGGACCTTTCTTTCACTGTTCCCCAAAGCTTGGACCATGAGCAGATCTGTGTGCTCAAATTAAGGCACCCTGTAGAAATTACAATGGCAGGAAGGCACTTTTTTTACATCTAACCCATGTAGTTGAATAGTAGTGTATGGGCCATGATAGCGCTTGTGGAAGAAAGTGGTGTTTCAAGGGCAGGAAAAAGAAGATACATGCCCAAAATAGTCTCACAGGTCTGTGAAGAGTAAAGACAAAGCACTGGGGCCATCTCTGTCGTATGGGCTAGATATTCCCATCAGCTGTTATCTTCTCGACCAGCTGCAGAGACAGTAACAAAGAATCCAGCTTTGAAAGAATGGCCTGGCTGATGGTCTATAGCTTTGTGCCAAGTGCCTCCAAAAGCCTTCTTTCCCCAAAAGATTAGAGTTTAATGTTCTTTGTGTACAAATGCTGGGAAGCCACACTGCAGAGGAAATGACGAGTTCTGCTGGGTCTGGGAAGGCTGCTCAGTGATGCACAGCTTAGGCTGGGGGAGAAGCAACAGTAGATTCTCTGTGTTGTGGTTGCAACTTTGGCCTGGCCTGTGTATGAAATCAGTACACATTTGGTGTGGTGAGAATTCTAGGTTTCTGTCCAGTGCAGCAAGCCCTGACAGAGCCACACGCTTTACACTGCAAGCCCTGAAAACAGCATCCAACCTGGTGGAGTCCTTAAGATGTCCCATCCGAGGGCTGCAGGGTGGTGGCAGCAGCTCCCCAGTGCCCTTGAGTGTGTTTGGGTTTGTTTTGCAGGCTGGCGGGACACGGAGAGTGCAGAGGACCCACTGGTGTACATCCTCCTGGCGTCTCGGCACCGCGCTGGGCACTACCACGAGTTCTGTGTGTACAAGGGCAGCCGTGCTGAGCACAGCGCCTTCCTGCCTCCGGGCTTTCACGAGAGTGGCTTCGTGGTGTCTGTGTCAGTCCTCGTTCAGGACCAGCTGGGAGCGACCGTGGTGGCCATTAACCAGTAAGGCCGGGGAGAGGCTGGGCTGGGTCTGCACGCAGTTCCTGAATCACTGCCTCATGCCTGAACTGCTAGATCCTTTTTTTGAAGGGCTTAGCATTTTCTGGGTGAGATACCTCCCAGATGAGGCTCAACAAACAGGAGATGCTTCTGCCACAGACAGCCCCAGTCTTTGTGGTTCATCTCTAAAAGGGCAGCTTTTTTTCTCTAAAGTTATTGCTGTCCTGACTTCCCACTTAATTTCCTGATGACACTTTGAGTTGATTAAGGCACATATTTTTGGAAGATCTATTTGTGCTCTGCCACCTTCTCTGTATCAAGAGCCCACCAATGACAGTTGGCAGCAGCAAGCACAGATACTGTGGGTGGTCTTGCTATTGAGAACCAGGGGAGATTTCTGTAGCCAAGGTGAAGAGCACATAAGTTTAAATAGGGTGAAAGAGATTGCAGCTCAAGCCTCAGCAGGGCTGTAAAATCTCTTATCCAATGGTTTCCGGCATGCTCCATGCAGGTGACAGATGCCCGTGAGTCTTCAGGCAGCGTTTTGAGCTATTCTCAATGCTTCCTGGTGTAGCTCTGTGCCTGCTCCTTCTCCAGGCTGATCTGTAGTCCCATTCTACTGAGGAGGAGTGTGTAGTCCTGCAGTGCCTATGGAGGAGAATCTGTGTCCCAGCTGTTCCTCAGACCCCAGGGAGTGATGCCAAAAGTAGTGCAGCTCCTCCCAGCACATTGGCCCTATTTAGCTGCTCTTCATGCTCCATCAAATTAAACCTGGATTTTTTCCTCTGAATTCAGTGCATCCCTGTGCATCATCTACTTCCACCTTCGCAGAGCTTCACTAGCTAAGAAGCCCATGGAGCTCCTGTATTCAGTGCAGATTGGGTTACCAGGGCAGGTGTTAGTAATGCTTTCTGTATTGTTTAACAGCCTGTTTCCCCTCTATTTTCCTTCCCAGCTAAAAAGCAGATTCTGCTCCCTGCTCCCAACCCTGTTTGAAAGCATGCACCTCACCGAAATGCCTCTTTTCCTTACAGATCCATGGAAATTGGCTTACCTGAGGGGTTCCCCAGCCTCTCCTACTGGCTCTACAATCAAACGGACACAGTGCTCCAGGGCTTAGTGAAACAGGGGGACCCTCAACAGGTCATTGAGTACTCTCTGGCCCTCATCACCATCTTGAATGAGGTAAAGCAGCACTCTGCACTCTGGACCTCTGGAAGCTCTTGCAACTGCTAGTAACATCCTTTGGCCAGGTTTTGTGTCTGTAAATTAGCATATCTGTGTGCTGGGAGCTGAGATGGAGTTATTGATCAGAAGGAGTAACAGCCTCTAATCACAGTGACTAGAAAAATCCAAGGTGTTGTAAGGTAAAACAGTGGTCCCAGGAATGGCAATGGTCTGGACATCCGTCATGCAGCTTTCATTTTCAGATAGTTTTTTCTCTCTGCTGCTAACCTCAGGTGTAAACACTGAATTTAAAAACAGAAATCTCGGCCCCAGTCCTCTCACCTCCTCCATGCTTCCCTGAGGCAGCCACCCTTCTCCACCTCAGCATCCCCATGGGCACAGACACTGCTTTGCTGGGTAGGGACAGCACACTGCTGTGCTACTTAGCTGTCAAGTGCAAGGCTGTTAAGGTAATCGCTTGGAGCACGCTTGTGAAATGGAGCAAATTCTACTATAAACCCAGCTCACTAGATTATCATCTGGGGAGAAAAAAAGGCAGGAAGGAGATGTAGAGTGCAGGAAAGGTGAATTCAGTGTAGCTCATCAGCCTCTGAAACAACCTGATGCATTTCCTCACTCTGCCTGCTTTGATCCTCCTCAGTATGAGCGGTCAATGCTTCTGGAACCTGAGACTGGGAATGAATTTGAACTCCGGACTTGGACTCGCAACAATATCACAGAAACCCTGAACTCACTGAATGTGAACACAGTTGATGATATCCAGCAGATCTCGGCAGCACTGGCTCAGTGCACGGTACGTTCCTATCACTACCCCCAACCTTTTGCTCTTCTAGGAGCAGCTTAGATGCTCTTCAGTTCTTTTGCTTTCCTGTCCCTCTTCCTCCCACACACAGACCCCACGGGGACAGTAGGTGTCATCTGTTGACATCACTAGGGTCTCAGTGGAGATATTCTAAGTGTTAACAGCTCTGCTCCTTGCCATGCAACTGATGTAGCAGGCGTGGATAAGGTGATGTATTCATGTGCTGGAAGACAGCACCTAGGAACTCTGTGCTTCTTCTCCATACTAGTGCTGGTAAGCAGCTTACTAGCAAGCAGCTCTCTTAACTAGCAGATGGAGACTATAAGAAAAGCCTCAGCAGGCTGGAGAAGTGCTGGAATAAATTGCTAGGGGGTGCACATAATCTCCAAGGACAAGCTGGTCTCCATCAGGAGTAACTCAAGTAGAGTCAGAACTGCCTTGAGAAAGGGAAAAAGCCAAGGATGAATGTTCCTTCCAGCCTTATTTCTACAATACAAGATTAGAAGCACTTCTCTGCTCTGCTGTTGACTGGAAGCATTGTGTTCCGTGGCCAGCCAGCAATTTCAGCTCCCTGGTGCTGGGGCTGCTGCCTCTTGGATTTAGGAGTGGTTTTCTGTGTTTTCTCAGATGGGCAAAGGGAAGAGAGCCCAGTTATATAACGTGCTTGGGTTTTGGTGCTCAGCCAGTCTGCTCTGGCATGCTGTTTCTTCCCCGCCTTCCCAAGCCTTTGCTTTTTGGGAGCGCAGTCAGGTACCCTGGCATTGGTTGCACATTGTCTTCCCAGCCAAGTCAGCAACCTTGCTGACTGGGAATGGGTGGTCACTGAGATCATGGACAGACTACTGCATGCCACCCACAGAGTCCCCATTCCGCTCCTTTCTCTGTTTCGAAGTCTGTAAACCTCAAAAATCACTTCTTTCTGTTCATCTTTGCTTGGGGATTTGGGGTTCAGCGCATTGCACTCTGATGCCACGTTGGTTTGTTTCTGTCTCTCACACATGCTCTTGCCTTGTGACTTGGTCTTGCTGTGGAAGCCTAAGTATAGAAATAATTAGCCTAAGTATAGAAATAATTCTTGTTCCATGGGAAAAGCTGACATTCTAGGATTTAGTTTGCTCTGGGTTGGAATGAAGCATTTGTAAAAACAATCAGTACAACAGTAATCTAGAATTTCCCAAATGGTTGAGAGTTCCCAGCACAGAGTTGACAGGTTTCCATTCCTATGGAAATGTCAATCGCTGGTGATACTTCTTTGGTTTTACCTACAGGTAAATGAGAATGAATTTCTCTTGGACAGGATAAAAGAACCTCAGTCTTCAAGTAGTTTTTCCTTTTATCCCAACCACCTGGATATCTTGCTCAGTCTTGCTGACTCTGATTTACATAGCATATCTTCTCATAGCTTACAAATGCGAACAAAAACAGGAGAGTTCTAGACCTGCAGATGCTGTTTTGATTCTTCACCAAAACATATGGTGAATCACGTCTGAATCTTATGATTATTAAAATGAAAAGATGAATAAGAACTAGGAACTGGATTGTGGTAACAGCTTCCATGTGTTGCCTTAGTCCCTCCCATCCAGCCCTTAAGAGTGCTGGGAGCTCCAGGCCATGGCTAGAACATTCTGTTTCTTGGACACATCTGGGAGCAGAGGGAGGGCCATCCATCATGCCTGAGTGGCAGGATCCCTCCCACAGTTTTCAGGAGTGTTTGGATACTGCAATGGGTTGAGTTAGGGCCAAATCTTACTTCTACTGAAGACAGCTGAGTTTATGGAGGCGTCCTGTACAGCTCCTTGTGGGAATAGTGGCCCCAGAGGGGTGCTCATGAGATGCAGCAGCAGGAGACATGCTTGGCCCTTACAAATGGTCTTCAGGAAATTTCAGCGTGCTCTGTGTTGCCCTTTCCAATCCTAATGCATCTCCCATCAGCTCCTAGTGTGTCTGCCTGTACAGTGGCAAACTGTAACGTGAGGGTAGGTGGATGAAAGGCTCCCAGAGACATCAACAGACTCTTGGCATCCCTCAGTGTGGAGAAAGCACTCTCCATAGATACTTTCCTGGGGCTGGAAAGAGCAGGGATAACTTGCAGAATGCAAATAATGTTCTCAGGTCTTTGGAGAACTGAGCCAGCTGAACTTCCCTGTTGCTTTCATCTTTCACTCTGAGCATTCCTGCTGAATCAGATAGTTTTCCTTTGCAGATGGTAAGCAAGGAGCTGGTTTGCAAGTCCTGCCTGACAAGGACCTTGAACAAACTGGAGAGCATGATGACCATTCTGCAAGGAGAAATGACCCAGGGCACTGTGACACCAACTGGCATCGCTGACAACATCCTCAACATCACAGGTTGGCTTTTTTCATGCAAGAATGGATGATAGTTGACCAGGCACTGCTGAGGGCACAGGTCTGCCTGTGCAGGTTGCTGGGCAAAATCAGAGTGACAGAAGTTCTGTAGGCTTGAAGCCATTAGAGCTTGAAGCTCGTGTCTTTTCAGGGTTCTAGGGAAATAGTGTCTAAGATTTGGAGCTTGGCACCTCCACTGCTTTATTTTCCCTGCACTTTTCCCAGGCTGGGAAAAGTGCCTGGCTTTGGCAACTGTCTCTGTGGATATTTAAATATGAGAGTTGTTAACAAACTCACCAATACTTTATGGAATTGTTATTTTCATAAACAGTGAATAACAGATATGGCCTCCAGATTCTTGCCTTCCTGCTTGCAAGCAAGGAGGGTACCAAACTTCACTGGGGCAGCCCTGAATCTTGTATGGAAATTCCAGTGTGATCACTCTGGTGGGAAGCAGAGATACCTTCTTTGCATTGCTCATCATACCTTTCAGAGTGCTTTGCACTGTGTAATGCAAAACCTTAGTAACGTGCTTGATTTATCCATCCCTTCACTGTTTCCCAATCTGCTTTTGCAGTCACCTCCCAGGAGGAAAATAAAGCCTGTGGTGATTAAGTCTTCACCACCAAACATTGTAGATGAGCTGAGAAGCTGCAGGAGAATTTGGCAGCTCTATTTTTAGCCACAGGCTACTGAACATTTCCAGTGTGGAAGGTCATGTGCACAGTGTAGAGCTGTGGTGAGATGACAGTAAAGAAAGACTTGTCTGATTGTTTTGGGAAGGTGTCAGATATTATCTAGGCTCTTGCAGTTATCTTGACTATTTACCAGTACCTCTGTTTGTGCTTTTGTTTCTCTTCTGACAGGCGATTTAATTCACCTTGTCAATACTGTTTCACAAGAATCCAAGCCCCAGGAACTGCTTGCAGATTCCCACAATTTGCTGTTAGCTCCCAAAGCCTACAACCTGTCTTCCAGCCTGATGCGCATCCTCATGAAGTCTCGAGTGCTGAATGAAGAGCCCCTTGAGCTGGTGGGAGGAGAAATTAAGGCCACGGGCAAAAGGTCCGACCCCTTCAACTTGCTTTGCTACGAAAACATGCCGAACTGCCAGTTCTCCATCCCCCAGGCTTTCAACACCACCCTTTCCAACCTGACGGATGTCATTCAAGTCATGTTCCAAGTGGACTCCAATCCTTTCCCGTTTGGTTACATCAGCAACTACACTGTGTCCACAAAGGTAGCTTCTATGGAGTTTCAGACACACAACGGAGTGCAGATCCCCATTGGCAGCCTGGACTCTGAGAGAGCCATCACTGTGATGGTGTCAAATAATACAGATGCCGACAATCTGTCTGCTGGCACTGAAGTCATCGAGGCAAGAACATCTGTGAACCTGATTGTGACTATGGAGAACAACAATCGAGAAGCAGGACTGCACTTCCGGCTCACTTACAAAGTGTTGAATGGTAGCTCAGGCTGAGCCAGCCCTCTGTGCAATTTGCTTTTTCTTCCTATGGGAGATGGGGACAGGAGGTTGCAGCAAAGGCAGGCTGTGTCAAGGGATGTGTTTGGCAGGGGGTGTCAGACCAGTGAGTGCTGCACTGCTGAGGTTCCAATTGTCATGGGCATTATCAGTGGCTGGTGTAATTCTTGCTTGTAGTTGTGACACTGAGAAGCCTTTTGCTTTTCCCAGCTCTTTTGTGAGCCACATTAGCACTGGAGAGATTTTGCCCTATCTCTGGGTCAGGTCCAGTGGTATCCAGAGCCTCCTGCTTAGGAATCCTTTGAACTACAGAGTCTGCAGTCTGGAAAAGCATCTCTCCCATCTTTCTGCATTCCTCATATTCCTCCCTGAGCATCCTCTGCTGGCAGCAGGCACGTGGTTGAGCTCTCCTGGGTGTTTATAAAGTACTTTTTGTTCTTTCTCTTCCTCTCCATGCAGATCGCTACATTGCAAGTGAGCCTGAGCCATTCATCATGGCCTATCTCCACCATGAACCTGAGCCCAATGAGCACAACTGCACTGCCTCAAAGAAAATCAGCCTGGAGGCCCTGTCTGGAAGTGACCACAAGCTCTACACTTTCTTCACTTCACCACTGTAAGAGAATCCTCCCTTGTAATCCCTGCCATTCACAGCTCCCACACCCCCTATGGATGTATGTGAGAGATGCTCAGGGCCTTGCTATGAGTTATGCCAGGCTGCTCTGCAAGGCTGCTGTGGCTATCCACAGTGTTCCTCTGCTCAGAGGAGAAAGCTCTGCTGGACAGGCAGCTCCAGGTTGCCATTCCTACACCCCAACATGGCACCTTGTCCACCCTGGCTCTTTCTCCTTCCCAAACATCATCTGCTGCTGGTGTGAAAGCATCTCAGTTTGTGGTTTGCCTCTCACCTGAGGCTTATCCTGATGCTGGGTTTCCCCTTGCTGACCTTTTCT
Source organism: Perdix hodgsoniae (assembly GCA_035772895.1). Classification (NCBI taxonomy): domain Eukaryota; kingdom Metazoa; phylum Chordata; class Aves; order Galliformes; family Phasianidae; genus Perdix; species Perdix hodgsoniae. Next base: position 8,468,329 of record JAPSGF010000014.1, on the reverse strand, counting down.
GTGCTCACTTGCCTACCAGTATATATACTGGTATATATATAGTGTATATACTACATATATATATAGTCTTTGATTGTTGCTTGTCCAGACTTTCTTCCCCCCTCCCAGAGCTGCCCACCTTTAAGTGATCTGTTGCCCCAAGTGACTCACACTGACCTTTGCATAGACAGGGACTGCTTCTTGCATCTCATGAAGGCATTTTCTGGAACAAAGCACCACGCTTGTTAGTCCAGTTCGTGAGTTGCAGTGCAGCCTTCACAAAAGCACCTCAGTTTTCTAGAGCTCATCTTCCCAACACAGGAGGAGAACACAGGCCCCCTCATGGGCTGGCTCCCTTTCCCCCTGCTTGCCTTCTGCTTGGAGTATGCTGGGACTCATCCCCATAGTTGTGCAGTGAAACTCTTATTTTTATCAGAGCAAACATTCTTGTAACTTCAGTTGCTGACTTGCTGCCTTTCTTGGGAGTGTGTGTTCATGCCTCGTGTTATTTAGGAGCCATTTCTAGGCATTATCTAAGACAGATAGGCAACTTGGGAATAGGCGGGGCAAGAGTGGAGCCACTGTTGTGTAAGTTGACACAACTTCCATGGCTTTTGGTAACAGCATACTCAAAGAGGGATTAATAGTCCTAATGAGCAAATCTGCTCACAGCCAAGAATCATAGTTGCTATGGAAGTATCCTGGAGGTCAGTGGGACATAGGGAAGAATGGGCGGGAGAGCTGTGTAAGGCTGCCAGCACGGAGAAGAAAAGAGGATGTGCAGTGCTGTGCTCCCAGGTGCTGAAATAATAGGAAGCATGGAGAAGAATTAGTGATCTGTGTAGCTCTGGAGTTCGTGCAGTCTGAGAGTTGTGCAGATTATACTGTGTTCAGTGCTTTTTCTCCTCATCTGTCCCTGCAGGGGGGTGGGCACCGATCCATCAGAATGGATTTGTATCTCTTCAGTCAGCAGGCTCATAATGTCTTCTTGCTGTCCTTTCCTTCTCCAGAACTGATGACACCATCCAGAAGTATTACTTCAACATCACAAACCATTTCAGCTGGTCCCCCGTGAAGGTGACGTTGGGGTTGTACACCTCCCTGTGCCAGTACTTCAGCGAGCAGGAGAAACGGTGGAAGACAGAAGGCATCATCCCTCTGGAGGAGACCAGGCCAGACCAGGCTGTGTGCTTAACCCAGCACCTCACTGCCTTTGGGGCCAGTCTGTTTGTCCCACCCAACTCGGTCCAGTTCATCTTTCCTGTGAGTAAAATAAAGCAGATGCTGTGTGGCGTTGTCACATCTTAGCTAACTTGTCACCTAGAAATCTTGGGATCCCATCAGATTCACATTCAGGTTGGATGTTGGCTGGCCTGTTCCCAGATGACAGACCAGCACACATACCTGAGTGCCTTTGAGAATTCCAGATGAATATAGCTCACAGGGATGCTGTGTCCTCTGATCATGAATCTTAGTTGCTGTTGCTAAAAACAGACCTTTGCAGATGGTTTTGTTCTTTAATCTGAACACCGTATAGCGTTCACTTGTTTCATGAGATGGCAAATGCTCCTCTCAGCTGTCACCCAGCACTGTTCTATCCTGGAGAGTCTGCACCTGCCAGCTGCTCCCAGGTTCCTAGGGACATTCAGGCTCTTTCCAGCTCTGTCAGCGTGACGTAAGTGGGAGTAGAGAGCTCTCTGCAGCTGCTACAGCAAGCTTCAGCTGGCTGCTGCAGTATGCTCTGCAGGGACTGTGAGCAAGTCAGGCCTGACCACAGTCTGCATGGGGACAGATCTCTGTTAGTATGTGGTATTGCATACGAGTGATGATTATAGCCAGCAAGGAGGCAGCACAGCTCATGGGGTCCTCCTGGGGAAGGAGAATGACTTTCAACATGGTTCTTTTCTTACAGGCTCCAGGCTCAGGTCTCAACTACATCGTTCTGCTGACGTGTGCTGTCTGCTTTGTGACCTACTCAGTGGCTGCACTGATTGTACACAAGCTGGACATGATTGACATTAACCGAGTTGGGGTGATTCCCTTCTGCGGGAAGAATGGGCTGTACAAATATGAGATCCTGGTGAAAACTGGCTGGGGCAGAGGATCAGGTTAGCCTATGGACTTCTGTGCTTGATTGCAAGGGTGTCATCCGTGTAGTTCCCTTGAGATCTCCCCTCTGCCAGGGCCCAAATCTGAGCTGGTGGTTGGTGGAGCACTGAGCAGCAGTCTGCTCAGGGCTTCCCCACAGCATTAAAATGTTGGGTTTTTTGTATGATGGTTTAGAACTGTGGAGAAATGCATGCTGTCTTCTCTTGCTGTCAGTATGGCTGCTGCTAGAGGGAACCACCCAATACAGAAATATCCTTACTGCTCACCATGCCTGCAGGAACAGCCAGGAGACATTGATTATTCCTCACTGCTGGTCCTGTCCTACAGAAGTATCCAGGCTTGTGGGCATTTTAGATTGATTATTTTACTGCCCACTCTCATCCACTGAATGTTCTCTCCTCTGAATCTTTCTCAGCAGCATGAAAGCAGAAAGCTTTGCTTTCTGATCTGAGTCTGGGCTTATAGCTAGAGCAGCCAGAAACGTGATTCCAGGCTTGGAAATATTGGGAGCTGGGATGTGGAAGCAACAGTGGATGTAGAATGTCACCATATCACTGCTGGAAATGTGTTCCCATTGATCTTAGTGTGACCAGTGATTTTACTGGGAGCAGCTTCGTTCTGAAGTCACCCAAAAGACCATGCAGGTTGAAGAGGTGGACTAGGGAGCATCTAGCAACCTCTACTAGAGGAAAGTCAAAGAAAACAAGTCTTTTGACTGCTTAATGGAAAAAAAATAAAATCCGGAGTAAACATTTCCTCCCATTAGGGTGTTAGCAAGTCAAGGAATTTCAGATTCAGCCCCCTCCAAATAGGAAAACCATGAGTATGCCAAGGTCTGTGCACCAGGCCAATGCAAGCAGCTGCCCTCCAGGCTGTGTGTAACACTCTGCCTGGGTGTGGGATGGCTGGTCAGCACATTCCTTCCTCCTGAGTCTCCAGGTGACCCCTCTGAAGGAGCCCCTGCATCTGGTACCAAGTCCCTGACAGGAAGGCAGGGCTGGGGAGCACATTACCTTGGGTGAACTTCTTTAACTGAACCCTGTTAACTTTGCCAGGCACCACGGCCCATGTGGGGATCGCGCTGTACGGTGTAGACAATAAAAGTGGTCACAGACACCTGGATGGAGAAAATGCATTCCACCGCAACAGCCTCGATGTGTTTCAGATCGCAACAGAACGGAATCTGGGCAGCATCTGGCGCATCCGCATTTGGCATGACAACAAAGGTGAGATGGGAGCGGGCACATGGGGCAGCCGTCAGACATCACAGGACAGGGCTGGGCCCTGATCTGACTGGTGCAAGGTTCAGGAATGACCAGGAGCTTCTTCTGTTGCCTTCTTGGCTTTGCAAATTCATGCAGGGATTGTCTGCCATGAAACACGTTTCTTTCTCCTTTAACTTTTAGGACTCAGCCCTTCCTGGTACCTGCAGCACGTCATTGTCCGGGACCTGCAGAGCAGCAAGAGCTACTTCTTCCTAGTGAATGACTGGCTGTCGGTGGAGAGTGAAGAGAATGATGGCATGGTAGAGAAGGAGGTTTATGCTGCCAGTGAGTGTTCAGTTCCTGGGCGTGGGGCTGGGGTGGCTGGGCAGTGTGGTAGCTCTCACTGTTGAGGAAATGCCCACAGCAGCGAGCCTGCATGCTGATACGGTCTGACTGTGCTGATGACTTGTGCAGCCAGGTGCTTTGCTGGGTCCTTTGTACTACAGAACAAGCCATGGCCAGGATCCAGTTGTGCAAGAGACTGTATAAATGCATTGTGACTACTTGTTGAATACCAGCCTGCAAGGAGGGCCTATGCCAATCCCAGCTGGCTCTCCGCTGCTGTGCAGCTGACCCTGAAACTCTCTTTGTGCTCAGGTGAGACAGAGCTGAGGAGCTTCTCCCGGATCTTCATAGCAGAGCTGCAGAGAGGTTTCTTTGAGAAGCATGTCTGGCTGTCCATGTGGGACCGCCCGCCTCGCAGCCGCTTCACCCGCGTCCAGAGAGCCACCTGCTGCTCCCTGCTCATCTTCCTCTTCCTCTGTGCCAATGCTGTGTGGTACGGCGTGGTGGGGAACGTACACCTCAGGTGCGCTGTGCCCCTCGGTGCTCTGGTCAGCCCCCCACCTCCTTGGGGCCCATCTGTGTTTCCCATTACGTAGGGCAGGACAGACCTTACATCTGCTGGAAATAGGGACCTTGCTTGGGGCCTCGAGTCTGCCCTTTCTGTTGCAGAGAATTTGGGATCAGTACATAGGCCACTGAGGACCAAGGAGAGCCTGATCAGCTTTCCTCCCCTCCCATTAGCATACTCAATGCCCATTTCTTTCTCTGCACACTCGAAGTGCTCAGTTGTGCTCTTTTCTTGTTGTTTGCATGGCTGGCAATCCTGAGTGCTCCTGCTAACACCAATCTCTGATCTCTCTTTGCAGCAGTGGGGCTGTTTCCAACCTGATCCCTGTTAATGTGGACACAGTGGCTGTTGGTCTGGTGTCCAGCGTGGTGGTCTACCCTCTCTACTTGGTCATTCTATTTCTCTTCAGGATGGCTCGTGCCAAGGTAACGTGAATTAGTTGCAGGCTACATAAACAGGTGTGATGCCACCAGGTTTGCTTATCTGAGCCTGGACTCCACCCTTTGTTGTGCATCACTTCTCCAACTCATTGCTTCCCAGCTGACTCTTCACTACCCTGCATCCTTCATGACTCTGTCTCCTTGTTGGGCTGGGAGCAGCCCTTCACCATAGAGGGAGAGATCACTACCTAACATGTTTGCTGTGTGATACTGGATTCTGTCAGTGCCCAGGCAATTACCAAAGGGTCAGATTCTAAAAGCTATTTGAGCACATGGTGTTGATCTTCGTACGTGATAGGCACCTAAATGCTGCTGAAAAATACAACCCTTCGTTGTATTGGTAGGAACCTGAGAGATGCTCAGTCAAGCTTTTCTAATGAAATACCTGCCCTGGGTACAAACTCAGCTGTCTGAACAGAGCTGTGGTTAGGCAGCTGTGGAAGAATTAGCTGGGGATTTAATGACTAGTTAGACACAATTAGCAGCTCCATTAAGTATTGCAGCCTGCTGCTCGGTGACTGATGAGCAGCAAATGTGTCTGATACTTTTTTTTCCTATAAGCACTCCTTGTTTTGCAGAACATTGCACACTTGGGAACTTATGTCCAGGGCAGACCAGATGCTATTGGGTGGTGGCCAGTAGCATCTGGGAGGCAGGGAAGGACATGCCTCTTGTCAGACCCGCTGGGCAGCCCTTTGTGCACAGATGTGGAGCTCCCCAGTGGAGTGGTGGGCAGCAAAAATGTGCTAAGCAGCAGAACTCCAAACTGCAGTCACACTGTCACCTCCAACCCTCCCTGTTCCTCTCAAGCCTTCCTGTTTCTTGTAGGTCTCCATCAACCATACCGTGACCCATTCAGACCAGCAGTCCTTGGAGATTGACAACTACCTGGACTCCTCAGTCCTCGACAGCTCCTTCCCCACCTTCCCTGGGCTCCGGGCAGAGGTAACCTGTTCCATACCTGAAGGCCATACAGGCTGCATGGGTTTGTGGAATCCCTGCACTGACACAGCATGCATCCCCACTCAGTGTCAGAACTGAAGGTGCTGCTGGCACCACTTCAGGTGCCACTGACCAGCACTGGTGGTAGGGGACACCACAGCCCTTTTTCTCTCACCTGTATCTTTGCTCAGGCCAGTCACAGGCACTGAGCACAAGCTGTGTGCAGCTACAGCTCTGCATGTGACAGTATGGTTCTCCTTGAATGCCTGGCTATTACTCTACTGTAGCAGAACAGGGTCCGGGAGGTGTGGGATCAGGGCTCGCAGTGGCTGGGATTCCAGGCTTTCAGTTGCCCCTGCTGAAGCAATGTTAGCAACCTGCTGTTGTAGCCAGGCACCAGCAAGTTTCTCATGCCTGAAGTACCTCCTCTTCCTCTACAGGCCTTCTCCGAGCAAACCAAAACAGATCTGTTTTTGGAGGACTCCAAAAGGTAAGTAGGCTTCTGGGGTCAGAGCAAGGAGATGTTGTTTTCTCCTTTGAGTTTCCCACATATTATTCCTTCCTTTCCAGTGCCACAGGCTTGCAGATGTGAAACACAGTGCTTCATAGCTTTCATACTGGTCTGGGAGGGAAAATAGGGGGCCACCAAAGACCCTGATGGCTTGTTTTATAAGAGCTGGTATCTCATCATTGCCAGGGGGTAGAAAATAATATCCATCACCATCTTTGTTCTGGACAGTTACCCAAAGCGCTCTGCAGGTCTCAGTGCAGCCACATGCTCACAGACTGCGATGGTTCCACTTCCAGACAGGCCTGCCCACTAGCACAGTTCCCTTTCTCATGCTTCCCTTCTTCATACACACTTGATTGAGCCAGTCCTCTGTTCTCCTTCAGCCTCGTGCGGTGGCCCTCCAGCGAGGCCCTACTCAGCTGGCCGGATCTCCTCAGTGACCCCTCCATCATGGGCAACACCATTCAGAAGCTGAAGCGAGGCCGGGCCAGCCGTCACCTTGGACTCGAGCCCCCTCTAGCAACTGAGGAGGACAGCTTGTCACTTGGTGTTCATCAGGGACAGCCTAGATATTTCTCTGCCTCAGGTGTGTAGCGTTGCTCTGTGCCAGGGTTTGAATGCCACGGGGAGGTGCAGGAGGGACAGCCTGGTCCTTGGGAGTCCTGGCTCAGGTTTGGAGAAGTTGGAATAACAGGCTGCTACCTGGCTGCAATTTGCAGAGCAGAAAAGGGGAGTTTTGTTTTCTGGGGAAATGGGATTTCAGTCTGGGGAAGCAGAAATTGTGACGTGGGTCAGTTTGAAGTGAGTGGGAGCAAGGAGAGGTTCTCCTGGGATCTGAATGTTGCAAGCAAGCTCCTTCACAGGCTGCAAGGCCACTGTGTGTCTCAAAACCTGTGTAAGTATCTGAAAAAGAAGAACTTGGCCCTCCTGTACCAGGAATTTCATGTCAGATTTCACAGACACAGTGGGGATAGACAGGAGCTAGAAAACCAGGAGGAAGAGAGGGCGGCTGTGGGGGAGAAGGGCCCCTCTACTATGTATTGACTGGCTCCATGAGTGTGGCTGAGCCCAAGTGGTGCAGAACCATCTGTGTGTGGGACTGCATGCTGTTCTCCTCTCAGTGCTCTTTGCTCTGTTTCCCCAGATGAGGATCTGATAAGGCAGATACTGGCAGATGGAGCTAGTGGGATCTCGCACTCCCAGGACCTAGGACCGTACATGAGGGCTGAAACAGATCTGATCTCAGGCCTGTAAGTACTGGGGAATGGAGTCCCTCCAACAAGGCAGACAATTTTTCTGCCTACTCCAAGGCTGCTGTTCTTGTAACAGCTTGCTTACTGCAGAGCCAGCACAGCTGGGGCAGAGCCTGCACTGCTCACCAGTGCATCCCCTTTGCCTTGGCAGCTCCAGTGTGTTTGGGGAGAAGGTGGAGACGGTCATGATGCAGAAGCTGAATGACAAAGGCCAGAGCATGGCAGCCCCTCCCAGGGAAGTGAGCAGATCAGCTAAGTCAACATGGACAGGTACCAGAGCTGCATGGCTGTGCCAACCATCAGCAGCAAGGGCAGGGATGGGGGTATGGGCAGGGGTCTTTGCACATGGCAGCAGCTGGGAGGGATGAGCAGGTAATTAGCAAAGGAGCCTTAGGAGAGGCTGCTCTGAAGCTTGGGTTGTACTTGCTGTTTCCTGCCTGAGTCTGAGCAGACCACAGAACACCATTTGTTTTGTTATATATCTCATAACATGCACCCTAGGGAAGCTCAGCTTGATGCTGCTTCAATTACTCTGCTCTCTGCAGCCCTCTGCAGACATCAGTTCATTCATTCTGCATAAGGATGGAGAGTGAGAGTCTCTGTACGTAACCAGAGGGAAAAGAGGCAAATGCCAATGAAAGTTCAAACCAACTAACAAAGCAAAGCAGAGGAGAAGAGATGCTTCCTACTGAGTCGTGCAGCACAACAGCCAGCCAGAGAGTGCTACACAATGCAGCAGACAAGCTGTCAAGCCTTGTGAAGGGCTGGGTGCCCTGCATAGATCCTGCAGAGAAGCTGTGTCAATTCTCATAGTGTGAGCTCTTGGCTTCTTGAGGCATAGCCTCTCTAGGGCAAGCTGCAGCACAGAAAATTGGACACAGGAGCAGTTCTCCTGGGTCTGTTAAAATCCATCAGTTCATCATGCTTGATGAATGGCTGCTCTATCTTTATGCCAGCAATGGTTTGCATGGGTGGATGAAAGCAGCTGTGCCCAAGCAAGCCCCAAGGCTGAGTAGCTCAGCAGTTTGAAGGCCAGCTACTGTGACAGATCTGTGTGGCTTTTCATGAGTCTTGACAGCAGCACTTCCAGCCAGGCTGAGTATGCCCAAATTCATGGGCCCTGATGGAAAGTATGGAACTGACCCCTCTGCCCAAGTCAGGATCCCATCTCCTCCTCCTGACCATCCTGCTGCCTGCAGGTAGGGGGCTGCTGTTCTGAGGCTGGCTGTGTTTCAATGTGCTGTCCTTGTTCCTGCTGAGTGTGTGATGCCTGGGATGATCTCTCCAAATTCACCTGGGACTAGTGGCAAGCTCTCTGCTGGGATGAGGAATGTGCTCAGCCTTTCCTTTGCCTGTTTGGGATCCTTTTGCAGTGACATTTACTCCTGTTTTCTCTCCCTCCAGTTGCAGACCAAACATTCAGGAAGCGCTTGCTGCCATCCTGGTGCTCCTATCTGGCCCATGGTATCAGTTTCTTCCTCTTTGCCACCTCCACGGGGGTCTCCGTGTGGATCGGGGTGGGCTTTTCCTCCAGCGTTGCCCTCATGTGGCTTATCTCAGGGATATTCAGCTTTCTGGCATCCTTCTTGGTCTGGGAGCCCCTGAAGGTAAGGAAATCAAAAGGACTACACAAGCATGTGTCTGTACAGGTGCATGTATTAGATGTAATTAGCATCTTGTCCGGTTACTAATCAAGTTGTATCAGACACTAATTGGACTGAATGCTGTGCAGGGGGAAGGGTAGACATGATAGCAGCATTAGGGGAAGCAGGGCTGGTGGCAGTTTGAAGTAGTCCAGCTGCTCCAAGGCCCTGCCTGCTGTCTGTGGCTGTGCTGGAAGGCAAACAGGAGCTGCTGCTCACAGTGGTTCTGATGGCATGACTCACTCTGCAGGCCCTGACACTGCTTGTGTCCCCAGGTCCTGCTGGAAGCCCTCTATTTCTCACTGGTTGCCAAGCGCTTGCACCCAGAGGAGGATGATACCTTGGTGGAGCATCCATTTGTTGAACATGTTTCTGAGAAGATCAGCAAAGTTCGACCCCCACAGGGGTTTGCCCTTTTCCAGGCCAAGGAGGAGGCAAGGAAGGTCAAACTGCTGCACAGGATGCTGAAGGTAAGATGTGTTCCTTGACAGACAGTGGCATTCATCTTCTCTGTGAAGCTTTGAGAGCTGACGTATCTGGGGAGCAGGGCTGTAAGGGAGGTGGCTGTACATCCTTGGTTTGGTATGTTTGGATGTTTGAGGTTAGAGGGCAAAGTTTGCAGCACCAACTTGCACAAGAAAATTAATTAACAGTGTCTTGTGAAACAGAAGACCCCACCTCGGAGCAGAAGTTTCAATTTCTGTAGATTGTCCATTACTTCTCCTCCACACTAGTGGTGGGAATACACAGCTGCTGTAGAGCTGTCAAGGTATTTTTAACTGTATGGTATTTCTTTAAAGGATGGAAACTCCCTTAACTGTTTTTACAAACCAAACTTCCAGCTATAGGAGCTGCTACAGGGAGGTTGTGCAAAGCATATCAACTGAAACATGTGGTGCTGGGCTGGCCATTTCGAGGAAAAAAAAAAAAGGATTATTGTTATGTGTCTGTGGTCTGGGTTTCATTTTAATTTGTTTCCCATACGGAAAAAGAAAGACTTGGGGTTCTGATCCTGCTTCATGCAAGCCAGCAATCAGTGGACAGCGTTAATTTGCTGCAGGACAGGGACTGGGACCAGATCCCACCCTGTTACTGGCTGCAATCCCTTTCTATTCTCTGTTTCCAGAATTTCCTCATCTACATGATGTTCTTGCTGGTGATCCTGCTCACCAACTATGGAGATGCCACCCGCAACAGCAGGGCATTCCTTCTGCAGAGTTCCATCAAGCAGCAACTGGGTAGCAGCGAATTCCTCCGCATCAAGAGGTAACTGTAAAAGTCCTGGGCACTGAAGGGAATGGAATATTGCTTGAAAAACAATAGCTTGAACAAATTCACACATGGGCACAGAGTGGCAGTGATCTGGTCCCTTCCTTTCCCATGGTTCTACTTCTCACCTGGAGGGCAGAGGGAACTGTGAGGATTGAGAGCTTTAACATATTGGAACTTCAAATACCTCTGCTGTGTGAGTTACAGGTGTTGGTCACCGGTCTTTCTGTATCTGGTCAAAAGGACACAAGTTTGCTCTGTCTACAGAATCTACAACTTAAAATAAGGTTCAGTCATAAACATGTTCATGGGAACCAAAAATAACATCCCTCAGAAATGCAGTGTCTTTCCCTTCTTTGCTCTGCACACATGGTTTAGCTAGGTTAAAATTTCCCAGCTGCATTTCCACATTGCTGTGAACTCCAGCAGAAAGACACTGGGACAGCTGCCTGGGATTAACCATGCCTTTGAGCCCTTCCCACTGCTGATCTCAATTCTCCTGTGCCAGCAGCTTTGGCTTGTCCTTGTCACAAAAAGCCACAGAAGTTTTGATTCATTGCAGCCTGAATTGGGAATGATTCCATTGAACCCAGAGGGAGAACAGATCCATTCACCTTTAGGTCTTGCCCATCAAATAACAGTTCCCTTTGCCCCACCCCAGCGGAGCTCACAGTGGGTGGAAGTCATGTCCCTGCCTGCTGACAGAGCTGGGAGGAGGGCAGCCCAGTTTACTATCCAAAATGCAGTCCCTTCCAGGTGAAATTCGTATGACCAGATCCTTGATGAGATGTGGAGAGAGGCTGCCCTAACAGAGCTGCCCCAGGAGTTTTGCCTCTCACACTTTTTCCCTCTTGCAGATCAGATCAGTTTTGGGTCTGGATGTCGCAGGTGTTCCTTCCTTACCTCTACAACAACCAGTCGGGTCAGGAGAGCTACAGCACCACGCTGGGGGTGGCCCGGCTGCGCCAGCTCCGGCTGCAGGAAGGTATGGGGCAATGGCCCAGGGCTTCCCTGTCACCTGCTGGGGGGTGGCACTCCCTGGGAGGAGGAAATGGCCAGGTCTGGATGCAGCTAGGGGCTGAGAGAGGCAGGGTAGGTTTGTTGAGGCACTTTTCTCATTGCAGCATGTGCATCGGTGTGTTTGGTTCTGCTGCCACCAGAGATTAAATGAGGATGGAGGGACTTGCACTGAAGAGAGAGGTTCTTGTTGTTTTTGGAGGTGTGACTGAGGACACAGTCATGGAGGGGGCTTGGGAAAAAGGGGGATGCTAAGTGTGAAAGCTCAACTGTGCACCCTGCACTGTTTGTCTGCATTTGGATGCTGATGGGGTGATGATGTTGGTCTCCTTTCAGCTGAGTGCCAGCTCACTGCCCAGGATGTCCTCCACGGGCTGGGCACAGTTGCCAGGAAGAACTGCATCGACTCACACAGCTTCTCTACTGCTGACTATGCAGCTGGCTGGGAACGGGCAGCTGTGAACGTGACAACTGCGTGGTCCTATTCACCACCTGACCTCACAGGGTAAGGAGCTGCGCCCGCAGCCAAAGCTCTGCACCATGTCCTAAATACACGTGAACTTCTCCGTTGGTTTGGAGCCCTGGGTGGTTGCTAGGGACTGTTCTGTCTCAGTCTCCAGCCCTCATTCCATGCTGCTCCTTCTTCTGCAGGGTCTGGTACTGGGGTTACATCTCTTTCTATGACAGCGGTGGTTACATCCAGGAGCTGGGGACTTCACTGGAGGAAGGCAGGGCTCAGCTGAATTACCTTCAGCAGCACACCTGGATTGACAACATGTAAGTGTGGCAGGGGCAAAGGAAATGTTTTCTGTCACCTGGATTTTTAAGGGGCACTGCTGAGGCCATCACCAGAGGGACAGAGAATCTAAGATCATAAAAAATGATGACACCAGAGCCTGAGGTTGTTGTCCCTGCGTTGTCCCAGGGCCCTGAGTTGTTTTTACCTCCCCAGGAGCCGAGTCATCTTTGTGGAGCTGATGCAGTACAACCCCAGTGTGGACCTGCATGCTGCCATCACCCTCCAGCTGGAGTTCCTAGGAGCAGGCCAGGCTGCCACCACTGTCACCATCAGCCCCTTCCCACTGCTGCGGCTCAGCAGTGGTGTCACACTGCAGCTTCTCATGATGGTGAGTGTGGCACTTCCCTTTCAGTCGCTGCACAGAGGTGCTTGGGTGGATCAAACTAAACCTTCTGCTGACTGGGCTAGGGCTAGGTGCAAGCAGAGCAGTCTTCCCCTGGGCACTGCTACCCTGCCATAGGTGCATTGGATGTAGTCGGGGGAGCTTTGCTGCCATGACAGGAAGGAGGAGGACAGAGTGATTGAGAGGAAGGCATGGGAAGACTTGCAGAAGTGCACTGCAGATGTAGATTGTAGAACTCAGCCTAGTACGTGGGGCTCTTATTGTCCTAGGGTGCTGTATGTTCTCCTGGTGCAGCCCAGTATTGCCCTCTCCTTCCATGGTAACCTCTCCGTTCTTCCCCCAGGTCTTCCTCATGATGTTTGTGGTCTACTTTGTGGTGTCTGAGTCACTTTCCATCAAGAAAGAAGGCAGGGCCTACTTCACCCTGTGGGGCAACTATGGCCAGTGGGTCTTCATCCTCCTCACCACCTGCACAGTGGTGGTGCACCTCAGCCAGGCCACCCTGGCTGACCAGCAGTGGCTCAAGTACCTCAACAACCGCAAGGTCTTCACCAACTTCTACCAGGTGGCCTTTCTCAACACGGTCTTCAGCACCTTGGCTGCCTCTCTCCTCTTCCTCCTGATCGTGCAGGTACGGAGAGGGCTGGGTGGATGCAGGATATGGTCAGAGATGTGTGCTCTGTTCCTGTGCCAGGTTGTCATCCCTGTGCAGTCCTGAAGTAAAAACATGCACGACTGATTCTGTTGCATTGATAAATGCAAAGCGGCTGCTGCCACATTCTCCCACATCCATAGCAAGGCAGAGGTGCTGGACAGTGTTGTCACACACCCGTGTGCACCTCTGCTGCAGCACTCTGAGTCTCTAAAGCCTCTCAGCACTCAGTTCCCTTGAAAAACTGTGGCTGATGGGATGATTTTGTCCACAAGGAGCCCTTGAACTAGAAACGTCCTCTGTGCTGCCAGAGTTTCCATTTCTCAGACATGTTTGAAAGACTCTCAAGAACCTTGAGAGAAATGTGCGAAAGGAGGGCTGAGATGGAGGTGTGGGATTTGAAGGCAGGACAATCCCATGTCCTGAGCTCTTGGGCTCTGGTGTAGCACTTGTACAGGACTTAGGGTGTACTGCCTTCCCATTGGAGGTCTGCATGTGCAGTCTGAGAGCAAGCAGTGCCGCAATGCCCTTCCTCTGCCAGGGCAGGGAAAACAAGAGGCTCTGCTGTGCTGGGCAGATCACCTGAGCCTGTTTTAACACCGTCCTCTCGCTTGGTCCTAGGCTGCCCAGCAGCTGCGCTTTGTCAGGCAGTGGTCTGTGTTCGGGAAGACCTTTCAGAAGTCCTTGAAGGAGCTGACTGCAGCGGGGCTGGCTTTTGTGGTCCTCATCCTGGCATACGCACAGCTTGGCTTCCTGGTAACTACCTGCACTCCCTGTCTTGTCTTGCAGAGGGGATGGTTGGGAGTGAGGCCCAGGGTTGTGTGGCCCCTTTGTCCCTCACTGTGCCACAGCTGTCAGCAGACCCCAGCTGGCTCCCAGCACGGGCAGTGCCCAACCTGTGCCAAGTGCTCAGAGACATGGTGGCTTTGGCCATGCACCGTCTGTGGCCAGTCCCTGTCACAGCTGATTGAGGAGCTGCACAGGGCTCATGCTTTGCAAGATGGGGTAGTGAATGTCAAGAGATTTTGCGTCATCAATTGATCCCTTTTCATCATATCTCCACTGTCCCCTTTGCAGCTTTTCTCCTCCTCCTCGGAGTCCTTCCGCAGCGTTGGCAGCAGCCTCCTGCTGCTCATTGCTATGGTGCGGGGCAGTGTGAGCCTCTACCCCTGCCCAACTGACTCCTCTGGCCTCTACTACCTGTTCTGCACCAGCTATATCATCCTGGAGGTGTGGATCATGCTGAGGCTGTTCACCGTGGTGCTTGTCTACAGCTACCGGGAGATGCACTTTGAGCTGTACCGCCCTGCCTTCGAGCCCCAGGACTATGAGATGGTGGAGCTCTTTGTGCGCAGGCTGAAAATGTGGATGGGCTTCAGCAAAGCCAAGGAGGTGAGTGCAGTTTGGGAGAAGGGGGTCAAGTAGCACATCTTGAGCTGCAGACTTGTACAGGGAAACATGCACTGTCCTTATCCCACTTTGACTCTTGTTGCTTCCAACTGCAGTTGACAGCTGGGTGCCTCAGCCCCTCTGGCAGTGGCAGATCCTGGAGGCCAGGAACTGGTTTAGTGGCAGGGCACTGCAGGGATGTAGGCTGCCAGCTCTCAGTCCCAGCATTCCAGGTGATGATGTTATAGCCAGGTGATGTTATGCTATAGCCTGACCCACCAGGAAAGGCTAATAGCAGCACTGGGGCTGTTTGAAGCAGGGCAGGTGTTGTGGCACAGCATTCCCATGTGGCAGCTCCTGAAATAACTCTGAGTCCCCTGTCCTCTCTTTCCAGTTCCGCCACAAGGTGAGGTTTGAAGGCATGGAACCACTTCCATCCCGGGACTCCAGTGACTCCAAATCCATCCGGGGCCCCACTCCCAGTGCTGCCTCTGACAGCTCCAGGGCCTCCACCTCCTCCAGCCAGCTGGATGGGCTGAGCCTCGTGCTGAGCACCCGGGACAGTTTGGAAGTGGACGCCGACCTCCAGCGACTCCTTTCGCTCTTCGAGATGCTGCTAGCCCAATTTGATCGGGTCAACCAGGTGACGGAGGACGTGTACCGCATCGAGCACCAGCTGCAGGGCTCCCAGAGCCGCCGCTCCAAGAGGAGGCACTCTCTGGTGCCAGAGGATGTCTTAAGCAGGTACTGTGCGGGCAGTACAGAGCGGGGGCCCTCACCAGAGACCTCCTCCACCACGGACCCACAGCTCCCCCTGTCCCCCCACTCTCCTGGCAGCAGGAGCTCTGTGCCCAGCCGCCTCATCCGTGCCAGCAGAGGCATCAGCGTGGCGGCTTCTGCGCTCCCCCCGCACAAAGCACACTCTGCTCTGGCTCCGGCTGTGAAGAAGCGGCCTCTCCGAGCCAAGAATAGGGTCCACCCCACTGTCAAGTAGCTGTGCTGGGGGCATCGTGGCAAGCAGTGCCCCTGGGAGGGCAGAGAGAGCCTCAGAAGAGGTTTGTGAAGGCGGGCTGTGCCTGCCAGGCAGGCCTGGAGCCTGGCGAGCTGCTGCCGGTGAATGGGGCTGCTGCCTGCAGCAGGGCTGGTGCAGCCCCCAGCCTCTATGCTGTGCCCATTTCCTCACCAGTGGTTTCCAGTACTGAGGGTTCACTGGGAGAGGCTGAGCCTTCCCTCATGGACGGCTGGGGGAGGCTGCACAGGTTGGGGTCAGCATGCAGAAAATACCGGTTACAGTAAGGCAGTATTAAAAAGTTGTCTCTCTTTTGTTAAATGGCCCCGTCTGCAAACGGACCGCGCAAGGCGGCTGTCACAAGGACACTTTATTGGGGACTGGTGTAGGGTGAGTGGGCCGAGGCTGTCTCCCCTTCCTGCTGGCTGTGCCAGGGGAAAGGGGGAGAGTTGAGCCCTGGCCTTGAAGGTCTGACCTTGGATTTTGCCGACCAGACACACTGTGGAGGAAAGCTACAGGTTTCAAGAAGATATTTAACCTTTTTTTTTTTTTTTTTCAAAGCATAAATATATATAGATATAGACAAAATGATATCTATGCCCAGATCAGTTAATTCCAGTATTGGTTCCTTTTATCCTCCAGAAATTGGTATTATTTGTATTTAAAGAAACCCAATATTTAAAACCAATGACATTGCAAGCTGCAGTGAGCTGCCTGCCTGCTGTCCCAGGTGGAGTGCAGATACCCGGGGCTGCCTTTGGCTGTCTCCAAGCAGGGGGTGCCACCGTGCTGGCTTCGCTGCGGCCCCCCGCCCCACGCACAGACACCCCACGGTGTGTGTGTGTGCTGCTGGCTGCTTGGCTTTTCTAACCCAAGGAATGTATTGACCTAAGTATATGTATTTCTTTTTGGTTTACTTTTGTTCCTATGTACTGCCCAGCACTTTAAACAATGCTTTCCTCAGCTAACGACGACACATGCGATCTAACAAGAACAGGATAATATATCAATATAAAGCAGTATTTTTTTTGTTTGTTTGTTTAAATCATAAATTGAAATGAGAATGCAATGATAAAGTGAATGCAGCCACCCAGCTGCACCATTACCTCCCCGCATCTTCATGATGAGAAGCACAAATGCACTGGGGGGGAGAGAGGGAGAGAGAGACATCCCAACCCCCGCAGCAGCCACTCCAGGGTCTGTGTTCACTTTGTCATCACCATTTCACATTATGTATAGTGTAAGTAATTTATATGGTGTTTTGTTGTTGTTTTTTTAAATGTATATATTTTTGTATGTTTGCTATATTTTCATAGCATCGGTAACGTGTTTGAAACATGTAGATAGGAGACAGAACACTATTGTCAGAGTTATTTAAAGGATGTACTAAGTGCTTCTTTCTGGGAATGTCCCATGTATATAAAGGTTTGGGTGTCTGTGTGCGTGTGGTGCGTGCGCTCTGGAGGTGGAGCGGTCCCTGCAGGCAGAGCAGAGCACAGTGGGGTACCTATGGAAAGGTCTGAGGGCTGAAGGGAGTGAGAGCAGTGCCCCAGGGAGCAGCAGTGTGACTGCAGGGAGCGGCGTGGGTAAGCACAGCCTGCAAGGCCCTGGTCAGCTGCCAGCACGTGTGCTGTGATAGCGATGTTCAGAAAGCTCCCCTGTGGGTGCTCTGTGTGAGGACTTCGGAACTGGTGCAAATTGCGTTTGAAAAACTTTGGTTGCTTGAAGGACAGAGGCTGTGGAAAGTTGCAGAAGGCTGCAGGTAGGCAAAAACAAATGCATGGAGCCTGAGAGTGAGATGGAGGTGGGGCTGTTGGTCTCCCTGAAGGTCGGTGAAAGCAGATTTCAGAGCAGGGAGTGCAGAGTGGAGAAAACCATTGTTGGTAAGTGAAAGCTTTCCTAAAGGGACAGAAGAGGCAGGCTGAAGAGGTCAGAGAAGTGCCTGGAGCTCAGCAGAACTAGGGCACCTGGTCCCTGTATGGCTACAGGCACCAGTCCTCAACTGCATCCCCAGCACTATGGGGGTGGGAGAGGCGGGGGCCAGAGGGACTGTTGAGGGAGGAGAGCAAACCAAGCAGGTCTTGGAAATCTCTTGCATTGCCAAGAGCCAAAAGAAAGGCTAGCCCAAGAACCACAGTAGAGGACTCAGCCCCTTCCCCCCAGTGTGGTTTGAATGTGTTCAAAAAAATAAAGTTGTTAATAGGAGAGAGAGATGGGCAGCAGTGAGCAGGGACCCACGTGCTCAGAACGGCCTTGAATAAGCTACAGTGAGGGCTGGACAAGGATGCTCCCCAGTGAGGCACTGGGACTTCCATTCCCCAGTGGCTGTTTCTTACCCCATTTGCTTTGTTTGTGTGCGTGATTGTGATTTGATGCGCGTGACTGACCAAGTGCTTCTTCTAATCAAAGAGGAGCAGAAACAGGCTAGGACAACTGCCCTACTTCTCACCTTCATTTGAAGTATGGAGAGCAGCTCTGGAACCCGCACAGTTGTTTCTTGATAAGCCAGACACCTCACTGAGGGCCTGCATGCTCAGCAGGCACCACAGACAGCTTCCAAGCGATCACAGTTTTCAGTGCAGCATTTATTTGTACAGACTATAGCAACACTCACAGAGTTCCTTCACTGGCACAGCTGAGGTACCACGTAGACACACAACATTGCTGCAGGCAGTTAGCATGGCGTTATACTGGCAGCAGCAACGAACTTGACGTACAGCCCTAACCAATAAGTACTCCTGAATGTATATTTCTGTGTTTGTAGTCACCAAGAAATGGTTTCTTATTTATTGTCTTAAGTCTCGTAAAGATGCAACAGTATCAAGCTGCTTCAATTAAAAAAAAAAAAAATACAAAAACAAAACTATCCACTAGTTAAAAAGGGAGTGGGAGGGACTTCTATATAAATGCTTTTTTGTTTTAAAAAACAGATGATTGTGACCAATATGCCAATTGTTACCATCTGGTCAGCATTTACTGCAAAGAAAAATACCGTATTTTGTAACTGTGGGGATGTTTCTTAAAAAAAAAAAAAAGGACAAGGTCAAATAAAAGCTGACTGCTACAGCCTGGCTCCATCGCTTTTGTTGCTCTCTCAGCCCCACAGCTGCACAGTGACCCACGCACTGCTACTGGGAAGAGCTCAGGAAAGGCCCAGGGGCACATGGTGCTCACCAGAGCCCATCCCTACCAACCCAGCCTTGTTCCTTTTGGCTGTGACCAGAATTTCACTGACATCTCCTGTACAATACAAGACACTCTGATCAGCTGGCCTATTAGGGAAGCTTTGGTCTGTAATTAACTACAACAGCTTGTTACTGAAGGGTCTGCAGCCAACACAAAGGCAAAGTGCCTGCAACATTATTATTTGAGACTTCCCAGGCCAGCAAAAACCCACTGACCATACAAATACTTTATTTCCTTTAGGACTTACGTATAAACACTCAAAACACAACATACACTTAGAGTTCCCAAACAGCCCTGCATCGGTTAGTAGCTTTGCTTTTGCTCCCTTGGCAGTTGCTTTGCAGTTCCATGTGCTGATTGCACTGCATTTAGCTCCACTGCGAGGGCTCTATAATTACTGTTATCAAAAAGCCACACTCCCATTTACTCACGAAGCAGGAGATAAAGTACTCACAGTATAGTCCAGCTTACATGATGTCTTCCAGTTTGGTAGTGTAGTGTATGATGAGCATCTCAGCACAAGGTGGGCTACATAATCCTAATCCACCTGTACACACTTGCACTGAGAGGACCACTGGTTAACTACAACAGCTGAGGTCCCAGGAGAAGATACTGACCTCGTGTGTTAGTGCAATGAGCAAAAACTCCTTCAGAGACGATGCCACCAGGGCAAGCCAACAGTCTTTCAAACAGGGTTTTCCTAGGTGCACAGGGAGGGACAAGAGTCACCCTCAGCACTGCTGCAATTGGTGGATATCCTGCAGATGAACCTAGAAAGCACACTTGGCCTCTAAGTCCTCACTGTCAGCCCCAGTGGATCAGAGCAGTTCATCACCAGTGGTTCATGTCTCAGCACTCTGCCATTCTGCTGCTCCACTGAGTCGCTCCCACCTCCCCACTCTGCATTACTTCTGACAGCAAAAAGGGCTCACTGACTCAAGGAGACATCATCCTTGGTAATTTAAACAGTACATCCTGCAAATCACTTGAAAACCTGGATTAACCCTTACCAGAACTGGCAGGAAGCCTCACAGTCTGTAGAGTTCAAGTGCTGCGAGGCACCAGGGTCTGGAGAGGAGCAGAGATTCTAGGTTGCTTAGAAACAGTGGCTGGAGCTTCAGTACTTCATATTGAACCCCCAATAAATGTGTGACAATTTCCCCAAATCTTGCAACTTCCACTTATGTGATGAAGTGCAGAGCATCAGACTTCATTTGCCCCCAGCAGACACTGGTGTTGTGGAGCCCAGAAGAAGGTTCTGCCAAGAAAGTTCCCACCAGAGATGGAGGCTTTAGAGTAGCTCAAACCAAATAAAAACAAAGCATGTGGAGTTGGTTCTCTCTTGGAGCATCTGCTGGGGATACACAGCCTTTTCATCACACAGCAGTGACAGACTGAGGCAGCAAAATGTTCAATCCTCCTGGTAAGTAAGGTTCAGTGCTGAGTCCACATGAAAGCAGCACAGTCATACTGTGCATGCCAAATCCTTCTCCTCTATGTCCAGTCAGCACGCAGGTGTAACACATTCACTGCTTTACCCATCCCAGAACAGACACACCAATCCACAGGGATCTACACAAACTCGGTGAAGTCATCAACTGAGGAGATCAGCCGCTTCCTCTGACCGGTCTCGTAGGCTGGTGGTGGGTCCTGAGCCATCTGGGGAGAGGGCTTTGTTGGAGCAGATGGGTGCATCTGCAGGGGAAGGCCAGGAGTTTGGTACTGGGTTTCTTCACGTAGCTGAAAGCCAAATGAGAACAGATGAGCTCAACGTTCTCTGCAACTTTTCACACTCACGCTCCATTTGGCCAGAACAGGACAGGTTACTCAGTACAGCTTTTTCTACATTCTCTTCTACAGTGCTGAGCACAAGCAGATCTGTCTTCAAATATCAGGTCTCCCAGTGCAGTTGCTGCAAGGGGAGCTGTTCGGAAGCTCGCAAATCCAGACCTATCTCCCCACACTTCTTGTTCCCACAAGAGCTGGATTCTACATACACACTTTATTCCTCTTATTTGTCAAGTTCTGATAGCTGACTTTATCTGTCTTACTTGTAACAATGCTTTGTAAGGCAGAGATTAGTTCTCAACATCCCAGCAGACACCTTCACTTACCCGGTGCCTCAGCCGCTTGATGTGCCGTAGCCGAGCGATCCATTTGGATGGATAGGTGTCAGTAGGGTTGGATCGACTGTGGTGAACCTGGGAAGCCATCTGATATGGGAATAGTGCGGAGAAGCAAGGAAGGAGATGGATGCACATTAACATAACCATGGCAATAAAATTAATAGAATGTTTCAAGGCCAGTCTGACAGCAGCTGAAATACAGCTCTAAGTTATAACCGTTCATGTGGTAACTGACTCGAAGGTTGACAGAAATAACTGAGGCAGAAAGCTGACTTGCTTTAGCAAGCCCTTCTTGTCTCCTTCATGAAGGACCAAGCTGCCAGCTGAAGACAGAAGGTCCCAGGGAGCTCAGGGTACTCACGTTAGCATGCAGGGCCATCTGACGGGCGACGAATGGCAGGTTCTTGTCAGAGATGATCTTAGCAACACTCGTGTCTACAAGGCCCTCCATGTCTTTATTTTAAAGGAAAAACAAACATTCTTGTCAGTTAAGGGAGAAGATGAAGGCAAAAAATTGTCGGTAACTAAACCTGAAGGACTGTATCACAGAACCTCGGAAGTTTCCACCAAGCACTACAGCTCCAACTGTGAGAAACAGAACTTACACTGCAACTGAGCACAACTGACCCAAATTCTGGCTGCTCTATAGAGGAAGATAAGAATGTATACAGATGTTGCTATGTAGCAAATTGGTTTCAGAGAGTTTCTCTTGGAAGCATTTACTTCTGGAATGCAAAAACACTGCGAAGTGATGTCAATTATTGCACTAGCAATAAAGGAAAGACTGAGAAGAAATGCTGGGGGGATTCCTACCTTTTCGACACTGCAGCGTGACCAGGTTGCAGTCATAATCAAGTGGTGTTATGATAACGTGCACAAAATTGAACTGACCCTAATGGGAAAACAATAAAACAGTCAAACACACGTTACTGGCAGCCGTCATGACTCTGCTGAATGCCATGTGCTAGCATGCATAAATCCACCAAGGCAAATAAACCTCAGCTCATGATCACTGTTTACCCAAAGAACACACATCAGATCAAGGGTTTACAGCCAAATGCCTGTTTTATAACAGGCCTGGAGGTAAAATCCTGTACCTTTATTGTTCCCAGTTTGAAGTCCTCACCAGAATCATTGTAAACAATAGAAACAAAATCATTCCCAAGGTGCCTCTTCTTGTCACAGCGATATTTATCCAAATCCTTTGTGGGCATCAGAGTAGCAATATGAAAAATAGCTGAAGAGGAAACAGAAGGACCTTTAGGCTGAGCTTAGCTGCAAGCAGTAATGTTTACCTCTCAGCATTTGACTGAAAGACAAAGTAGTATTGGCAGCACTGTAACGAAAAGACCACACTGTGCTCCCTTGACAAGTTTGTCCCCATTTGTGACAGCTGAATCCAGTCCTTCTGGACTGCTCCAGCAGTAGCTGAGCACAGAGAACAGTGTGCAGCTCCGCCAGGGAAGCACAGCATCTATGCCCGCCACTCTTTTGGCACTGCCCTCCATGGTTCACTCCAGCAGCTGATGTGACTTTTCTTCCAGAAGGCATGTATACACCCCTCCTGAACTCGTGGCTTGCAGAGACTTCAGAGAGATAACAGAGGGAAAGCACAGCTCCAGGTCATCCTCACCCTCAGAATGGAAACAGTTTGTAGAAAGAGGCTCAGTCTTAAAATGAGACCATCCTTCTTCCACTTCTGCCTCCTGCAGATACCATACCTTGCATGATGTCATCGTGCCAGCAGTAGGTAAACTGTCCATCCTCCCCACACACATCCAGGCCACCAAGGTAGATTTTATCTGGCTGGCAGTCTTTGAGCTCAATGAGTTTCCCTAAGCCTGTCAGGAACTCGGTGTAGCGATAGGAGCCATGCTCATTTGACAGAATAGCGATTTCATTGTTGCTCTAGAAAACAAGAGCACAGAGCCCCCAAATGAATACAAAGAGCTCTCCATCAGCATGAGTGATTAGGCTACCACCTCCCCAGAAAGGATTCGCACAGGCACCGATTTCTAACACAAGAAACTAAGGAAAAGCTCAGCTCCTGCAGCAGCAGTACAAACCTCGCTGTTGGGGTAACAGTGCCTGCCCTTCTGCTGAGATGGAACCACCAAATGATGGATGCATCTGCACACAACTCACCTGGCCCTCTCCAACGTACAGCACTGCAATCTTGTGGGTGTCATACGAAGGAATTTGATCCAGGAGCTGCACCGATTTTTCAAATGTCTGCAATCAGAACATTTGTCACATCTTTAAAAAGCAACCATCTCCGAGCACCCACTGCTCTCCCTAAAACCTCTTCGGGACATTAATGGGGTTAGAAAGATTAACTACAAGAATTGAAAAAATGATAATAATAAAAATCCTTGCCTACCTCATTTGGCAACAGGAGGGGCTTGTTGTTTTCATCACCAAAGAACGGGGAATGGTACAATTGTAAAAACACAAAGCTAAGGGAGAGAGGGGAAAACACGTTCTGTTACCATAAATTTTCAGTTCATTTTGACCTGCTGTATGTAAGAACTTTCTGTAAAGAATTAAAAATAGGGGCAATTAAAAATTCTAGCAGAGTATTACTCATCTTCTAGAGCCAATGTGTGCCTGGACTACCTGCGGCTTATAATAAAACCCTGTTGCAAAAAACAATCAGTATGTCAAACAGTGGCAGCTGCATAAATTCCCCATTCAAAAGGCAATCTTCACTTGTAACAAAGGAGCAGGAACACACTGCTGCCTCCCAGTTACACAGGGTACTTCCAGCCTACAGCACAAATGATTGTACAGATGCTTGCACTTTACAGAATGAATCCTCCCCTCGTAAGATGAAGGTTGTCTCAGAACACAATCTGGGGGAAAACTATCTATACCTAAAGTTCAAACTGCCATATCCTATCATCTTCCTTTTTCATAGCATTTTGCACATGACGTTCCCCAAGCAGCATGATGGGCAATTCATCTTGTTCACAGCAAAGTTGACTCTAGGGGACCTGAATAAACTGGAAACCACTTAGGAGACATATTTCCTATGATTGCAAAGTTAATCTGGTGATAGTAGGTTCAACATCTCTATATTAAGGCCTGAGAAGATAAGCAATAATTATCTTTTTAACCAGTTACTGTTTTGTAGATCCCATAAAACCTGCAGACCCATTGGAACAAATCCAGCCATGGCTACAGCAATTACAAGTAGTTCAAGTTTCACATCATAGAATTGTAGAACCATTAAGATTGGAAAAGATCTCAAAGATTATCTAGTCCATATGCTCCTCTATATACCTTGGGTTTATTCCAGGTACTTTCTCAGCATTGGTGGCTGCTGTTCTGCTCTTGAAGGCATCTCTCTCCATTCTCTTCCCTCTCCGTGACGGGGCAGAGTCAGAGATGGTGTATCCCCTGGGCCGGTGCCCAGATGGGGAGCGTGGAGAGGTGGTGGGGCCACTGCCATCCAACCCTCCCGAGACTGCTGCTCTGGTGTCTTCACCCTTGCTCAGCCAACTGCCCAGTCCTTCCCCTTCCAGGTTCCCAGACTGAGATTTGGACTTCACTTCTGTGCTCAGCCTCCTTGTTACTTCTCTGCCATTTGCATCCTTGAGGATCTCCTGCAGCGTCTGCAGCTCAGGAGAAGAGCTCGACTTGCTGAGCGGCTGGGAGGGCTGGAAGGAGAGCTCCTCCAGTGCCCGGCCATCCTCTGCT
Source organism: Perdix hodgsoniae (assembly GCA_035772895.1). NCBI lineage: Eukaryota > Metazoa > Chordata > Aves > Galliformes > Phasianidae > Perdix > Perdix hodgsoniae. The sequence goes on along the minus strand of JAPSGF010000014.1, from coordinate 8,443,845 downwards.
GGCAGCACTCTCCCGATGGGAATACCGCCCTCCACCAGCTCATCTGACTTCAGAGATTTTTCATCTTGGCTAGAGGTCGAGGACGACTTAAGGAAGAAGAAACAAATACAAACGTTTTTTCCTAATTCACAAAGTAGCAGCTGACAACAGTGACACTGAGGCAGCCACACTCAGAGCACAAACACCTCTCACACCTTTCTAAAGACAGGGCTGTAATGTAGCACGGAGCCACTGCTGCTGCTTACCCTGCTGTAAGACTCCTGAGCTTTACCAAACCTTTCCTCGCTCAGGACCTGCTCAGAACACGACGTCTCAAAATCCTCACTCTCTGGAGACTCAGCTGGGGACTCGGTTTCCTTCAGCTCCATTTCCAAGGGGCTCCCTTCCTCCAGCACGACCGCAGACTCTACCAAGACACAATGCAGAAGAACTGAAGTCTGCACAGAGGCACGGACCTGCAGGCCCCCATCCTTTCCTCTCAAGCACCAGCCTTTTCCCTACGGGATCTCAATGGAAGGCCATATGGAATGAGTGGTCTGGTTCTTTGATTTCACGTTTTATCACACTTGCTCCTGCTTTCCCTTTTGTACAGAATCACTGATCGTCTTACCCTCATAGCAAAGGGCTGCAGCTGCTTTTGTCAAAACAAGTGCAGTTGTTTCCAATTGTCACTGATGAACAAGTAGGGGACAGAATGAAGGAAATGGGACCTTGTACATCAATGCTCAGCTATCAGGACACACAGGAACTACAGAGGTGCAAGAAAATACAAGACTGGTATTAAAAGTTCATCATCATCCAGGCAATGAAGACATCAGTTCTATGCAAGTATGCAAAATATAAGTTTTTCTTGTACACTCCTGTGCCTTGTAGTGGCCTAGAAGGAGGTAAGAAATTTTCTTAGGAGCCATTTCCTTGCAGTTTGGCAGTTTTCCTAGTATGTCTCAGTAGAAGCAAACTAATTCAGCCCTAGACATGTGAAAGGACAAGAGAGCAAGAGTAAAACATGCACTGCAGCAATACTGGGAAACCTGCGCGTGGCATCTGATCAGACAAATGGTTAACAAACCACACTGACAAGAAAGCTCCTTGGAAGCCCTGTCTGCGGTGGAGGAAGCACTTGCAGATTTAACCTTGCAGCTACTCCGGACTGTGCCCTGACCATAGGGCTGAGTGTAACCAAGGGCTCCTCCTGGCCTTGTTTTTTGTCCTGAGGAAAAGGCTGGAGAACAGGAGGCTTTCCATTACGCACACAAGGGACTGGAGGACCAATCTGAAAGGCCAAGATTTGTTTTCCAAATTAAAAAAAAAAAAAAAGCACACACAAAAAATTAAAAAAAAAAATCAGCAAAACATTAAAAAAAAAAGAAATCACTAAAGCAGCTTTTCCTGGATTGATTTCAGCTCGCAGGACCAAAGTTATTTCAAAGAAGCAATTAAGAGTTAGCGTTGCACACACATACCTTCTAAAAAAACAAACAAACAAAAACCAACAACCAAAACACGTGCTGATCTGGTTAGCTGTCCAAGCCAGAACACACCTGCACACACTCAGCATTTCCAGGCTCCTCTAGCTCTTGCATTACTGCCAGGATTGCCAGTGTTTTTAAATACTGTGAGCACTCACTAATTATACTGTAGGTGGGAACAATATGAGCAGAGAGGAAAAATATAGAAAAATATTTTACTGCAGCATCACTACGATGCTTTAAGAGGCCTAAGTCAAAAAACAATAGTGGTTAAGAATATCCTGGTGCTCTACAGAGAAGTTTCCACCAAAGGAAAGAAGGCAGGAGGAAATGTATGTGCACACACGTACATCAGCTTCTTTTATCAGATTCTGTGCCCCATTTTGGACTGAGCAGTATGGGACTTGATTTCTGGGTAGCTTGTCACGTTGGCTACTACATGTTATTCTCAGAAGTGAGAGGTTTCACCTTTAGCAAAACATAAAGCCAATTGTAAAATGAAGCTGAAAATAAATGATTAATTGAGAGGCCACTGAACTCTGCGCCTCGCAACTCACAATCCACCTCAGCTAAAAGAAAAGTTATTTTTAAGAAATTATCTGCACTTGCAAATGTTGCATCTGGCTTGGACTTCTTCATGCTAGTCAGGATCCCATTTGTTGAGAGTAATGAGACCGGGAACAGACAGGAGACATGGAAGGGAAAAATGAAGTATGAGGGATATATTTTCTATGAATCAGAGGTGTTCTTCTATGGCAATACTTTTTTTTTTTTTTTTTTTTTCCTTAAAGATATATAAATATACCTGCCCAGGATATGCTCCTGTGCAACTTCCCTTGACAACTGGACTGGTACATGGAAGAGAAAGAGGCCACTGCAAAGGGAAATCAAGTGAGCAGCTACATCAAAAGGAAGGAGAGACTATATGAAAAAAAAAAAAAAATTAAAAAGCACAGAGTTTAAAATGTAACCAAGAGCCTATTTAAAAATAAAAATAAAAATAAAAAAATAAAATTCAAAAAACAAAGGAAAGAACAAGCTGGGATAAGCTCACTAGATGCAAAGGGATACTTCAAGGGTGCAAGGTTTCAACACGAATAAGAAGGCATAAACACATCCAAACAGTGCAGACTCAAACTGCTCTCTTTGGAAAATGCATCTTTGAGTTACAGAAATAGAAAATTGCTCAGTGATATCCTATCACACACAGAAAACCAGCCTGAGCTTTTCCTGAGCTATGTGTTTTTGGCAAAGGATCACTTTTAAATGCACAGAAAAGTCTGAGGAGCAGGAATGACCTAACCTCTTAAGGTTAAGTCATGACAGTCTGACAGTAAAATACCTTCAGAACATCCACTTGACTTGTCGCAGCTGGCTGTCTGCTGCAGAAGTTAAGAAGAATAAGGCCCAAAAAACTTTCTCACAGATTGCCAAAGGAATGGCAGTTAGGTGCTTCTTTTAACTCACAAGTTAAGGCCTATATACCACAGCATTGGCACTCTACTATCACATGTAAAAGCCAGAGGGAACTGACCCTAACTGGCAAGGCTGCATAGGCCATCTTGCTATGAGCCTAGCACTGCCAGTGCTCCAGAAAAACTCTTAAACTGAACACAAACAGATATGCTGCATGGGAAGGTCTATCCAAATATGGGATGCTCAGATCAATCCCAAACAAATAAGAAAGGCAAAAGATCCATGACTTTGTTCATTTCCATTTGGCAAGCAGTTATCATGGAAGACATTACTCCTCCAAAGAAGCTCGTCTGCTCCCCTCTTTCTTCAAGGATGAGAGATGCTTTTCTGATGGAACATCAGAAGCAAGGAGGAAGGGAATGTTGCACTGCAACATTCTCCCAAGGAGAAGAATTCATTCCCCTTCTCATCTGTGTTACTTCTCAAGCTACTAACTTACTGTTCAGGAAGATCTGCAGTAAATTCAACAGATGTGAAACAGCCTAGTGGCAGCTATGCTAGATCAAAGCTGCCTTGACATCTCTCACCTGTGTTGGAACGCTGGAGAAGCGAAGGCTTGGCTGTCCCAGTGGCCAAGCTGGAGGAGGGGACAGACAGGGACTTGTAGAGAGCCGTTTCTCGGTGCTCTTTAAAACGCTCTGCAGCCATGAGTGCATTGGACAACTCTTGCAGTGGCATATTGTTAATGTCTGAAGAAAAGGGACTGAGTGGGTTCTCCAGACTCATTAGCCAACTTGTGTTACCTGATGAAGACAAACAGGGAAGGGTGCTGAGTAATTTCACTCCAGAAAATTCACAACTCACACATTGGGAAGGAAAAAAAAAAAAAGAAAAGAAAAAAAGCACAAATTGTTTTGGATTATGTAAATAAAATCCAAACAGTCAAAGTTCTCAGTTTCTCTGACATTCGGCAGGATCCCTCGACTGACTTATTTTCAGTATGGAGCTCTCAGTACTTCATCCTTCACCCCAGCTCTTCAAAAACAATCCTTGGTAAACTCATTACCATAGCAGGTTTCCAAAAGGGAAATACTCAGGTATTTTAATTAACAATACTGAGTCAGTTATTCTGCCAGAAAGGGCCTTCCAGCTGAAACTGACAATTCCCAGTTAATGTACTGCAGTATTCAAGAATTTTCAACATCTGTCGTTACTCCTTCTCTAACAGCAGACTCAACTCTGCAACTGCTCTAGCCATAAGCTTCAATCATAACTCCAGCACGGGAAGATGAAACACACCATAGACAGATTTTCAAGAAAGATCACAAACCAGTGTCAGTATCAGCCTTACTTAGAGCCAGATAAACCAGAACACAGATAAATCCAGGAACTTCTGCAATAGTTCATAAACTACAATTATAAATCCTCACTGCAATCTTTTCACAGGTCTTTTGCAAGCAAGAGTGGTTTCAAAGAATCAAGTATCAGACAAATTGCTTCAAAGACTCAGTAAGCAATAAAAGTGATCATTTGCACTAAAAAAGGATTTTTTCCTTTTCATCCAGGCTCCAGTTTCTCAGCAAGTCAGAAGAGCTCATTTCACACTCAGATCACGATACCTGTGGGTCTGCGCACAAGGATTTCTGCCCAGCCCTGTGTCAGCAGTGGGACATATGCAGCTAAGTTTGCTTTTTCTTTCTGCAGAGGTGTCTGTGGAGCAGGATTAGTCTTCTCTGACCGAGATGCAGGAGCAGGAGGACTCTGTGTCCCTTGGGAAGCCGAGCCACCAGGAAAGTGTGAAGTTGTGCTGTCTAAGGCACCAACACGTAAGGCATGACCACCTAGTAAGAAAGGCACAGAAGGGAGAGCCGTGTTTAGCTGATACTAAAAATATTTACAATAATTACTTACTAGCATAGTAAATACTAAAAATATCAGAGAAATAGAAAGTCTGTTGATATCCTCTAGCAGTTTTGCTCTTAATATTGGGAACCTAGGAGAGCTTTACCTTGCATCTGTTTCTTATAAACAATAAGGTCTGACAGATCTAGGAGATTCTCATTGCAAATGCTATTGCAGTGAGACTTAAACAACTGCCAATTTTCCTGAGAGGAAGGCAAGCAGGAAAAATACCAGCACTACTGAGGCCAACAGCTACTGCTACCTGCTCACTATTAAATACCAGACAAGTTCAGATTCTCAAATGAGTTTAGCAGTAGGTGCTAGAACACTTAAGCCTGCAACACAGAGCCAGCAGTTAGACGCCAGGACAGGAATTTACCAGACATGGATCTGACTCTGTTGCGAGAGCTTCTGCAAACCTGCTGCCCAGCTTGAGATTCGAGTTTTGCTGGAGCTTCTTTAGTTTGTCTCACTTGCAAAACAGGGTCTGAGCTGGGGAAAAAGAAGACATCAGTGATACTGAGAGAGGAGTTGGTCATGATGAACAAATACAACAGTCTCCTTGCAATAAGAGGAAAACCTTTAAAAAAAAAAAAAAAAGAAAAAAAAATAGGCTAACCATTCAAGTGCCTTTGTTAGGTGGAAATTTCTAGAACTGAAAACAGTAATTACCCTGATTCTGTGCTGCTTTGGAGATCTCCAGAGTCTAGGCCAAGCAAGGACCTTGTCCCTGTTCCGACACTTGTAGTGATGGTCACCAGCTTGTTGCCAACCAGCCATGTTTTTGTCCTTCCTCCAGCCAACAGAAACTCACCCACAGGAGACCTAGAAACAAATTCGTGATGAATGCAGCTCTCAGACTACAAGAGCCTACGCAGGCAACTGATTTCCTCTGTGTAGGAGATACTGTCTGCTTTCATCCTTTTTATGGCATTTTTAGCACTCCTCAGTCAATTAACACACTACCCATCAGAATAATGGATGATCTGACTTTAATAACAGTAGACAGTAGTATTACTACTACAATCCTGGACACAAATTACAGAGAAGTAAGGTTTTGTCTGAGCTATGTGTCTCCCTGGGAGGGTTTAACAAAATAAAAAAAAAAATGCCCTTGATTTAAAGCCAGCTGATGTGAAGCTTTGTAGCAAAGACTGTGACCATCCAGCAAGGCCAGGGAGCAAATCAGTGCTCAAAAGCAGTATGCCTCTGGGAGCTACACAACCTTCAGTGCATCCCCTGGATGGCTGAAGGCTCAAGGCAAGACTAAACTAGAATGGACTACTCTCATCAAACTTTGTATTCACACAAGCCAGACTGAATTTGAAAGAAAAGGGCCAGTCACAATCTCAAGGATGTCACAGCAGTTTTCCACTAATAAGATGAAACATGAACTCCAAACCAAACCACCCCTCCTCCCTTCACTGACCCCTACCTCTTAGGCACCGCAGTGAAGTTGGAGAAGACGTATCGGGCCATCATATCCAGACAAGTCTCAGTGAGTTCCAGATGGAGATTTTTTAAGTTGTCATCAGCCTGAGCCATTGAATTTTCATCTGCAGAGCCCAAGCTGGAACTAGTGATGGATGTCTGTATCCGACTGGAAGAGAACATTTCCAGCTGACAGATCACACTGCAAAATGTTTGTCCCCGTCACCCAGCAGACAGAAGGACGCAGAACCACCTGCAATACATGCATGTGCCCCAACAGAGAAGTGCCAGACAGTAAACCCAGGATATAAACAAAGTATTTTTGGATCACCCTCATGTTGTGCTTTCTAGATTTTTACTGGAGAATGTGTATTTCATCTTGAGACTGAGAAACATTTAAATGATTCTATTGAGTCAGGCCAGTTCTCTCAGATGTCAGGAGGCCCATGGGCAAAGACACCAAGCAACCAGTGAGTGCAGCACCATGCTTGGAGCTCACTATTCTACAGTGAGGGCAAGCATCCTGTGACAATAAGCAACCAGCTGAGTTCCCCAGGCAGTGTGTTGCCCACGAGCCACAAACTGCATCTTTCTAGACTTAACTTCATAACATTGTGGTTTCCTTTTTCCTCTGCTGCAGCTCTTTCATGTACTGAACTTTTTTCTCCAAACTAGTTCAACTGATACATAAAATCAAATGTAATCTGAAATAGAAAAAGATTGCACTCCGAACAAGATGTTGGCAGAAGAGTAGACAGCAATTCTGCTTTTGAATTAACAAAATCAGCAACACAGTTTAAGAAAAACTTGCATTGGATTGGGATGTTTTTATAACAAGAAATCCTTGTGCCATTATAAGAAAAGCTACGCTGAGATGCAGCCAAATTTTTGCAACACGATAACTTACTTGGTATCACTAAGGTTAAACGTCTGAACTTTTAGTCACTACAATTTAAACAAAAACAGAAGAGAAGAAAATCACCTAATAGTTTAATGAGGACATCAGAGAATTAAGTGCCAAAACTATATTCACAATCCAGCCACTTCAGCATATTTCTCTTGACTGACACATAGTCAAAAGCACAAATACAGGCAATGAAGTTCTGTGGACAGGAATCCTTATGGATCGAGGCACAAAACTTCAGGCTCAGATTTCCAAACAATGTATTATTGACAGAAATCTAACACTCAAGGGAAATGATCCAGAAATGGGTTTAAAAAAAATCAGCATAAGCCATTTCATCTTTCATGGGAGAAAAATCAACTTTTGTGATTAAAACGTGTTTTCTGTAGCAATGAAAGCAGTAGCTTCATATTGGCTATGCATTCTAAGAGTACAGTTCACCTTTAACTGCTCTACGGAGACACAAATGAAAAGGTTTTTATTACCTCATATTCTGGTCAAAATACTTCAGTCAGCTCTGTGTCAAGGAACAAACCACTGCTCTCAGTTTGGGAGGAGGGCCAGTAAACCAGTTAGCAGAGTACCAAAAGCCCCTCCTGTGGCATCGCCACTTCGAAAGCTTTAGTTCAACCATGATTTTCACTCACTTGCACAGAATGCAACATTTTTCTTTTTCCTTTTTCCTTTCCATCTTCACTTTACAAATAGATTTGCTCCTAAAGCACCAGAGCATAGGGAAAGCAGGCACACACAACACGGGGTGATGCGACCACTCGACAGCCAGCACTAAGAAGCCATGGCTTATCCACAATACCTTTCCAAAAACCAGCCTGTAGCTAAGATCAAGTTTGTATTGCAGAGTCATGCAAGCATCCCACATGCAAATCCACCCTGCTTCCACCCGCCCTTGCAGTAAAGTTTCCAAGTGCTGAGTTGCTCTTGGATTCTCCCCATTTAAAGTGCCTCTACCTGCGGACCACATGTTCAGACACACTGATGCTGCGGGATCGGAAGGCATCAACTGCAGAGGGTTCTTTCAGCTCTTTCACTGGAGGAGAGTTATTCAAGCCTTGCTTTGCATTTTTTGCTAGTCTTAAACTACTAGGTGGAGAAGCACCAAGCCCCAAAAGAGGTCACAGGAAGGGAGGAAATCATTGTAGGGATGTAGGTTGAAAGGTCACAGGTCACAGGGTCAATATTGGGGGATCCCGGAGGGTGATGTAAAATAAAAGAAATGCCAAAAAAGGAAAATAAAAATTAAAATGTACAAACAAGCAGAGCTGAAAGCTTTAAAAAGACAAACCACATTTTGAAAACAAGATTTTAAATGTGCTACGAAACAAATGAAATTAGTACAAGTTAAAACAAAACAAAAGGCTGATTGAAATGACAGTTGGAATACTGAACTGTTAAACAAAGGCAAAAGCATTGGAATGCTCATTTGGCATAAATTTCTCAAGTCCAAGAAGTTTTGTGCAGTTCAGCCACCTCCTCTTACCTCACCTCACTGCTTCAGGACACCACAAACACTTCCACAAAGATCCCCTGATTTTAAAATGCTTTGCCAAAACCACGTAGCAGCACATTCTTCTAAGAGAGACAGGTATTTGCCTGCCCATCCCTATGTTGTTAGGCCTGGTCTGAGTTTGAGCTTCAGCTGAACCACAAAAATGTCCCAGGATCAGAGAAAGGCGTCCCCTGGCTCAGACCTTGAGATACTGGGGGACATTCAGCCCATCTGAATGAAACTGACACTTCTTGCACAGTGTGGATGGAGGGAGAAGGGCAAGCATTCCCTTGGCTGCTGATGCTCTGTACTTTTCTGTCCCACAAGCTATCTTATTGCAGGTGGCACACATGTAACCTACTTGACTTGCAACTGAAACAGAAGGAAGATAAGTCTTCACTCCGTCTGGTGCTAAGCACACGTGGGAGATGACAGCAATTAACATTTAAGAGGCACTTCAATCAGTCACAGCTGAGACACGTGCCTTGCTGAGTACTAATCTGGACATAACAATTGGTCCAGCAGTTTACATCACTGTACATAAAATACAGAGGCCCAATTAACACTCCTAAACGTGATTTTCTTGCTGTCCTTTCAGTGAATTGTTACACTTCAGACAGCCACTTGGATGGACTACAATTTATTTCTCCTCCTCCCCCACCTACCAATCTCTGACAGAGATTTTGGCCACAACTGGGGATGTAACCACAGAGAGCAGAAGCCCATATTGAGCTTATCACCTACACCAACATCATACTGTCCAGCAGCCATGGGAAGCGTCGGGATCTTTGTTTCTGTCAACACACAGCACCTTACTTAAAGCAAATAAATGCTTACTCTTTGGGCTCACGGCATCCATTAGCAAAAACCAAGCACACAAGGTTTCTGAAGCAAGGAAACGTATCTACTCAAAGCTATTTCTTTTCCCATTTGACCAGAATCCAAACTCAGACTCAGAGACAGCGCTGCCATTCTGGTGTTTCAGTTGCTGCCTGAGCTCACACTGCTTAGCACAGATTTCTGGGGAGGCGATCCAGCAGCTAGCAAAAACCTTTAGACACAGTAGTATTCCAACCTAGTTGAATTTAACAGGTTTTTGGAGGAAAAAAAAAAAAAGATTAGCTGAAATTCTAATTTGAGAGACGATTGTCAAAAGGCTTCTCTTCCAAATTTCTGAATGAAAGAAGAGGAGATGGGAGAGATGAAACACAAAACAGGGTTTACAGCTATAGCATTAGGGAAGGGGTGGTGTTTCTTCATTGCAAGACAGTACTGAGCCTTGCAGTTAAAGTAGAGGCACTTTCCCCAGGGTTCAAATGCCACTCTATGCTTACTGCACATTAACACTGAAGCAAGTTAAGTGAACCAATTTAGGTATGTCCTACAGGTAAAAGGACATTGGAGAAATCTTGAACGCCTTAGAATAATAGAAGAATGGAGTAACCCAAGTTGGAAGGGACCCACAATGCCTTCCAAGCAGTATTTTTCTATCTTTGCAAATGTTACTTTGAAGGACTATTGGCAAGGTACATTCTGAATTCCAAAAACATCAAGTTTTGCTTCAAACTGACATATTGATTTCAAAATTCAAATAAAATAACAAGCCATTCATGCACACACGAGGCAGCTATCTGCCTTCAGTCATTTAGTCATGTACAATAACTTAATAGATATCCGTATGGAAAAACACAGGTTCTGTTATCTCAACTTACACTAATCACAATTATTTCCCTGGCAATCATTTAAAATAGTCATTGCCAATTAGTTATTAAAAGAAGTTAACACTATAAGTACAGTTCTTTATTACTTCTAGTATTATCCTTCTCATCCCTGGTAGCACTGTACCTGCTGCTTTCCAGAAACTAACAATGAAAACAAATTCACACTTAACTGTAAAAACTTACAGAACAGACAGCAACACTTTCATATGTACTATCAGACTGCCAGCTTGGTTTGATTTCAACTTCTTACCAATCTCAGTTTGTCTTTTACCAATCCCCTAAAGAGGTTTACTTGGCTTGCTTAAATGCAGTCATACTTAGGATAACTAGACAGCCTCCTTCAGAATAAACTCAGGCAAGGGTGTGAGCACTATCCAAGGAACACAGGATCCTGCTGGAATCTAACATCATTTACCTTTTTGGCCTCTCATTGAGGCTTGTACTACGAGCCCTGAAACTGTCCTTCTCAGGTGTGTCATCAAAGGAGAGCAGCACATTGGAACGCAAACCCTGTCAATCAAGACAAACAGATACAAGTTTGAATGAGTAGGGCTTACAGCTGAAAGACCTGAAAGACTGCAATCATGGGCTAATGCACAAGGTTTTGAAAAAGCAGCTGGCTTCATACAGAACCATTCTACTTACTGAACCAGTAGAAGTCACCATTTTTATTGCATGCTGTTTGATTCAGTAGTATCCATTACCTTTGTAATATAGGGAACAAAGTCCTTTCGGAAGGGAAGGCGACACCGAATGAACCACATGGCTATCACATGGTGGGCCAGGCAAACAATGTACTGATTAAACCTAGAAAAGCAAAAATCACAGTTCAATGATGCAACATGATATCATTCCAGAATTGAACACAGGGACTTGTCTGCCTGAGAAATACAACTGTTCCTTTACCTACTGTAAGTTAAAAAAAAAAAAAAAGAAAAAGAAAAAAGAGAAAAGCATCTATTTCAGAAAAACAGACATTGAGCCCCAGGTGAATATGGTCCACCTTCAGAAAAGGCTTGGAGACACCAAAATGAGCAATATTCCATAAATAATCTTGACTCAAATGCTACAGAAAAGCCTATCTTAACCTCTTCGCTTTACAGGTGAGGTAAGGGATGAAGCAGATTTGCTACAAACTTACTTGGAAGGGTTTGTGTATGGCAGGGAGATGGCAAACACACTGGCATACTGCTCTGCAGCAAAGTTCCTGTAGAGGTGAGGCAGTCTTGCTAGAGCTAGAATGGTTCAAGAAGAAAACAAACACAGGTGAGTTCTGAACATGAGCTATTCAATACCAGAATTCAGCTTAATTTGAATGGCTTTGTTTCTTCTAAATCATTAGCTGACCATAGAAGTCATGCTGACCATAACATCATGGTTAACAACAGAGTAATTTCACACTACTTATGTTATAAACAAGGGAGGGAGAATAGCTTTCTATTTCCCACCACTCTACAGCTGCACTGTAAGTATGAGCAAGTGTCCTAAAATCAGTAACAAATGAGATAATCAAACATTTACATTTCGAGACCAGTGAAAAGGCATCACCAAAAGAACAATAAACCCTCACAGCGTGATGCATTTACCTAATGCAATCAAAACAGTCACACTCAGGTCTAAACATTTATAACTGCAAGATCAAGCACAGAAAAACCTTACAACTTACTTGAAAGAAATTCTAAGAGAGGGATTGCCATATTGGCTGTAGCAGAGATGTGGGTTAATTTAACTATTAAGACAGGAAGCGCCTTTATGATGATGTCGGGCATCTCAACACTGCAGACAGAGAGTGCCACAACACACTGGTTTGCACAGCGATAGATAAGCCCGTGTTCCAGGCAGTACACGATTTCACGCTGCAGAACAACAGGAAAAAAGGAAAAAAGTCATGATAAAGAGAAAACCTGCAACATCCTCTTTCTGTGACTTCAATTAGCATTTCAGAACAACCTACAAGGCATCACTACTGCAGTGCCTGCATGACACACGCTATCAAAAATGCACTAACACAGATCTCTAAGAAATGCTGCTCATGTTCTAGGCCAAAATCTTTTGATGGAACTTTAACCAGATAGAAATTTTAGAAATTATTACTTAAGCTTCTAACCAAACACAGAGATGTATCAGAGTCTTCTTATGGAAAATACTGTCTTTCTGTTCAGTTTTTACATTTACCAGAGTCTTCCAGATGAAGGTATTCACTCAGCAGTGAGTGAGCAGGGGAACAGGTATGGATGGACAATGGTAAAACCAGCTAACCAGAAAGTGACTGCTGCACAAAGTTAGGAAAGTAAAAAAGAAAGAAAACACTCTACAGCAGAGGCCCAGCCCCTGCTCCCAAAGCATTCTCTGGCTTTTCCTGTACCTGTTTAGCTTTGTCCAGATAATTATGATAAGATATCAACGCTGTCAGTACTGGAACTACAGCCAGGTGCAAATCGGTGCGGGAAAAGCCTTCTGGGGTACCGTGGAGCCTGTCAGTTGTCTTCTTGTCTGTGAGCTGATGCATCATACATTAAGTTAGAATATCTTCCATTAAGAATACTCTCTAGAAGGCAGTGGATATGCATAGCCCATAGCTGCCTTTGCACATGTATACGTATACAATACATATATACAGAAGAAAAACACCAATCACTAAACACCTAAAACGATCCCCACAAAAAGAGAAAGTGAACAAGGACTGGCAACAGGCATGATAATCTTGTTATTGCTAGACTGAGGCAAAACAATCAAACAAAAAAAAAAATCAACAAAGTGATGAGTAAACAAAGGACCTGGTAATTATACACCTATATGGTGCGTGGCATTACCATGTAGCTCAGTGCAGATGCCAGGAGGTCTATGTTACAAGGAGAGGTTAAAAACAGCACTTTATAGCGGAGAGATTCTGGTAGTTTGTTGAGGACCAACTTCAATACCTTCCAGTCTGTCTCCTGGAAAGAAAGAGAATTTGGGTGGAACATTTTTGGATGATTTTCCTTCCGTTTGAAAATAAGACTCATCAAATTTCAGACAATATGCCATTTCCTAGGCAGATGTATGTCTTGGCATGGTAGCTACATACAAAAAAAATGACATTTAACTGTCACATGTTACTTCCTGTCTCTCATCCAGCTCTAGGTGCAATATTGGCACTGCATGCTGAAAGATGACTTGTATCCAGACTCAACAGAGCTCAACTACACAGAGCCAGAGTTAAACTCTTCTAACTGCTAGTACAGATTAGCCTCCAGAACAAGACACTCTCTCAGAACGCAGCTCTGTCCAAATCCAACATTAACAAGCAATTCACATATATAGTTCCAAATGCCCTTTCAGAAATAGGATGAATTCTTTCATCTTTGTTTAACAAACACATTTTTGCCTTTGTCCAATGTGAAACAACACGCAATGAAAGCCTTGCTGAACTTCTGGAGAACTGAACTACTGCTCCCACTGGTGGTTGTAAAGTTGTACAGTTACAGAAGCCCATGAAAGAGATTTAAGCCTTGCTTCTCAGACATTATTTACATACTCAGGGACAGTTTTAATCTATCATATTTCACACAAAGATGACAACTGTCATTAAAAGTAGACATACTTGCTTCAAACACTGCAGAAGGACACCAAAGACCATTGAGTATGGCAAATGCCCTATTCGAATGGTGCTGTTCTGGGAAGGCACACTGGGACTTCCTGAAGGTGGAGAGAGTGTTCCAGTAGGCTTTTTCTCAGAAGCTCTCTTCTCTGCTTCTCTACAATACAGGAAGGCAGAAAAATAACGTAAGGTAAAGTTAAGAACAGAACACTGGGAATTTTAGTGATGTACTCTTTACAACATTCTGTGGTATGTTACACAAAAAACATCAGAGCAAACTATAAAACTGGAATAGATACATCTGTACAAATCATTGAATCAAATCTCAATATAAGAATGGGTTCCAGGCAGGAAACTGCAAATGTTTTTGTTAAGTTTTTGTGACAGAAACAGAAATTCCATGTGTAGGACTGAGGGCTCTACAGAGAAATGGTTTGAAGGAGCATGTAGTTACTAGCTGAGACCATTCCAGGCTGTATCTATAGAATTATCTGTCTTATAACAGATTCATCAGGATTTGAATGATTTGGACAAACTGGAGATAAATCATTAAACACGTGCAAGAATGTAGAATAGTTCTGAAAACAGCATTCACTAAATGCTCTGAGAAACCTACACAAAATCACACAGACAGTAAGGGCTGAATCTCACTGCTCCATCCTTGTTAGAAAGGCCAAGACGGTGGAGGGAGTCAGCTCGAAGCATCAAGAGGAAATCAAATACCTGCAACAGAGAAGACACTGGAGTAACTGAAAACTCAGGCCAGTGGAATATTCTCCCAACTCCCCCCTGCAGGTACACACAAAGGGTTTTTTTTTCAGATGCTGTAGCTAGTTCTGTACATGTACCAGCCAAGAAACACTTTATTTTGCTTCTGACAAGCTCTACAGAACACATTTCCCACGTGCATCCCAAGATTTTCAGAGACAGCATGCATGGGTTATTGCCCATACCTGCAATCTGATGCTGCTAGCAACAGCAAGGCTGTACGCATACATATAGTGGCGCTGGATGTGGTGAATCAGCATCTCGTACACCCGCATGGCATGGCTGGAAGGTAAGCTGTAGAGTTTTGTCTACAGAGGAACAGAAACACAACCTAAAGGCAGACTGATGCTAGTTATTCAGAAATGCGTATCTGCACTGAGAAATCAACAACAACGTCGCTAATTCTGGCTCCTGAAAGCAAGATAAAAGGACATTTCTGATCAGAACTGCTGCAGACTCCACAACAATAACTGATTTCTGAATAGTCCAGAACAACTAGCTCTTCACAACTGCTTAAGATGCTTCTCAGGACATGCTATCCAAACACAATTCAAGGTTAGGAGTCCCTCCCCTTCTACTACAATTTATGAACACATCTGCCCTCCATACAAGAAAATGTTTGTATATTTGCTGTATAATGGAAAGAAAACAAAACATCTAGCAAACAGTCACACAATACCCAAAACCAAAAGAAATGACCAAAAGAGTTGAATATTAAGTGATAAAACAAAAGACAGAGCATTTAATAACAGAACAGTTATCTAAAACAGCTGGAATCCAGCAGAAGGCTATTTGGAAGAGGATCTGTTTAATGCTCTTCCAGATTTACCTGAAGAATTATCAGAAGTCCAAGAACTGCCGTCTTCACATCCTCCAAAGAAGCTGAATATGATAGCAAATCCCTCTCTTCCAGCTCAGATGGAGATGAGAGAGAATGAGCAGCCACCTTTTTTTAAATAAAAAAAAAAAAGCAGAACACTTCAGATCTGCAACACAACTTCTCTGCAGTTCTATCCAGGAAGGTCAAACAAGACTACAGCAAGTTATCCTTGCCAGAAATTCTGCGAGCCCTGTCACGTAGCTTGGATGGGTGCTGATAAGGTTTTTAAAGTTCAATTCCACCATGTGCTCCACATCTGCATCCCACAGAACCCAGAAATGTTACAGTACCCATTGACCTATGCAAGTGATGACATTCACAGTTTAGTCTCAGCCACAGCAGGACAATCTGCCTAAAGCTGATGTGATGCTTCTGTCAGCTGACCAAAATCCACCTCACCTTTTCTATGATATCAAGCAAGCTGTTAAAGTGATGCGTGTTGCAGCCTTCAGCAAGGTCTACAAGTAGCTGAGTGGCCAGTTTTCGAACTTGATGGTCTTTATCCTCTGGAATGTGAGCCAACTGAGAGATCACAACCAAGTTTATCAGCTCTTCCTGCAAGAGAACAGACTTGAATAAGCCTGGACATTTTGCTGTCAGTTTTTTCAATAAGCATGTTAAAGAGACAAACAGCTATGAAAAGAACACTGGTTTCAGCCTTGATCCTCAACTAACTGTTATGTGCCTTGGTCTTTCCTCTTCCCTTCCGCTCAGTATTTCTTTACACCCCTCTCCAAAATATGTATGGCTTTTTGCTGAACTCAGACTTATTGTTTGGCTTTTCATCTATCCTATAGATGACATCAACAGTCTATTTGAACCAGGGCTAAGGGAATTCTATGACTTGGTTTCCTGACGGGCAGGAAACATACAACAGCAACAAGTTGTCATAAATATTTAAGAAATCCAAGAAGCAACTTTGTCCCTTCCTGCCTTCTGACACACTCTGGGTACATTCCAGGGAGCTGAAAACATCCCCAGAGCTCTTGAGCAACTTCTCTTTCAGACAGCTTCTATCTTGGATGGTAACTAGAAGCACCAAGTCAAGTCAATCAGCTCATGTCAGATCCTGCCCAAACCTCACATTTTCACAAAGCTTTTATATCAACTCTGTGTCTCTCAGACCAATTCCGTTTTTCCAAACAAAAGGTAAATGAAATGATTTTAAAACAGGGAAGCAAACCCATAAGCAAGGATGTCCTCAAAACATTTCACTGCAATTTGCATACACCTTTATTTGGCTACAGACAACTAAAAGGCATTTCCAAATGTTTGTAGGAGGAATTAACATTTGTTGTGTGTCACACTGAAAGCACAATTCTGTGCACTGTTCAGTGGAAGAGACAACACCACAAAATGTGCCACATCAAAGCCTTTCCCACCCCCTTAAGGTCACACATGTAATCATCAGAAACAGATTAACACATACCTCATAGAACTGTCTGTTAATACTCAGTACAAAGGACAAGACATCCAGAACTTTAATACGAACAGCACTACGACTTTCGTTCCTAAAACAGGAAGAGCAAATTCAAGATGAGTAAAATAAAGTTGCTGCTATTTATGGGAGGGGATGGGGGGAGAGGGGGAGAGAAATCAAAGGAAAGAAAAACTAAAATAAACTAAGAAACTTTTTGAGTCAGAGCAATAAACATTAGAGATCAGTTCAGCCTTCAGTTAATGTCTCTCTATATAAAATCAGATTCAGCAACAAATGGAAACTAGAATCCCAATTCAGCTTTTTCCTACAACTCAGCTTTTACTCCTACTGAAGACCTGTAGCTGCGTTCTTTCCACTTCCAGTCCAAACTAGAAGTATTGAAGGGCAAGTGCTGCAGTGAGCAAATTCAAAACTAAACAGATAGCAAAGGGAAGGATCTGATCTTCAGCAAGGTTTTTTTATTGCTACATGAAGGTATTTTACAGCATAAAAGTACTTCTAGGAGTGCCAATTCATCAACAGTTATTACTTTAATACTGGACTACCACATACAATCATGAGGTTGAACAGCAATGTCTTGTTTGCCTTCAGAACTAGAGAGCATTGTGCAGTGAAGCATGTAACTGCCTAGGTGAAGTGAAATAGCATCAACCAATGGTAATAAAGGACAGGGGTGAAAAAAGGAACATAACTCAGTGGAAAGTTTTTCTTCTGCTAAACAAATCCTTTCACATACTGTGCCCTGGAACTACTGTACTTCTTAGCAGTCATCACTAACAACTTCAGAAAACAAAATTATTTAACATGGAAAGGTGGCAAGAAACATTCAAAAGCACCTTGTATTCATAAAGTTATGATTTCATACCTGAAGAATCTCTCCATTAACATCTGCAGGTTGTGAATCCAGCCATCTTTGGCGGGATGAATGGATTGAGCTCTGTATGCTATCAAGTTTAATACAGAAGATTCCTTTCATGGAAAGATCAAGAATTTTTTTTAGTGTATAAGCAAAAACAATACATTCATTTTTGTCCTCCCTCTAAGAACAAGGTTCATGTGAACGTATGTCCTTGCTGAGGTTTTCTAACCACTTGATATTTCAGGACTCACTGTTTTCAACTGCACCAAGTAACAAAACAGTTTCAACTGACCATAAAGAAGCTACCAGAAAAAGTCTTACCGGTCTCTGATCAGCACATCTTTCCACCAGCTCAAAAAATCTCTCCTCAGAACCATGAAATTCATTCTGGTCACAGAGTTCTTCTACTGTAGTCAAAAGATCATGTACAATGGACTTAAGTTCTTGGCTCTCTAAACTCTGAAACAGAGATAAAAGCATTCCTGGAAAACTTATATTTTACCAGAATATATCAATTGTTAACAAACAGAAAACTCAGCTGACAAGCACAGTATCAAGAATTAGGCTAAACCTTCCTTTGACTTCAAAGGTCAGTGGAGTGTGCAAACAAGAGATCAATTTGCAGAAATATTTATGTGAAGGTCTTTTAATTGAAAGTGCATCAAGATAGGCTCAACACTTACCTGCAGCTGTTGCAGTAATCGCTCCATGATGTCCAAGAGGATATCCCAGGTTACAGCTTGCAATTCCTTCCCATACTTCTTTATTAGGCGGGTGATGGACAGAACTATCTCATAAGATACAACTGCATTGGGACATGTCATGGCCTGGAATACAAAGTGTTTCAGTCAGTTAACAACTGGAAAACAGCAGTCAGAAACCCTCTTGAATGCAAATGAAACATGCCTTACTCATTATAAAGTTAGCCTGAAGGCCTGTGATAAATGCATCCAAGTCTATTCACACAAAGGCCAAAGTAAAGAACTCTTTTATGAAGTGCAGTTACACCCTCCTGCAAGTAGCTATAGATCAGCTGCCAAATTCAGTCCTATCCTAAAAGAGCGAGGTTTTAAATCTAGTAACTCCCACTCAATTCACTTGAATGAGAAAATTTTAAGGGAGCTCCGAAGATACTGTCCCCCAGATTTCTGTACCACGCATTAGGAAGAGTGCAAGTTTATGCTTCATTTTTATTTTTTAAGCTAGCATCCATAACGTAGATTTTTTATAAGGGGAATTTAGAGTTTGTGTTGCAGGCCAACAGAGTTACAGAAATATCCTAGAAGGGAGTCTCAGTTTTAAACCTAAAATCTCTGTTGTTTTATTTCCTTATACATCACACAATTGACATATTTCAGCCATGCAAAGATCCCTTTGGTGAAGGGGATCACAGTATTGCTCTAAATTTGTACAGGTACAGACACACTCCTGATTAAAAAGGTTCTCCAGCATCCCATCCTACCTTGAGGAACGAAGGCAACACAGAAGTTGGGGAATTTTTGAGTGAATTGAGGCGATGAGCACCCCAGAGAGCCATCCCAACAAAGAACACTGCTCCTCTCAGCAGGGCTGCATCTGCCATGTAAGCTCTGCAAACAGACAGGAAGAAAGTCTTAGACCATGCAAAGATTATTTTGAGGCACAAGGCTCAATAGGAATACATGCTGTCATAATTTCCAGCTGTACACATTAGAACACTGCAATTCATAAACATAAAATCTAGAAAACCTTTTAGTATGATTTTATTTTTAAATGAGGAAAACTAAATTCAGAAAAGCTGAAAAGTGAGCAATCTGGCAGTTTCATCAGGAAAAGGATTCACTTCTAAGAACCAGAACTCCCAGCCTGTCTTACTGAGGTCAGTGGCTCCCCAATCTACCTTAATGGGGCTTCTACTGAATGACTAGGGTTTTCTTATATGCTCTCTTTACCTGTCTTCCATGATCCTGCACATGTTGTAAATTGCACTGTGTCCCAAATGAGTTCCCAAAAGGTTGCGCATAAGCTGGAAATTGAAAGAGAACACTTAAATACCCAACTGTTAAAACACTTACTACCTTAAACGTGCATTCAGCTGGATAATCGTAACTGCTTATGGAAAGTAAAGGTGTTCCACGTCATTTCCATGCCACAACAGAAAAGGGAGCCTGCCATATCAGCTGAAAGCACAGCTTAGTGCACGGAAATGTCAGAATTTACACAATGTGATGAGCCCTTAAGGCTTGAAACAATGTAATTTTTGGTTTGTTTTTAGAAGCATGACATATGTTCATAGGCATGTGACTCTTCACCTGTGAGGAAGAAACAGTGAACTCATTAAAAGTTCTGACCTTCCAGCACGGCTCACAGAGTTCCTTCACATTGATGGTACGGCACAACGTGATAATAAATACAGGCAGGTTCTCTGACGGCAGACAGTTATAGCAAACAACAGCATCCAAAACTTGCAAAGAAATCTTTGAGAAAGAGAAGATAACATGGTTATACATTTTCTTAGGAATAAAGCAAGTCAAATCCTAGACTGACAGGCCCAGGAAATCTTGTGGAAGTTAAAAAAGACTAAGATATGTGTTTCTTCTTTTATTTATTTATTTTTTTTAAATGCAGGATAAAAAGTAACCCTTAAAAACTACTCTTAAAAATCTGCTTAACAAACTTATGAATGCTCTGCTTCTTTTGGAATAAAATTAGTATTGGTGTAAGAAATACTTTGGCTTACAAACGCTTCATAGCACTGTATTAGCTCTCTTCTAAGATGAGAATAAACTGGGATGAGAGTATGATTTTGTTTCTAACAGATTTGGTTTCTAAGAATTTCAAAGAACTCTGAAGTATTAAGACAGACTCAAATTACTGACCTCTATGTCCACAGACGATGAAGTCTGAATACACAAGATGCATATCTTGCTGTTAAGAAAGAACATTTAATTATAATTGTTTGCTTAATATAGTTTTAAGCAAATTACAAAGAGCTAAAACAGAAAAGTAAATTGGCATGCAATTTTCTCTTATCACTCTCCCTACTTTGGCACTTTTTATAACATTCCTAAGGGCACTGGACAGTACAACCTTTTATAAACTGTTAGCTTAAAGTTGCACTTGAATAACCTCTCATTATGCCTTTGTTAATAAAACAGCAGACATCACAAGAAACGAGGAAAGTACTTGCAACAGTTTAAACTAAAATAGATCTGAACATTGTAAAAAAAAAATCAAATATTTTCAGATATGACCCAGAACAAAGAAGATCCAGATCAGATTAAAAAGATTCCACTAATCTGCATATTAATCTTCAGCTTTGCCCTGTAATATGACAAGAATAAACAATTAAAGGGTAAAAAAAACTTACTGGACCATGTCAGCTACATAGTCTTCCAGATAGCAGCTGTTGAATTTCACCAGGTTCACTAAAACCAAAAGGAACTCTGAAGACAAACCAACATCCATCCACTGTAGAACAAAGTCAGCTAAAGGGAGAAAACAAATCATTACAATCAGCTTTCTGTCCAAAAGTGTTATCTATACTGCCTTTTTCTCACACTGCTGGATGCCTCTCACTTGGCTTATTACAGGCAAATGTTAGAGAAATAAAGATAATGCTCACCTAACTCTTCTTCTAAGTAAGTGATGTATCGCCCATTTTCTGTTAGAGCCTTAAACACTTCAAGCCGTTCATGCAAGTCTTCATTGGAAGGATAGTCCTTAATAACCTTAAAAAAATGTGCTCTAAGGATTCCTAATCTCTCACCCTTAGGAAAAAAAAAGAAGGGGGGTGGGTAGGTAGGAGAAGAAGGTGGAGAAATAACAATGTCACTAAAGAAGGCCCAGACTTGATCAAAAGCTATAATGATAAACTCAGTGCATGATGTTATTTTCTTTTTCTACAGGCTATAAAAATAACTCTGTCTCTACTGGCAATTGCACAGGATTTCTCAGTCTGTTCTAACATTTCTTCATCAGCATTCAGGGCTAGGAGGCTATTTTGTCCAGCACCACACAGACAGCATCCAATACACAAAGCAACCCACAGAAAGAGCAACAGACAGCACTGCCAGGAGAGCATTTATAAAACAAAATGAAACAGAATTGATGCTTACTTTTTTCCTAAGTATCTACCACTACCCTTACAAGACACTGCAAAGTAGAACTTTGGTCTGATATGGTCTTATGTTTGAACAGCACACTGTGACACCAGAAGAATTCATAGCATGCTTAACTTGGCCAAACTAGGAAAGTAACTCATAGAGAACCTCTTGCACATTCAACATGCTGAAATATCAAAAACTGCTGCAGACTGGGACTGACATGTCTGGACAAAGACTATAAAATTTGCTGCATTGAACCTGAATTTAAATTAAAACACCAAAGTAAGAAATGTGGAAAGTCACAGAAAAAGGCTGCCCAACATCTTTTCACATTCATACTCAACACAAATCCAGTTTAAGTACAGTGTTTTTTCTATAGTTTGTTTTCACCTGTCCTTGAATGATAGACTTTAGGAGATGAAGAACAGCATGTCTGGCTTCAGCTGGGCGCTCAGGCTGGAGCATATCAGCTACCACCTTCCATATTGCTTCCACTGCATGCTGCAAAAAAACATGAGAGGCAGTATAAGGAAAGGCAAGCTTCTTCTGGGAACTTCACCCAGTAGGTCAGCCAGTAATTACTGCACGTTAATAAACAAGATCCTCGGGATTTCACATCCAGAGTTCTCCTTCCTGAGGGACACTCCCACCTGCCTGTCTTAAGCTCTAGTGAAGGATGTGAGACACCAGTTCCTGGCCTGTATGACAACCTGTACCCCAGTCACTGAAGTTCCTTATTCACATGACATTTGTGCAGAAATGTTCATCCGAACAACAAGGTGAGTTTAAAACCAATTAGAAGTGGCTTATTAACAGGACAGGAAGCTAGTAAACGCCCTCCCTGAAGGATTAACATCATCTCCTGTTAACTGTCCTGATCAGACCAAAATATTTACAGCACTATCCTTCCATTTCATGCAGAAAGCCCAACAGCTACATGCTCTCTCCACCACAGCTGGCAGACTGAACAAGACTAATTTCCTTGGCACGTGAGTCACATGAGGTTTGGACAGCACAACATGTAGCTTCTGGGATTACCAATTTGAAAAGGCAATCTGAACTACAGGAACCTCTTATGATAGGCTAAGAATTGCTGTTTACATTTTAATGCTTCAAATACTCACTGAAACTTACCTCTTCAATTTTTTTTGTTTTTGCCACTTCACAGATTTGGCTGATTGCTCGTATCCTATTACTTAATCCACATTCTATGCTCAGTTCCTGGAACAAAATGCAGAAATAAGACAACAGCTTATCTTTCTAGAAACAGTAAACCGTTTCTCAAAGGGCTACAGGGGCTGTTGAAGAAAGGAATTAAAACGTTTGCCCAAAATTATCTATTAGTCATCATCACTGGAGCTTTTCAGGAATTTCTCCAAAAACATTTTTGCATGAGCACATGATGATTTGTCAAAACGAGAACTTTCCCAGATCTGGAGCCAAGCAGTTTTTCACCTCCAGGACAGAACAACTCAATTTTTTTCTTCATAAAAGTTAATAACTCTGACTGTGGCATTTACTGAGCACACAGGAGGCAGGGAAAGGATAGACGTAAGTCTCTCTCCAGCTTCCAGCCAGTAGAAGGTTGGCTGCTTCAGCACAGACAAGAAGAAATCCTGATCTCTTTCCCCTTCTACGTGTATCCCCCTCTGTCTGCCAACTATTCTGTTTATAGACTCACTAGACCAATTACTGGAATCATCTGAGTTTTTCTTCCACAAAAATGTAAGCTTTCATAAAACAGAAATAGTTTTCAGCTTGCACTAACTGCCACAACATAAACTTCATCAAGCTCAAACTACAGCAAAACAACTTACTCTGAGAAAACAGCCTGTAATCTGTCAGAACAGAGAATAACATCACCCTATAAAATATCTCAAAACTATTTGAACATTTAATAATTAAAACACTGTAACTTATAACTCCACGAATTTTACATGCATTTCACTAGAGAGTGAATTGAGAGATAAGGTAAAAAGGCAAGAACAGATGGCAACAAAGAAAGCAGAACAACTGACTGAGAGCCCTCTGCCTTCCCAAGCAATCTAGACTACACCTTTATACACGTTTCTCACACCTTGAGTATTTCTGCAGTGATGATGAACTCCGTTTGCTTGCCCTCTGATGACTTTGAACTTCCCCGGGATGTTCCCAGCCCCAAGAGATTCTTGAACTTCTCCTTCAGCCCCGAATCCTTGCTTTGAGGCTTTGCCATAGCTGACAAGAAAGCAGCGCTGAGCCCCTGCAAACACAGAGCAGTGACTGTTCAGGGAGGCCCAGGCAGAATCTTTAAGTATGAAAACTAACAGCCTTCACAATGCAGCATTTACAAACAGCTCTGTTGTTTCAAGCTGTTTACAGAGAAGCCCAGTGCTGAGGACAACTCTGAGCTGCCTGGGGCTGCCAGCACTGGGTAACCATTTGCTGGGAGTTCTGAGTGACCAATGCCACCACAGCCAGCACAAGGCAATCTCCATTTTACCACCACTGAATTGATTTCCAAAACACAGACACACACGCTTTGAGGAAGGCAAGCACCAAAGTCCTCACTCTCTTCACCCACGGGTGCCCCATCCCTGGAGGTGCTCCATGCCAGGCTGCACGGGGCCCCGGTCTGATCCATTGCAGACAACCAGCCCTCAGCAGGTGTGGGGCTGGGGGGCTCTGGGGGCCCTTCTAATGCAACCATTCTGGAATTCCATTACTCCCAGCCCAAAAGCAATGTGTGAGTCCCACTCAACCGGCGATATTACACGATTCCACGGCAAAGCACGCAGCACCGGAACGTAAACGTTAAGCACGACGGCCTTCAGGACAGCGGGGCACCCTGCCCTCCAAGGGTCAGCCCTGCACTCCGCCCCCACGTCAGGACACCCGTCGCTGCGTCCCGGGGACACGGCACAAGCGCCGCAGCAGCCCCACAGGCACCCAGACCCCCAGCTCCCCGCACCCCAACCGCTCCCCGACACCCCGGAGACCCGCGGCAGCCATAGGCGGTAGCCATAGGCCGCAGCCCGGCGCCCGGGGCCGCTCACCCGCAGCAGGCCCAGCCCCGCCGCCCCGGCCCCTCTACGCGCCGCGCCGGCCCCTCCTCCGCCGGAAGTCCCTCCAGGCACTTCCGGTTAGTTCTGCGTCGCGGGGCATTCTGGGATTGGTAGTCCCGGATGTACCGGGCTGCTGCCATGTGCGCGGCTGCGCCTGGGGGCGGTGGGCGGGCGGCTCGGAGGCTGAGAGCTGCGACCGCAGGTACGGGGCGGGGCGAGGGTCAGGGTCAGGATTAGTGCTGGGCCTATGCCTATGCCTAGATCTGAATCCGTCGGGGAATAGGGCGAAGTCTGGGCTATCCTCGAAGCAGCAGCCCTGGTGGGGTTTTTGAGGGGCCTTGGGATGGATTTCGAAGGACTGTTATCTGTCCGTGGGGACACTGCCTCTCTGTAAGGGCCTTCTTTGCTCTCTTACGGTGCTCCTGATTCCGGCTGGTGCCTGCACAGGCAGTGCTGCTGGTTTGAGGTTATGGGAAAGGTATCTTTGTCTTCTCTCGGAGCACTGGGTGTAGGGCAGGTGGTGGAATCTGACACCGAGTGTTGGCTTCAGGCATGAACATATCCCTCCTGCAGGAAGCCGGGTCCCCAGTGCAGCCCCGAGGTACAGCAGGAGGACAAGGAGGGTCCCTATTGCCTATGAAGCTGAACCTACGCCTGAGTCCCCTGGCCCCAAATGGGAGCCAGAGAACTGGCAGCAGCAGCTGGAGCGCATCCGGGAGATGAGGAGGCACCGAGATGCTCCGGTGGATGAGATGGGAGTGGATAAATGCTATGACACCAATGCACCACCACAGGTAATGGCACCCCAGGAGCATCACTAGGCTGCATAGTGCTGGTTTGGGTATATCAATAGCATACCATTTAGCCTATTTTAACTAGTAAACACTAGTAAACACAGCTGTGAAATATGCTTGTCCTCTGCTTAAACTGGAGAGTTGCCAGCTTGAACCAACAGCAGAGGATGAGGCAAAAGTGAGATGACTTTGGACGTAGAGTGGAAAACTCATGAACATATTAGGGCTGTACTTTCAGGGCTGGATGGCAGGGCATGAAGGCACATCCTTTCTTCCTTTAAAAGTCTCTGCAGGAGTCCAAGGAGGGTGCTCATCAAGATGGCTCTGTAACACAGAGGAAAAACAGTTCAGGGAGAAGGTGAGAGATCTGAGAAGAGCTTTCCAACCTGCTGTTAGAAGATTCTTTTAAAGATTCTGCCTGGGCCTCCCTGAGCAGTCACTGCTCTGTGTTTGCAGGGGCTCAGCACTGCTTTCTTGTCAGCTATGGCAAAGCCTCAAAGCCTGTGTGCTCTTAGAGCAACACAGAAGTGCAAATTGGCTTTCTTCCTTCTTGCAGCCCTCTGTTAAGGGGATGCTGGTTGAAAGACAGGGGCCTGCTGCAGTGGCAGTGTGTTCCCCCAGGATGGGAACAGTGGGGAAGGGGAACATTTGCATCAGTACTAAAAGCAAAGCAAGGCAAGGACACAGTGCAGGGCTGTGCTCTCTGTGCACTGAACATGGGGACACAGACTGGCTTAGCAGCGTTGTGCTGGGTGGGAGAATTCAGCTCCAAAAGAATCTTCTCAGAGCCTTTCTGTGTCTCCTTTCCCCCAGGTTATGCGCTACCAAGTTCTGCTGTCTTTGATGCTCTCTAGCCAGACCAAGGACCAGGTGACATCAGCTGCCATGCTCCGCCTGAGGCAGCGTGGCCTCACAGTTGACAGCATTTTGCAGATGGATGATGCAACACTTGGGCAAATCATTTATCCTGTTGGATTCTGGAGGGTGAGTGCAGGATCAGTGTTTGTGAGCATTAACCTCCTCTGCTTTCCCCTGTTTCCATGCACGATCTTATGTCTGGGACTGCCCAGGAGGGGGACACAAGGTCGGTGGCTTGGCCTTTGCAGTCTGTATCTCATGGCCAGTACCTGTGCAGAAAGCAAGTGCTGAAGGCAGAAGGTGGGTGTGAATGAGCCCTGTGTCTGAGACTTCCCGCTGTGTTCAGCCTTTATTCCATGCCCTGTGGTGATCTTTTTCCTGGAGTCAAGTTAAAGGCTGTATTTTTATGCTGGTTTTAGGAATTTGTATTCAAAGTAAGATTTTTTGCTGCAGTGCCTGCGGAGTGCAGAGGAGGTTAGAGCTAATCAGCTTTCAGCATTCTGCTTTCAGGGAGAAATCTAAGATCTCTGTCACCTCTCTGCAAACTCCAGTACATGGCCTCACACATAACTCACACCAAGTAATGTTTTTGTTTCTTTCCCCTGTATTGGAGGGCAACTTGATTTTTCTGCTTTTTCCTTTGGTTTTCCAGAACAAGGTAAAATATATAAAGCAGACAACAGCCATCCTGAAGCAGAATTACGGGGGTGACATACCAAGCACCGTGGAGGAGTTGGTGAAGCTGCCAGGAGTTGGACCCAAAATGGCCCATTTGGCCATGAACATTGCTTGGAACAGCGTATCTGGGATAGGTAGGTTGAACTGTGTTTTCCACATTTCTCTGTTCCTGAATCCTCCATGATCCAAACCTGAGCAGAGGGCTCGTTGCAAGCTGCCTGCTCTAAGGAGCCTAATAGCATCACTTGAGTCATATGCAGAGTGTATGTTGTGCTTGGGTGGGTGCAGGATGCAATCCTCAACCTTTCAAAGTGGATGTATTGCTAGGATTTAAGCATGGACCCATTTACTGTTTTGCCCAAAATTTGAAGCAGAAATCCCCGAGTGCAGTCACTCTCTCAGCTCAGATGCTGATAAGCAGAGCAAGTGTTGCTTAATTGGGTAAGCATCCAAAAAGATGTGTTAGTAAAATAAAACTTTCAAGTCTCATTGGTTTCAAGTGAAAGAAGAATTTTGTGATTTGCAAATAGTTTTAGGGTAGCCTGAGGTTTGGTAGGTTGCTTCTGCAAGCTGTTAGGAGGGTAGAAGTGTAGCTTAGTCTCTAATGCCAGTTGCTTGAAATCAGTTCAGTGGTTCATGATACACTACAGAAAGAAAAAACTGCCCTGCACAGCCAGCAGATGGGGCTGGAGGATCAGCACAAGCCCAGGACCCTGGGGATGGATTAATATTCCAAGTGAATTTGCTGCTTAATTGAGGGCCCTGGGAAAGCCAATAGTGGTGCCACCTGATGAATGACTGTCGCAACCCAAGGTCAGTGCGGGCAGCAGCTGACCCCTGCAGCCCCACTGGTGACTGTCAGCTGTGCAAAATGTGGCTCTTGTGTGAGAGCTCAACAGTGTTCAGGGTCCGTTGTTCTCTCCCTGCTATGGGGGAGGGAAGTCCACTGGGAGCCAAACTAGCCAACTGTTTTCCAAATAATTGCGTGTTCAGTTTTGATTTAGGAGGCAAGGCTTAGTCTTCCTGTTTACAGCAATTTCCTGGGTTTTGCCCAATTAGCCACAGAGACAGGTTTATCGCTGCTGATCTAACAATAATATACTTTGCATTCTGAGCTTTTTAGCTCAAAGCACTTTATAAACATTTGTTTAAACCTCACAAACCCTCTTGTGTTAGTAGGTATTATGAAATGTGTTTTCCATCTGGGTAAACTGAGGGGCAGAGATTGCAACTTGCGTAACAACAGCTGAAATACCCGGAGGAAGAGAACCTGGGACAGGCTGCCCTGTGCCTGTTAGATCACAGTGCGGAAACCTTTGTAGGAAGGCTGTGTAAGATTGTGTCAGTGTGTTGCTAGCTGTGTGGTATGAGATACCCACCCTCTCTGCTTTTGGCTCTGAGCTTAGGAAGAAACCAACATGTTTGTTTTGTGAGTGAGCTTCCCCTTGTGTTTCACCTGCCGTATTCCTGCAGGGCTGCAAAGGAAGCCCATTGCAGGGCATTGTACCTGGTTTGCTGTGACAGGCTGTCTCCATTCAGGCATGTTTGTCTCCCACCTAAACTCTGGGCTCTCCCTTCCTAGCTGTGGACACCCATGTGCACAGGATCACAAACAGGCTGAAGTGGGTGAAGAAGGAGACCAGATACCCTGAGGAAACTCGGGTAGCACTGGAGGACTGGCTGCCCAGGTGAGGTGTGAGCCCCCAGCCTCCTTCTGCCTTGTGCTAGACAGAGGAGCCACATCTGCATAAATCCTATTGCATTTTCAGTGGTTGCAGTGTGGACCTCCTTTTTACGGATGGACTTGTCTGCAGATGTCTCAGGGTGTTTTGGCAGCATCTCAACTACTGAGTGGTTTCTTCACTATTAGATGTGTCAGTCAGCACTAGTTCAGGGAGGTACATGCAGGTTTTGATACCACACTCACTTTCCTAGACAAACTTATTATGATGCAAGCCAGGTGCCTTTCTGTGTGGGGCCCTGTTGAGCCTAATGGCCATAGCAGTAGCAGGCCATGGTTGGATTCAGGCCTTCAGTGATGCTTAATCTTCAGTATCAAGTACCAAATGAGAAGTGGAGCATTCTAATGTCACATCTCTGCATCTGACACGTGCCTTAGCACAAGGAAATGACCACTTGTACTTTATGTGACTGTCTTTCCACATCCCCCACACTTCAGAGGAATCATGAGGAGCTAGGGCTGTCTTTAGCATCCAGGTGGCTTGGGAAGCCAAGAGGAACGATAGGCAAAAGGTATCGGTGTAACAACATGGGCTGCTTAACCCCTCTAAGCAGCTGCACTGAAAAGCTCACTCTCTCTCTCACTGCAGGGATCTCTGGAGGGAGATAAACTGGCTCTTGGTGGGCTTTGGCCAGCAGACCTGCCTGCCCGTGAATCCTCGCTGCAAAGAATGCCTCAATCAAGACATATGCCCTGCTGCTAAGAGATTCTGAGAAACCATTCTGGCTTCCTAGAGTAAGAAGGCTACTTCAGCCCAGAGCCAAGCAGCAGGAATGTTGTTGCTTTGCACGGGGCTGTGTGACTGTGGGGAAACAGGAGACTGCTGCAGCTAGCTCAGCGTTCTTGGGGAGGGGAAGCTGCTGTCGGTGGCTGAGCTCTCAAGAGGAAAAAGGGTCCTTCAAAGCACAGTAGTTAGTCCTGCTGCATCAGTGCTGCCAGCTCCAGCCCCCACGTGAATGCTTGAGCATGCCCCAGCAGCACAGCAGCCTGTGCAGTGTCAGGACCAGCTGGAGGGATGCAAGACTTTCCACTGCTTGTAAATATGTGTTGAATAAAGGTGGTGGGTTGTTTTTTCTACCCATGAGGTTTGCTGGCATCTCTGTAACACAGGGTAGGGGAAGAATACCAATGGCCTCACCAAAATGTGAGCCCACAGCAACCAGCCCAAAGCAGGCAGCTAAGTCTCCTGTCTGGCCCTGGCAGTGAGAACAATGGTCAGTAAGGTCCAGCTAGAGATGTCACAAGCCAGGGTCAGAGGCAGCCACAGTCTGAACAAGTGACCTTTGAGGTCTGCTTGCAGAGGAGTCATGGGGGAGGCACAGCATGGCTGCAGGTAACAAAGCCAGCTTCACACTCTTTGAATATGCTAACAGGATTTCCAGTACCTGCAGGATCCAGGTTAGTGCATATCTCAGAAGCTGACAGAAGGGCCACCACCACCGTGTGTGTTTTGTTCTTCAAAGAAAGGGCAACACTGACCTCATTGCAGAGCTTCAAAGGGATCATTTCAGCTACACTTTAAACAGGCAAGGGAGGAAGCAAAGTTTAGAATGTGCTAAAGGAACCAGTAATATCACCCTCAAGTTCTCACCACACAGATGAGGAATGAGCAAATAAGTGGTACATGAGAAAACAAAGTTTATTACTGACATTACAGTGTATATTATGTTTTTACAATACAGCTAACAGCCTTATACTTTATTGATTTTTTTTTTCCAAGTTAAATGTACAGGAACTGAATAATTACTACTGAGCTACAAGATGTCAGAAATATGATAAGTGCTTTAACCAGGAGCAATTTCCATGGACTAAGCAGAGATTAAGATTTTAAAATCTTATCAGTATGCATTTGCACACCTGATTTCTTTTGATCTGCTTTCAGAACTACAAGTTCTTTCTTTTTCCTCCCCCCTTAACTACAGTGGTCCAGTCTTGTATGAGAAACATGGTATTTACAAATGAGTCTTTGCTCTTAACGTGCATCATAGATTAAGTTCTTGGTGTAGTGGAGAGCACTCTGCCCTGCACAGAGCAGAGTACCGTGGGGTTTGGCTACGCAGGCACTGGGAACGATGTGCATACCGTGAAAATGTGGGGCTCCTTCAGTACTTTCTTAGTTCTTGTAGAAGCAAATATTTCAGGGACTAAAATGAGAGGAGCTAATCGTCTTTGAAGTGGGGTAGGGAAGAGGCCTGTAGCTAATGGCAGCGTCCCGGAGGGGAAGAAAAGTCTCCCCCCATCCTGAGCCATCATCCTGCTGCCAGTCTCATCCTCAGTAATCCAACACCTGCACCAGACCCTCTCAATTTTTTCTCTTCTCTATCCTATTCAGCCCATCAACAGTTTGCACTTTCATAAAAGAGAAATCTTTTCCTCCACCCCTGAGGGTTCCGTGCTCCCTCCAGCCAGCAGCCAAGCGCTGGCCCTATGCTGCAGCCAGGAGAGCAGCACGTGGTATAAGGCACCTTTTAGTTCAGTGTTTAGGAAACACAGAGCCATGGCAATATCCATAGTGCACTGACTAATCCAAAGGCCTCTACCTTGTAATACAGCAGCTCTGGGGAGTAACAGCAAAGTTGCAGCCAAGTCTTTTGTTTAGAAGAGTCATCAACACCCAAGTTATCGCTGCCCATTTGCATTCAGCTGGGGAACATGGCTTTACCAGATGCCCAGTCCCTCCCCACTGCTGCATGGCCAGCACACAGTGGAGCTCAGGGCTGCTGGGGGGAGCAGACCCTACAGCCAGACTGTCTGTGGTGCACCACATTCCATTTTCCTCCTTCACAGCCAAAGGCAAGCAATAAAGAGCTTTAAACAACTTCAGCTGTCATGCTTTACATTTGGAGGATTTGAAAACATTCTTAGTATTAAAAGGAGGACACAAAACCAAAGCAATTGTCCTGACATCAAACCTCTCCTAACCACAGTTTACTCCATAGCTGACCCTGTGGCCAAGGAACACAGGGGGAGCGAGGCCAGGCTCAGTGTGCCCACCCCAAGGGCTCTGCAGTGACACACTCAGCCCTGCAGCATCTCTCACGCTGCAGACCGTGAGGTTGGTGGCATCTGGTGCTGGGTTTGTGCTGTCTGCGCATCCCCCTCTGCAGCACTGCGAAGTGGAAAAAGGGTTGCCAGGACAGGAGTCGCTGCTGGGGAGGGAGGTCCCTACATTAACTGGAAACAGATGGGGTTTCATTCAAAACAACAGCAGTGAGAATACTTTCATTCCCATAGCAAAGCTAGCGAGTGATTCACAGCCTCTGTCTGCTTTCCTATCACAAGGGGCATGCCAGTCCTCCACCATGGTGAGGTGCCCCCATCTGCACAGGAGCACAGAACATCCCATGGGGCTCAGTCTGGGACACCTGCAGACCCAGAACACCCGAAGTAAAAAACAGTAACAAAAGCCTAAATAACGCAGGTAAGAAACAAGAGTGAAACTCTTCCAGTCCTTTTTCAGCAGGAATGGGGACAGCGGGAAGCCAACCAGGCTGAATGTGAGCAAGGAAAGGAGCTTTGGTCACATTTGTCTTATGAGAATCGCTGGTGAGTAACAATAATAATAATAACAATAATAATAATAACAATTTAAAAAAAAAGACTTTAAAATACGCTTCATAAAAGCAACCAGTGAAGAGCAGAGCACAAAGCATCTCACGTGGACACTGCAGGAGAGCTGCGAGCACCTCCAAACGTCCGGGCAGGGCAATGAGCACTGCTTCCAGCAGGGCTCAGAAATTGCTGAAGATCTCCTTCTTCTTGTTCCAGTCCATCTGCGGAGCCCTCTTCTTCACCCTCTTGGCCCTCACCTTCTCCTTGGCTTCAGCTGCCGTGGGGCTCAGGCTCAGCCCGCTCTCCTCAAACGGGTCCCTCTTCTCTGAGTCTCCATCCTGCAGGGAGGGACAGATGGAATCAGCAGATGACCTTATTGGAATTGTTACTCTGGCTGTTGGAACCACGGAGCAGAATCCAAGCCTTGCATGCATCCAAGCACCCAAGGCTCTGTTAATGTCAAAGGATGAGGAACGTGCTCCTGGGCACCTTACCTGGAACACTGGCTCTTATGTTTGACCAAGGCTGGGAAATCAGTGGGGTAATGACTCTGCCTGTAGCAGGGGATTGGAGCTGGATGATCTTCAAAGTCCTTTCCAACCCAGTCATCTATATTCTACATCACACACAGTGCTAGGTCAAAGCCCCTGCCTCGTGCTGTCTGTGATTTAACCAGCACAGGAGCTTCAGGGCCACAGAGTTCACCTCTACACTGCAGCTTGTGGCTCCTGCCTGCCCAGCTGGCAGTGCCCAGAGCATTCCCCTTTGGGTACTGTACAAAAGGGTGCAGCTTTCTATCTGCCTGATAGAAGTGCTTTATGGGAAGAAAATCAGTGAGTTTCTAAAGTCACTGCCAGTGCTGCAATGTGTTCTCAAGCAAAAAGTCCCCATTGCCCCTCTCGTTCCTGCAATAGGTTAAATTTGACAAACACATTGTACCCTGGAGTACAATTAATACACAAGCCCAAATCCTTTGTGCTAAACACGTAGCACTGAGTTATCCCAGCCCTCACCTTTCTTTGGGGCCCACAGGGCAAAGGACTGTCCCTGCTGGGTGCTGCACCACAGCTGCTTTCAGTGCGTAAGCTCCAGAGCAGCTGCAATGTGAAGCTCCTGCACCAGCACCACATCTGTGCCATGGTTTTGGCAGACGGTACAACTCCTGGTCTTTATGCCTGCAGAAGTGCCCCAGCGCAGTGCTTTGCATGCACCGTGCTCGTGTAAGCACAGCAGGCAAACACAGAAAACAAAGACCTTCACTTCAACGTCTTAAAGCCTATCCTGCTCTCCAGCATTGCTGCCCTAACGCATACACACACAGTGCTTCCTGCAAGAGGACCTTTCCAGCTTTGCTCTGGCTCGCAGATGCAAACCGGTTCACACGCACTGTGCAATTGGGCCATGCATTATTTAATGCTCAGAGCAAAAGGGAGCTGCCAGCCTGCAAGCACCCGGCTCAGCCCTGAACACAACTGCTGCTCACAGCCCCCTGCCTGGCCAGCTCCGGGTGCTCAGGGGGTGCATCCCCTGCTGCAGAGCACTGCTGGCAGGCAGTGGCACTGCACACCTTCATCTCCTGGTGAAGAGGAAGGAATGCAGTGGTTCATGGCTGCACCTCACATGGATTTACAGGGCAGGGCATGACAGAACTCCCTGTATTGATTGCTGGGTGGATGCAGGTGTTCCTAAGCCTACAATTTGAAACTGAAATTGCATGTAAATGTGTTTTTACGTGGTACCATAGCATAAACATGCACATATGTATGTGAAAAGAAGGCAGCGTGTGTTTGGGGTTTTTACCTCAGATTCCTTCCCAGGACTTTGAAGGTCACTGTGAGATGAAGATGTGGATCCTCCATTCAGCTGTGGGAAATGGAAACATTAGCTCAGGTTGTGCGGGGGCAGAAACAATAAAAGCTAGTAACCACATGGGGACAAACCTCACAGCCAGCCCCCAGTGCAGCACTCTGTGCCTGCAGGGATGATGGCACATGCAGGGTACCATTCCTGGGGAAAAGGCACAAACACAGCTAAACCCAGCCTTGTGCAAGCCTAAAATTAAAGCTACAGCAGGACACAATTCTAATTAGCCAGCAGTATTTAATTGAGCTCAATGAGCCTCGGCAGTGCTTGGAGGTTCCCTCTGCTCTGAGGCAACCCAGGAGCAGGTGGGGACTCACCTGCATCTGTGCAGATCCATTCGTCATGGGCTGAGGCACCACACCTGCAGACCAGGCAGAAGAAACAGTGAGTGTACTCATGGGGACTGCCAGGCTGGGCTCCATCACAGGGGCTGCTGTCCCAACATAGCTCCAGGGCAGGGGGCACACAGGGCTGCTGAGGCCACATCCAGACCCAGCATGTGCCCCCCAGAACCATATTCTTCTGCAATCCCAACCTCAT
This sequence comes from Perdix hodgsoniae, assembly GCA_035772895.1. NCBI lineage: Eukaryota > Metazoa > Chordata > Aves > Galliformes > Phasianidae > Perdix > Perdix hodgsoniae. The sequence goes on along the minus strand of JAPSGF010000014.1, from coordinate 8,408,812 downwards.
TCAATTGTACCCTGTTTTCCATCAGAAGAAAGTCCCTTTCCAGGAGGGGGACTAAGCCACTTCCTAAGCTGCACTCCAAGTGCACTCCTGTTTCTGACAGTGAAATCATTTTTCCTGGGAATTGTTTGATCGGAAATCTTACAGACCAGCCCAACATTCTTTGCTGAAATCAGCATCTTGTTGGTGTTGCAACAGCATGTGGCAAGCAACCCCGCTGCCTTTCATGGACCTTGGCATATTATTGCCCACTTCCAATAATTTGTGTTAATAATGTTCCACACAATGGCAAATTCAATGCAGATGAGCTGCTAGTTCCCACAACCAAGTCACTGCTCAAGGCAGCCTGGGACAGATGAGACACAGTGCTACAGATGTGCTAATTGTGACAGCGTTAGTGACTGAATTATACTTAGCACAAAGACTTCCTGGGGGCACAGACCCCATTCTATGCTTCTCTGTTGCCCCAGCAGGACCCCGAGCAGCTCCAGCCTACAGCAGCCAAGCAGAGAACACCACTGTGTGCACTCATTGTGCAACACAGCACCCAGTGAAGCAAGAGCAGCACTCTGTGCCAGAGCAGCTTGCAACTGCAGCAACCTAGGGCTTCTAACTTACAGCTCCGCAACCATTGTGCATCATAGCATCACTAAGGTTGGAAAAGACCCCCAAGATAACTAAGCCCACCCCCACCTCATCCCACCATGCCTACTGACCGCGCCCCTCAGTGCCACATGTCCACAGTTCTCATCACCTCCAGGGATGGTGACCCCACCACCACCTGGGCAGCAGTGCCAGTGTCTGAGCACTCTTTCAGAGAAGAAATGTTTCCCAATATCCAGCCTGAACCTTCCCTAGCATGACACAAGGCCATCACCTCTCATTCTATTACTGTTACCTGGGAGAAGAGGCTGACTCCCCCCTCACTACACCTCCATCCTCCCAGTACTTGGAGCAGGGAGCCAGCGCCCAGCACTCAGGCACCCACCCGCATGGCCCTGGCTGTGTCCCTGCTGCTGAGAACAAGGGCCCTTTGTGCTCGTGCCAGCAGACAGGGCTCACACCGCTCCTCCTCGAGCCCACTCGAGCATCTGACACCACTCTCACCCTCAGAACACTTTGACTCTATTTCTCTGGACCAATCTTCCCACGGAGTGCCTGACCGAGCTTGGGTTGGATGGTGACAGGGTGTGGAGTAGACAGACTGCTTTCCCTGCCAGGTTCCAGCAGCAAGGGAAACATTCCCTGCAGCGGACATGTGTGATCACTGCTGCGTGAAGCCCTTCTCTGCATGTGCACATGGGGGCTTCTCCACACTTCTCTCTGCACCCTCAGGCTTCTTTGCCAAGGGTCATCACGCCCTGCAGCCCCGCAGCAGTGTTCTGCTCTGAGACTCCAAGCAGCCCTGGGATGTGCCACCAGCACAGCATCCCCACAGCTGGACCACCTGCACCGAGTGCTGCTGCGCCCATCACCACATCCCCCAGCATCGTCACCCCACAGCCACCTTCTGGCAGCCAGTCCCTATGTTAATTATTCACCGTGTAAAAATAATGAGTTGTTTCGTGGCTGGGAGTATTCTCACTGTTTATAAATAGCTGGGTGGTGCTCAGGAAACCACTCAGGGATGAGACAAGGGAAACATGACTCTGTCACTCCTGAAATCCCACCCGTGTCCTGGTGAGTCATGGGGGCAGAACCGGGCTCTCACCTTTGGTGTGCTCCTCGGTGGGGGTCACCCCCAGCTTCTTGAAGTACTCATCTGTCTCAGGGTCCACCACCAACAACCTGGCTTCGCTCTCTCTGGCCTTGATATGGGACACCACTTCTGAGTGCCGCAGCCCCTCCACGTTTATCCCATTCACCTGCAAAGCAGCAGCATCAGGCAGCAGCACAGACATCTCGGACATCCCCAAAAACCTCTGCACATGCTCCATCTGTTCACTGCAGGGAGTCAGTCAGATGACCTTTAAAGGTCCACTCCAAATCAAAGGGTTCTATAGTTCCATCTCCTGAACTCCACTGGGCCCCCAGGCTCTGCCACCTCTCTCCCACCTACATGAGTGCTCAGGACCATACCGGTTCCCCTCTAAAGACTTCAAGCCCAGTATTCACCTTCAATTTGCTCCCAAAACCTCATCCTGCCTGAGCTCATCTGGGTGTCCCCCTCCAACAAGGGAGGATATCCCGTGTCCCAGTGGCCAGGCAGAGCATGGTGCTTGTCTGTCCCTGACGCACTGACTCATTTTCCCTTCACCGCACGCGACCTGGGAGCCACCAGCGGATGGGATTTCTCCTCCCAGGCAGAAAGGGAACAATTGTGATTTCTAAGCATTGTTTGTGCTCAGAAATGAACACACCCATTGCCTGGGGCTGGCGCAGCCCCTGCAGTGCCAGCACTTACACTGCAGGAGACAGAGTCTCAAGGATCCAGCCCGGCTTGTAGCCATGCTCCATCCTCACCAGCACCCCATAGTCACACCACTGTCCCCCCAGTGACAACCCAGCATCACCCCAGTCCTGTCTCAGGGTTCACCCTGTCTACACTGACCCATAGGCGGACCCCAAAGCAGGCTGCCCCTGCTCTCCCACCCCAACACTGGTACAACAGGGCTGAGAGCATCAATTATTTATCAAAGCCCCAAAGAGCCAGAGCAGGGGGGATCAGGTTTCCGAGCTCTCCAGCTCACCCCTTGCTGCTTTGTGTGTGCTGGGCACTCGACCAAGGGATGATAAATAAATAACAAAACCCCTCACTGCTATGAACCACAGCCATGGGTGTCCCAGTCCCAGCATTAAATCGCCACGGTGCTGGGACAGAGCCAGGCTGGGGGCACGGTGTGGTGCCCAGCTGGGAACAAGTGCTGTCTGTCCATCTGTCCGTACTGCTTTGAATGGGGGAACTCATTCTCCAGTAAAAACACCAAGAGACAAACAAGGCGAGGGGAGGGTGATTCTGTGCAACATCAAAAATTCTGTTGTTCAGCACTAAGTGGACATGAAATCGCTTCCAAGAACGGTTTTTCCCCACCATCTTTCACAATCCTATGCTTTAAGATCTCTCTGCCAAGTGCTTTCCCTGGCTCCAAGCTCCTGCCTTGCCCAGCAGCATGATGGATCTGATGGAAAACGGCATGGGACTGGGGCTGGATTCAGCATCACGCTTCCCAGATAGGCATCACATGCCTTCTGCACTCCATATCTCCAGGAGGACCCATGTTGGTAGGACCCAAAAACCCAACAAAAGGACCTCAAAGCACCGTGCTGCACATGGAGTTACCTCCACCAGGCGGTCCTGGGGCCGCAGGCCTGCTCTGGATGCTGGTGAGTCGGGGTCAACCGAGCGGATGAACTGCCCTGGGCGGGACTTCTCACTGTGCAGGTTGAAGCCATAACCATTGGGGCCTTTCTTCAGGTGGCAGAGGCGTGGACACAGCTCTTTCTGTCCGTTTAAATCCTGATTTAAAAAAGAAAGAGGATGGGGGAGGGAGGATAAGATATTGTGTTGGATTTATAGGCTTGGTTTTGTTCAGAATCAGAATTAAGTTGAGAAGGAAGCAACATATCTGTACACCATCCCCTCCTTCCAGCTCAACAGGGACAGGTTAACAAATGGATTTCCTCTCATTGAGTTTATTTTAGAAAACTGATTGTCCAAAACCATTCCAGAGAAACTGAAACAACAACAACAAAAAATGCATTTCCTCAGCCAATAGCAGCCCAGACCCACCCATCCCACCCGGGGGCTGCCACCCCACCACCACCTTAACCCCCAGCACTGATTGATGGCAGCACCGTGCCTGGCTCCCAGCGACTCCAGCATGGCTCAAGGTTTTGTTCTCACCTTGCTACTGGCCCTTCCCTGTGGGGATGTTCTGAGCAAACTGGGTGATGCCCAGATCTGGAGCTGCATCCTTGGCCACCATGGGGATGGGCAGCCCTGTCCTGCAACCAGCTCAAAAATGACCACAAATTACTGGGAGTACTGAGCACACTCACTGCAGAGAGGGATCATCTGTGTGCCCACCTGGAGCCACGTGGCACAGCTCCTCTGCAGCCACTTAGCAGTGAGCCTATGGAAACTGGGCTGGGCAGAGTGGGAAAGCCCTGCAGAGCAGTCTTTGCAGAGCAGCTGGGTTTTTGCAGAGAGGAAGCACCATCCCTGCACATGGTGCTGCCCCAGGTGCCCACAGCACATCCAGGCTGAGGTCACTGCAAATATTAGTGGAGCACATGAGGGCTTCTGAGCTTCACCTCTATCACGTGCAAAATGCTTTACAGCTCCTCGGGGCTACCAGGGAGCAGCACACAGCAGGTTTTATCCCTCTGCTGTTCTAGTGCACCAGGCGCAGTGGCACAGCCATGTCCTGGGCAGGAGCTGCTCAGAAATAGAAGTGCCTTTAAGTGGGGTTTTTTTTTTTTGGTCTGCAGTTTAAGGAGAACATTCCCATTTTAAATCTGCATGGAAAGCAACACTGCTCCCACCTGCTATCAGACCTCAGATATCTATCTATCGGTAGGACAATCTCTTATAACCTTTCATTTAAAATGACAATAAAAATATGTGAAGTTTTCCCCACTGTTCCCAGCTTGGCCAAAAAAAAAACCAAACCAAAACAAAATGCTGGAAAAGACATCCCTATCCCCCGGCTAAAGGCAACTGGTAGAGGTGCGTGGGGACCTTCTTTGGGCACTTCTACCCAAGAAACACCCGGGGCTTCCTTCACCCTTATACAACCCCTCAGCAGGGACCCCTCCACGTACATTTTCCCCAAAGGAAAAGCCCCCATACTGCACACACGGTGCGCAGCGCTCGGGGCTCACTGCAGGCTCAGCCCTGCGTTCCCATGCCCCCACACTGTGGGTTCAACCCATCTGCAAACACTTCCAGCTCTGCAGCAGCCGAGGAAAACAGGAAATGATTCAATGCTGGAGCGGGTTCGGTGTGACCTCAAGGGATGAGCAGCGCTCCAAGCGCTGGGAACAGAGGCTGCAGAAAGGAACGCATCCAGAATCACCTATCGGGGCTTAGAAATTACCTTTATGAACCATTTTACTCCAGTTTTAAGGAGTCACGGCTCCAGCAGCAGTTCCAAAGCACCAAACAGTCACCAAACGAGCACAGTGCCACTGGGCTTCACCAGCATCATCCCTAAAATAAACTGCACAGAAGCTGCTTGGAAGAGGACTTTTGCAGCAGCGCTGTGGGGTACCCAGCACTGTGCCCTGGATGGGCGTGCTCTGCTCCCACCACCATGTCCTAAAGCCAAGATCCACCACTGAGATGATTCAAAAATCTTTCCCATTTCAGCCCCAGCATCAGCAGCTCCAGACTCCCCCAGGAAGACCTGGCCAAGTGCTGTCACTGCTCCCAAAGCTCCCAGCTGCGGCTGTCTGCAGCTGCTGGAACCCATAGGGCTCCAACAAACCCCTCTCTGGGACTAAGCAAACCCAAGTTCCCTCTGCTCAGCCACAAGCACATGATGAAGCTCTCTGCATTCTGTCCCTCCTGCCAGCTCTGCCATTCACTCTCTTCATTACTTGTGCCAACATTTCCCTGTTACGAAGATGTTTCCTGAGTTCCCAGGGGTGTTCTGCCTTTGGGACACCCCAACCACACTCTTCCAGATCCCACCTGACCCCAAAGTTCTGCAGATGCTCCACTCCTTCCCATGGCTGCAGTCACACACTGCAAAACCAACAAAAAATGACCTTGTATTTCTCTCCTTGCATGCAATGAGCAGTCTTCTTTGGGGTATCCAGATGCTACAGCACCCACTGATCTCATACATGGGATTAAAAAGCCATGGATGTCACATTTGCCCTACATTGCTGCTCCATGCACACACCCACTGGTGCGGATGTGTCCATGCAGATAAGAGCTGCACCAACACAAAGCTGCAGTGCCACAGCTCCAGGCACACCACCACCATACCAGAAGGAAGCCGTGCAAGCTGGATCCATTAAAAAGGCACAAACAAGACATTAAGTAACAATGAAACACTTCCAATTAAAAAGGGGGGGGGAGGGGGGAAGTAGTAGTAATCTGTTTGGGTATTGCCAGTTCTCATTATTTTATTGTAGCACCTGAGGTTTCCAGCACTGCCATCCCCAAGTTTGGACCAGGGGCTGTGGTTGCAGCATCCCACACTGCAACAAAACCCATCTGCCCCATGGAACTCCCAGAACCCATCATCCCTTCATGCAATGAGGCTCACCCTGCTGGGACACTCAGAATTGAACACTGGTCATGCATCACCCTCCAGCCACCCACGCTTTGAGTGAACATTAAAGGCTAAAATCCCTTACAGAGCCACAGTATAGGGGTTATTCTAGAAACACAGCATTGGATCCAGCGTGGATGCAGAGCTGTCTTGGACTGGAGAATGAGGATGGAGTGCACACACATCACTCTCATGGAAAAAGGACAAAATGATGGAGCTCCTCAGTACCAGAGTGCCCTAGCACGAGTCCCCAGCCCTACGCCCGCCCAAGCTTGGGGTCACTGCTGTTTATCTGGTGCAATCATACCATCCCCAGGTACTGCTATAGGAGCTGGATACCCTCCAAGTGCAGATCACCCTGTGACACATCCAGCTTTTCCACCTCTGCATCAGTGGAGTTGGAGAAAACACAGGCAGGATCACTCCTGCCTAATTTGCATTGCTCACATACTTTCTTTCAAGCCAACTCCCGTGGCGTTTCCTCTCCTTTTGCACACAGTTTTGGGCAGAAAATGGCCCCTTTGCTTGCCTGCTTTGCTCTCAGCCCAGGTGGCAGCACCAGCATCAGGAGATGCCATGAAGGGGAGAACCCAAAGCAGGAAGGGATCAGAGCTGCAGCAATGGAACAGCAGCACAGGGTCCCCGGACACAGCATCCCCAGGTCCGTTCACTCTCTGTCTCTGGTATCAGCAGGGATTTGCTGCTAAGCTTTGGGAAGCACAGGGACAAGATGAAACCCTTGAATGCCCCAGATGTACCCCGGGGTGCTGGAGGCTCCCTGCAGCCACACATTTCACCCAGCTCCAGCCCACAGCCCTGGAGGCAGCCAGAGCCAAAACACAGCTCCAGATGTTGGTGGAAAGCTATAAATAACAAGGGGGAAGGGAGGAGGGCCAGTTGAATGTCAGTCCCATGGAAGCACAGCAGATGTTCCCCCCTCGTGGTGCCGAGGAGGAGCTGGGATGCGTGGGCTGCTTGGAAAGGCTTTGCGGGAAGAAAGCGGCATTTCCAGCACCCAGAGGTGCCACAGCCACAAAGTTCACTTTATTGGCTCTAATTGAAAGGTTTTTCAGCCAGGAGACTGCTGCTCTCTCCAGGCCAGGAATAACCCCAGGGCAGGAGCAGCAGCTCAGCCTCCACACAGTAATCATGCTGCTGCCATTTTTATACAGCCATAGCCCTAATTACCACCCTGCTCATCACCCAAGGTGTCCTGGCTCAGACAGCCACAGCCAGGAGTGAAAATCTCACTTTGTTCTGCAACCCAGACCCAGCAGCTGACTGACAGCTGCTCTACAACTCCTTTCCTTAAAGCATCCTCCCCACACCAGCACAACACTGCAGCCAGGAGAAAGTTCTGTGCATTCTCCGGAGGACAAGCATCAAGGCACAAAAGGCTGAAGGAACAATGGGTACAGCAGTGCTAATGGCACCCCAAAATTGCAGCCCCTCAGCCCGAAACAGCACTGAGGGCAAATAGGCAGGGACCTAAAAATGTCCCAAATCAGCCAGCTGCCACAACATAGCCCGGACATCTCTGCCACCATTGCATCTCAAAGGGGAAGAGACAAGCAGTGTGACCCCAGGACGCAGTGTCCCCATCCCTGCCGGCCCCACAGCTTTGTCACCGCTGCCCCAAAGCGCAGCACAACACCACCGCCAGCACCAAACGTGAGCTCCAGGCTTCTGCAAAGTATCACAATTGCTTCCATTATTCAAATTGCTTCAATTATCTCAATTGCACCAACTGGGTTGGAGCAATAGAAGCACCAAAAATAAAATAAAATAAAAAAATATATATTTTGTTTTTAAGGGCAAAAGTCATCATCCAGATTTGCACTATTTTCTTTAACAGCACTCCTCCTGCAAGCAGCCCTGCAGCAGACAGGTGCTCGAGGAACTCGGTTCTGACAGCACCGCTCCAGGCACTGAGCACACAAACGAGGCACGGCGCCGGCTGGATGCTGCCCAATGCACAGCACAAAGGGAGCAAACGAGCATCGCAGGCAGGCTCACAGACAGCAAAGTGATTCCAATTAGCAGTGGAAAGCATCCAACCCGGGTACTCAGCAGGACCTACAGCCAAGCTGCAGCTGATAGCGGAATCTGAATATTTTTGGTGAGTGAGATCTCAGCTCCTATCAGGACTGCTGCAGTAGAGAAAGCGCTGAGGTCGGGGTGGTGACAGCACTGTCCCCATCCAATTGCATGTGGGGACTGACAGCAAGCTCAGCACACAGCCACAAAGCCCCCGAGCAGGTTTGTCCCTCACCTGGTCCTGCTCTGGCTTCGGGCACAGCCCTGCAAGGATGGGATGAGCCACGTACTGAGCGCTGCAGGCAGGACACCCACGTGCAACGCAAGCACTCTGGTTCAGCGCAAAGCCCCTAAGCCTCAGCTGCTCGGGGCTGCATGTTGCTGTAAGATAACGCTCCCTGTGCCTGCCAGCCCCAACCCTGCCAAGCTCTCGAGAGCAGAGGCAGTGCCAAAATGCTGCGCTTCCTCGAGAGCAGTGGGCACCTCACTAAAAATCAGCACCACTCCGTGCATCACCCTCCCCAAGCCATGCTCTGCAGCACCCAGGTCTCCACTGAGCTGCACCATGCTATAACACAAAGCTGAGCCCTGACCACAGCCCTCCTGGGACACCCACGGTCCCCTCAGAAAACACCAAGCAGGAGGGAACTTAAGCAGGATGCAAAGGGCAGGGGCAGCGGTGGAGCCCCAGCCCTGCTGTGACAGTGCTGCCAGACTCAGGCACCCCATGGGCATCTCACACCAGGGAGAATGATGGGGAGAGCATCCTGCTGGCAGCCTGCCTTCCACCCACGTGTCACCTCCCAGTAACTTGCTGCCAAAGAAACAAGACCATGGCCTCACTGAGTGCTGATGCCCTAAGCAGTGGGGTTAAGCCTGGATTCACTTCTCTCCACACCCCCCAGCGCTGCTCTGCAGCACGACAAATCCCCACACAGCACAGGGCATGAAATGGGGTGCCACAGCCAGCATCCCCTGGTGATGGCTGCATGTCCTCAGTAGGGACATGCCAGATAGGGACCCCAGGGTAATGCAGCTGCCCTATGCTGGGTACCATCATCCTCACCATGCTCCATGAGCTCAGCCCAGCCCTGCCAATACAAGTGCCAAGCACTGCAATCTCCATGTCATTTCTCAGGAATCCCTGCTAGCTGGGGAATTTCCCAGCAAGACACTGCAAGATGCAGCCTTTTTCCCTCCCCCTTGGCTGGTGTTGGAGCAGATTCAGACACTGAGGGAACCCCTCTCCCCCAGCACATGCATTCCCACCCGACAGGCCGGGTGCAGCAGCGCGTGCTTGGCAGGGAGCAGCTGGCCCCAGTGGTGGAAGAAAAACGGAGGGGGCAGGACAGAGGAACAGAAAATGCCACGTGCATGTGTTTGCTTTCAGAGAGAGAAACTTTTCCAGTGCAATCGGCCAACGCAAAATCGGGAAGCCCGTGAGCTCCCTGCTCCAGAGGGGAATTGCTATAGGATAACAGGGCAGTAATGCATGTCCTTGTGGGCTGGGAATGTATTCATAAAAAACATGGGATCGACATTCCAGCAATACAGCAGAGCCAATGGAGCTGTGTCTGTGGGTAGGTGGAAGGCAAGGAGCAGGGGCTGCACTGTGCCAGGCTGAGGGAAGGGGGAAAATGTCTTTCCCACATCCTTCCCACACCTACCATAAACCCCACTCTGCCCAAAGCCCCACTACCACCACATCCCCACACCCCCAGCACCTCTCCAAGCGCAGGCGATGGAGAACAGACCTGCCACCTCACAGGGCAGAGCTCCAGCACATCCCGCACGTGGGCTGAGATTGCTGACAGAGGAGATGGACAACAGCTCTTGCCAGAGCCACCCCCATAAAAGCACCGACCTCACAGCATCAGCTGCCCTTTGAACTCCCCAGCTTCTCACCAAGGCCAAGTCTTGAGCAATCACTGCATCATTCATTAATGCTGACCCCGCTAACTGCCTTTAATAAGCCCGGTCATTAGCAGGAATCCAGTCTTATCAGCTTTGTGCTCCCACTGCGTGGGGGGAGCACTGGGTGTCACCATGATGTCCCCAGCCCCGCAGCAATCACATACCCTGCAGTGACCACAACTGTTCAGGAAAACCCTCCTGGGAATGGCAGAGCTCCCATGTGATGCTGCAGGGGCTCACACTGTGCAATGGATACTGCAAGGCCACTCACTGCTAAACCCCAGTGCCCACAAAACATGGCCCAGGGCTCACATCCCTGCTGACCCCATGCAGCCTCCCCCAGCCCTAGAGTAAAGCCAAAGGCAGGGCCACGGGTGCTGTTTCAGCACACGCCATGCCTGGTGCCCACCCCACAACCCCAGTGCCCAGCCCCATGCACACAGCAGGGGAACAGGCGCTGCTCTGTGAGCTCTGGGAGCACCGGGGAAGTTCAATAGTTTACCACTAATATTTGTCTTGGCCAGGCGGCACGGATCGCTGGAGGAAACGGGGAGGGGGGAGGGCTCCCTACATCCTCTGCATTCCTTAGAATGAAAAGTAAAGGCAGTACTGCAGCACCCATGCCGGGGGTTAGCTCAGTGGTAGGCCTTTTGGTTTTAAAAGCCATGCAATAAAATATCCAGGGGTGCAGCTCCCATGGAATGAGGCCCCTGGCTCTCAGCGTGTCCCACTAACTATCCCCTCTTCCCCAAACCCCACAGCTCATGGCTGTTGCACCAAATCTGCCCACAGCAGAGCTGGGCACACCACCTACATCCTAAGCTCTGACAGAGCCTCTCCTCCATATCTGTAACCCGGCCTCTTCTGCAGTGATGTGAAGGGATGCAAGCTGTCACTAGCACTGGGACACAGGACTGAACTGAGAACTGACATGATAGGGAACAAAGCTACTTCCCATACAGCTGCACTGCTCCGCTCCAAACCCACATTTTAAACCCAGCTCCAAATGGCAGCATAAGATCATAGAAGGGCTGGGGTTGGAAATGACTTTAGCAATCACCTTTAAGACTGCAGGGCACTGAGCCTTTATCACCACCAAGGCAGCCGTGCTGGGGCAGATAAAGGACAGCTGTGGCACAGCCCTGCATGCCGAGCACGTGCAGCACAGGCACAAGGAGCCCTGATAACCACTGGTGCCAGCACCGGGCCCTGGCTGCAGGCAATGATAACCATGGGGAGGTGAACACATGATTCCCAGCAGCCCAGTGCTTGGCTGACACCAATTTCCCCTTCTGAATCCCCCCTGCTGCTGGCTGCCTCTGTGGGAAGAGCAGAATAGAAATGAGACCTCCAAAGCAGCAACAAAAACAGTCCCCCTGGCATGGCCTAGGCTGGCAGAGAAGGGTCAGGGTCCTGGTATACTCAGCAACCAATGGACAGCTTTTATTCCTGCCTTGGGGATGCCCCTCCAGCATACTGCACACACATCCCAACCCCAGGGCACACACAGCCCCTATATCAATGCAAGCTGTGTGCTCATACACAGCTCCCATGCAAGAGCAGGGTGCTTTTCTAGGCAAAGTACTATACATCCTTCTTAGTACAAATTAGGGCTTGTCTTAATTAAATCCCGCTAACTGTGAGAGCCCACAGGGTCAGAATTAACCGCTTTACCTGGGATGCTCTCTGGTTGCTCATGAGGGATGCTCAGCCCGCAAGGGTGAGGATGAAGGGGAGCACTGAGGCTGAATGCCATGCATGGCAGGAGCAGCCAAGCCCCATGAGCCCCATCAGGCACCTGGGGGGTGATACAGTCCCATTCCCATGGAACACACCGGGGCAGGAGGTCAACCCACAGAGTAGTGAGCAGGGATTAGTCCACCCCCTGCCCTTTGTGCTGCTCATTTCTTCAAGGGGATTAAGCCCTGTAAATCCCTAAGAGGGTATAGTGACATAACACCGCAGGGACTCCTGCGGGGACAGGGGCTGCACTTAACAGGATTGGCAGCACCGAGGGTCTGTGTCAGAACTCCACCAACTCACCACGGCCCCATCCCCTCCATCTGCCACTCCAGCACCTTGGGGAACACAGCTCAGTGCCCTTCAACAGAGGTGAGGAGTGCACAAAGCCACCCCACATGCTGCTGCAGCACCAGTGCCCATAGGAAACAGCCCTTTCCCTACTGGTGACACTGCTTTCAGTGTAGCTTTCAGGACTCACTGCTAATGGATCTTTGCACTCACCCTATGCAGACTCATGCACAACTTTATTGGGAAGAGAGAGACTTGGCCAAAAACCCAGCTCCAAGCCTGACTATGGCTCAAGCGCATGCAGCAGTGGAACCAAAACACTGGTTTGAGGGGGGGGGGGGGGGGGGGGGGTACAGGCAAGAGCAGCAGTGAAATTAAATTACAATTATTTCTGGCAAGATCCATATTATGTCTACAATCCAGGTTTTAATTCCTTACATATAGAAACATATGGACCAGGAGAAGCCTTATGCTGATTAAGAGTTTAGCTTTCTCTCTTATTTCCCAACCTGGAGCCTCCAGAGGCCGTCGCCTGTAAAATCTCCATGCCGAGAGACAGAGCCAAGTGCTGAGATCCAAAACTGGACCTGAATTGAATGTGCCGAGCTCTCCTGTAACGCTGGGTAAATCACTGAACCTCTCAGTCTCGGCCTCCCCAACCAAAAAGCAGAACAAAACGCAATGACACAGCCACCACATCTCACTCACGCACTGTGACGGCTGCAATAGGCACAGGGATATTGCCTTGCAGATTAAAGAGAGCTCTTTAAACCCCCATTTGGAAGCAGCATGCCTGCCCAACAGCTGGAAGCCGCAGCCCCCTCCAGCCCAGGAATGCGTGCTGCAAAGCTGCCATACGCTGCACATTTGCTCCATGTGTTTCCACTCCCCACAAGCACTGATGTCACCCTGACACCTTCCTCTGCTCCTGCTGCCTCCCTCGGTCACAGCAAATCTCCAGTCCCATGCACCAACACAGAGCAGGGATGTGACCAGAGTATCGTCCACAGCAGCACCAGCACAGGAGCCAGGCACACGCTGCTGGGCACCAAGGACGATGCTGGAGGGACAACAGGACTGCATGGCCCCCACAGTTCATTCAGGGGGGCTTAGGAATAAGTAATGGAGCGCAAAAGCAACGTGGTTTTAAGGCAATGAGCTCTGAAGTGGTGAGCGCGTTAGAAAACACAGTAGAAAAGAAAACAGACTTCAGGAAACAGACTGCTTTGCATATGAAAACAACTCATCACCAGAAACACCTCGCAAAATTAATAAATGAAGTCTGCCTTGCTGATTTCCAGCCCCATAACTTGTGCCACCCCCTGGATCTGCAGCCCCTGCACCACAACAGGACCACCACCCTGGCCCCAGACTGCTCGCAGGGACACAGCAGTCACAGCACAGACACAGCACTGCTGCCAAGGCACATGCAGAAGACCCAGCTCCTGCCAGAACAATTTCAGTTTATTGGAAACCATTTAATAATTGCGCTATTGAACGGAACCTCCAAGCGGCTGGTGGAGAGCAGGCTGCTATTAAACCAAGCTGCTCATAGCATCCCTGTGAGCAAGAGGGTCTGGGGCTAACTGAGCTGGAGCACACTGCGCTCTGAGCCACTCCTGTTGGATACTGGTATTTTAAAACATTTTGAAGGAAAGCCTTCAATTATCCAGGGATGCAGATGGGAGGGACCATGGGATGCAGCAGGCTCACATCTCCTGGTGTCAGAAGTGTCACCACTCCAGGATGCGCTCACCCACCCACACTGCTGTCCCCACACAGGTCTCCAGGGCTGACCCCTCTGTCCCTGTGGGAGCACACAGCCCCACGAACAAAGGCACCCGGCAGGGCGCAGCTCCTCCTGTCTCTATCAGCCTCTTGCTTTTGTGTTTCACTAAAAATATCCCATGGAGGAAGTTTCAGCCATGGGGTGGATGCTCTCCTCCGGGGATGGGCTTCCTGCACCACCCGACATGAAAATCCCCCCCTTGGTGAGCTGCACGCTGCCCTGCAGAGCCCCTTCTCCCAGTGTTGTAGCAATGCCCAACGAACCCTTCTCTTTGCAGGCTCATCACAATCTGAGACTCCAGCACATCTCACATGCCACAGTGCCAGCCTGAAGTTGACAGCAGAACAAATAAAGTCAGAAGTTATAACAGATTGCTGATGCCCAAGGGGAGAGCAGAGAAGATTGAAAAGCACAAGGATGGGATCGGCCCTGTCCCCAGCGAGGCAATGGGACAGAGCCCCAAACTGCAGAGCCTCAAATGGCACTCAGCTGCCTGCACAGCACTGCACTACAGAGAGCTGCAGAAATGCATCCAGCTCCAGGAAGTCCCCAACACTCCTGGGAAGGTACTCTGCAAAAACACAGGTTTCATCCCTCTCCTTTTCACTAAACACCACCTTCCTGGGTGGCCAGGGAAGACAGTGGTCTGAAAAATGGCTATTTGTGTGCATTTCCCCAGTTCCCATGTCACTGTGAGCTGAAGCTGCTCCCATGTCGAGTGACACACGATGCCAGTGAGCACAGCTCCATCAATAATGCAGTGGGGTCAGCGCTAGCACAGGGCTGCCGGCTTCCCCACATGCCAGCTCTGCCTCTGGGACTGGATTAATATGCTAATCCCAAAAGCAAGCCCAGCCTCAGCTCCTGGGGCTGAGCTCCAGCATCACAGGGCGCTACCCCCAGGCTCCTTGCAGCCATTTCCCCTTTTCCAGCAAGGGCATAGAATGCCACACTCCATCTCAGACCCACGGCACACAGCAGAGCAGTAACCCAAACATCCAAGGGCATTGCTGATGCAGCAGCTCCAGAGCAGAAATGGTTTGGTAAGGTTAGTGCTTGTAAGGGAGTGCTCCTGCTGCCAGGCTGCATCCCTACACCACATCAAGCTGGGACCCAGCTGCACAGCCTGAAGCAAACTCGAGCAGAAATAAAGCTGCAACTACTGCAGTGTCCACAGAAAGATGCTGCAGGAATAGCAGGAAACAACTGGGATGCAGCCACAGCTCTCCTGTTCCATGTTAGAGGATTAATCTGAGCCTTTACCTGCCATGGGCAGGGGAACCAGGGATGGGTCCTGCTGTCCCCTCTGCTCTCAGCCGCTGGGACTGAGCAGCACAGGATGCCGTAGAAGTGCTTTAATTTAAGCCACGCACTTATTTAAGTTTTGTTGCTTTTTTTTTTCCTCCTTTTTCTCCAAAGTTCATAATTACTGCAGACACTTCTGCTCATGTTAGGCTTTATTACATCTCTGTGGTTATTCTACAAGCCCTAAATTTTGGGCCTCAACTGAATTGGCAAAGTTCTCCAAAAACATCTGTGCTATGTTACTCCTCTCTCAGCACTCCGGCAGAAAGCTGGCGGCACGAGATGTTGCAACGCAGAATTTTGTTTGCAATAGAAACAAAGCTCTTATTCCTGACCCCAAGCAGAAGGGTAAATATTTACCGCCCTGAAGTCAGCACTGCCCACACCTGCAGGACCCCTGCGCTCAGTGTTCCCTGGGGAGCAGCACAGCCATCCCCAGGCCCCCAGCTGCTCCTGGCGTGTGGTGGGCTGGTGGCACACTGTGCTGTCACTGCAATGCCCTAAGTCCAAAGGGATCACCCATTTTCCAGCTATTTATGGCTTGCAGAGCAAAGCTAAGGCTGCACCATTCCCCCAACATAGCCAGGTTCCTCCAGGATTTCCAGTCTCAAGAGCTGAAGGACACCACTCAGCAACTGCCCACATCACTGCTTGCACTGCACACAGACTGTGTGGTGTGGCAATGGGACCAGACCTCTGCCTGCAGCACTGAGCCCATCACCCAGCTGCAGGGATACAGCCAAGCCCAGCATGCAGCACAGCCCCAGCATTCCTACTTAACACCTGGACATGAATTCCCCTGCATTAGAACTCTGAGAACAATAGGCTGCTTGAGGCCAGGAGCTACTAAAGATTCGTGCTCGCTATGCAAATGATAAAGGAGTCACGGCAGTCCCTTTGCATCCCCAAATCATGCTTTGGTGTGACAAGAACAGCAATGGGAGAATTGCACCACTCCAACGATGTCCCAAAGGCCTTGCTGTTGTTCTTGTTTTTCCTGCAAACACAGCTGGAGAACAGCGAGGCACCAATCCCAACAGCCACAGGCAGCCCTGGACCTCAGCTGCCCACACACTGCAGCACGCATCCCTGCTGCCTTGTCAGCCCAAGCATTCATTTAACAGCGCTGCCCCAAAGGCACCTTTGCAATAACAGCAGCTCCCAGCAGGCACATACAGCAGCATTGCAGAGATGGGGTCACATCTCACCTCCCTGTAGGAGGCATCAGAGTAACTGGCTTTGTTTGCCTGCAGGGAAAACCGAGCCTCAGATTCACAGAAGGTTTCTTCTAGAGAAGATTTGGGGCACTCAGGTGTGTCTCCTTCAGCAGTCAGGGAGGCAGCACTGCAGAATGGGGGGGGGGGCCTTGCAGTCCCTGTGGCACCACAACCCCAAGTCCCCATGGTGCTGTGCTCCACTGGGCGCACACTGCTGGCAGCCAGCCCTGCCACCCTGCTCCCTGATTTTAAATAGGTGCTGAATTATTCATAGCACTACAGTGCTTGCTGGAGGCACTGCGTCCAGCACACCAGGTCACACCTTAACATCACTGCCCAGAGCTGGTGGCACTTTTTGCTCTAAAACAAGCATGGGGGGAGGCTGGCAGAGTTGTGCCCACCCTACTTGTTGCATCACATCCCTACTGCCACATTTCCCTCCTTGTTTCCAGTTGCTCCTTGCTGTATTGAACAACTGCCTAATGCCTGGTGCTGAACAGACCTGATTTAGGGGAGCCCAACTGCATGGCCATCAGCCTGACTGAAGCCTGCAGGGTGCTGCCTCCCTGAAGCAAGCCGGGCTGCAATGTGCAGAGCAAGGTCCTGCAGCTCCAGCCACCTGTGGCCCCAATGCAGCAGTGACCTTGGACAGGAAATCCCACAGCACTCAGCTGTTCAAAGAGTTGCTGCAAGAACAAAACAACTGCAGAGCCACTGCAAGTGCCCAATGGACTCAGAGCTGCTCAGCAGCCCCACAAAGAGCCCCATGGGGGGGAGTGACACTTCAGGAATCATGGCTTCTGGGGTGCCCCCATGGATGGTATGTACCAGGGAGAGCTCAGTGGGACTGTCCTAAAGGCAAAGCCACCACAGGTCAGGTCACAATGTCCTGTTTGGGCACTCCATCTGCTGGATGCCAGCACAGGTTCTGGCACCACCAGCCTCAAACACAGCGGTTGCTCTACACGCTTACCCTCACCAAGCCCACAGCCCTTCCGCAGGGGGGTCCAGGCACTCCCCCTACGCTGTACCCCCCCTGCTCAGCTCTCCCTGTCCCACCCTCTCCTTGGAGGAGCCGAAACCCAAAGGCCGGAAAGGACCAGCCCGTTCCCCGCGCCCAACTTCCCGTCAGCACAAACTGTTGGATTTCACCCAGCAAAAGGAACAGAGACAGGATAGGAAACCCCCAGCCTGGGAAGCTGTGCATGGCCGTCCCCCCTGCAGCCCCTCTCTCCCCAGTTCCCTTCTCCTGTCCCACCAACCGCCCCAGGGGGTTACAAGTCCCACAATAATGACTTCCGTTGTCACCCAGAGCCCTCTGGATACCTTCACATCACAGCCTAAAGCACCCCCAGGAAGGGCGGCCCCCAGACCATCACAGCCCTGGCACAGGCACAGCCCTGCACAACACAAGCAGTCTCATACAAGGGGAGGAACGGTCAGAGGCAGAACCCCACTCATAACTCCACAGCCTGCTCTATGCCTCATGCCCACGCAGAATTTGCTTGAGCTGTTACCCCACAGGATCTCCTGAGGGCAACCAGTGCTAAAGCTGGATTTGGGAGCAGGGAAAGCCTTGCACAGCCTGCCTGTAAGCAGCACCACAGGGCTGCAGGGTTCACCCCCTCAGTGATTCAGGTGGGGACAGCCAGCTGCATGGTGGTGACTGCATGCTCACACCCCATGCATGGGCAGTGCTGAGGCTGAGTGCTGCATATCTGTGCGTGCAAGGCTGTGCCATCACCGCCCTCCCAGCACAGAGCCAGCCACGGAAACTGGACATCTTCCACCTCAAATTCTTTCCTTGCTGAAAAGGAGTTTACCAATAAAAGGCGCTTACTGCAGAATCACAGCCCAGACTCAGACCACTTGAAAAAGAGCTTATTTCCTTCCTATTTCAGCAAAAAGCTGAGAACATATTCAACCCAGCTGTTCCCTCCATTCTAGTAGTAATAGAGAAGAAATGGACTGAGTTTAAGAGTCCAGCTTCACCACATCCACAGCCTGAGCTGCCAGTCTCCAGACAGTGACAAGGGACAACATCAGCCAGGGCAGCCTGGTTGTCCCCAGGGCTGGCTGCTCTCCTCAGCTCTCTGTAGCTCCTCCAGGAGCAGCCAACACTGCTTCCAGCAGAGCAAACAAGGCCATGGGGCAGCTCACCCACAGCTCTGGGACACACCGAGATCCCAAAAGCCACATACAGAAGGTTTGCTGATGGGAAGCACACTTGCAATGGGACACATCCTGCTGTCCAGCCACACATCATGCCACCAGCTCTGCCCTCACCTTCCTGCTGCCGTGTGAGGAGAAGCTGTGTGAGTGTCGCTGCAGGCTGCCAGCGCTCAGCTCCAGCTGTGGCTTCCAAACCTCCCCGTTGTCACTGCCCACTGACTTGGAGGGCGAGATGCTGGAGCCCAGCAGGATCCCACTGTGTGCCATCTCTTCTGTGCACGTCAGGCGCAGGCTGCACAGGTACTCATCCGTCTCCTTGTCCACCACCAGCAGGCGGGTCTCTGTCTCCACTGCTTTGATGCGCTGCACCACCTGCAAAGGAGAAGGAGAAGTGAGCAGAAGCCCAGAGACTCCCCACTTCTCAGGAGGAGCTGTATCTCAGGACCCTCAGCCCATTGGTGCTCTCCTGCTGCTTCCATTTCACTGCAGGGTGCACATCCGTTGCTGTTTCTATAGGCAACAGGGGAGGAGGGCAGAGATTTGGGATTCTCCATGATGGCACAGCCTGCAGCCATGGGTGACAATGAGAATTCCTTCCAGCCCAACCTAAATGATGATCTGCCCAGTGCAGCTGCACACACACTGCTGGACATCATCCCCTCTGCTCCACCTGCAAGTGTGCTGTTCCATCACACAACACACATTCTGAATCCTGCTGCCTGGCTTCATCCTTCACAGGGACAGCACAGTTCCACTGCATAAAGAGCCCTGCAAACCCTTCTCCCCCCCGCCCCTTATCTGGGGCTTCCTTCTCCCCCCATACCCAGGGGCAGGGCAGAGAACCAGACGCAAAGTGGAAAACTAGGTTGCACCAAGAACCAGAGCACAAATGCAGCGTCTCAACTGCCTTTGCTGCACTCTTAACATCAGCATCCTGAACCCCTTCTCCCCCTCCCCCTCATCCCCCAAGCAGATTTATGAAAGCAACAATCTGATCCGTGCATTCATCCCTCTGTGTGATGGGACAGCAGAGATAAGGAAAACCAGCACCAGGAGATGAGCCCGTCCCTGCTGGTCTCCAGCTCCAGGCACAGCTGAATGGGACCATTGTCCTCATACAGCCTCACTTTTTCACTTTTTTTTTTTTTGTGACTGCAGATCATCTGAAAGGAGCTGGTGGTGTCAGCCCAGCAGGGAGGAAGGGGAGCACAGGGCAGCTCACACGTGGGAAAGTGGAGAGCTGCGCTCAGCTCTAGGGCACAGTGGGCACATGAGCACAGCAGAGCAGGATGGGGTGGGAATGGGGAATATCGAGGATATATGAGGGAAAAGGGCAGAAAAAGACTCCAAAACCCCCTGCCTGCAGCCTCAGGGCGGTATCCCACTGGGCATCACCTGCTGCCTGCATAGGCCTTCATTACAAAGAGGAGGATGGTATCACAGCTCCACCACCCTCCCCAGCTGCAGGGGGACATTGCCACCACTCATGGCCCTGTGACAACCTGCATGTGCTGGGGAAGCCCTGAAGCAGAGCAGGGTTCCTTACAGCTCCTGCCCTATCTAGGTCAGGCCAGCCAGATACTGCAACCGCCAAGGTTAGAAGTGACAAATGAGCCTAATGTGCAATTAGCCAGCATTTATTTACTCCCCTGCAAGCTCCATTCAAGGTCAACACAGCCAGTATCTGCAAATGAAAAAAAAAACAACCAAGATGAAATTTATAGACTGCAGACATGGCTGCATGTGCTGAGCAAACCAACCCAGCAAGCACCAACACCCATCGCCCCACACCAGGAGGGCTCCCAGCCATAAACTGCCTGCAGGCTGCTGCTCCACTGAGCCCCAGAAAACCTATCTGCTCCTTTTCAGATCCACTTCTGTGCAACACCAGGTGATGCCGCTGACACCAGCACCTGTGACAGGGCATATCTCCAGAAAGGGACTGGGAGCAAACAGCTGATGTGCGGAGGTAGGAGGTGCAGATGGGCAGCAAAAGTGAGGAAGTATGCAGGAAAAGCAATGATAGAGTCCTGCACATTCCTCCCTCTTTCTCAGGCCCTAGAGTTTGGGTCCTGCAGGAACCACTGCAGCACAGTAGTTCTCACTACTGGCAGGGAGAAAAGTCACACAGATCCAACATAGCGCAGCAGATCTGCTACCAGCACAGGAGCTGGGCTGGTCCCTGCCAAGCACCACACACTGGGGAAACCACAGTTGCCAGGGCATGTTCCTCAAAGCAGCTGCACAAAGCAAAGCGTTCTCCTTTTTGGGCAACCCCAAACTGCCACTGGAACTCAAGCATCGTACAAACTGCACTGTGAGCACTGGGGAGCTCATATCACAAGACCCCCAACAAGCCTCCACCAAGTCCTTCCAAACAGCTGCAGCATTGGGACAGCAAAGCAGAACAGGACAGCAGAACCATCCCAACCCAACACAGGTGCCATGAAGCACTGCCCATGGCACAACAGGCCAAGCTGCTTCCAGCTCCTACAGGAGCTACATCCTTAGAGATGGAGTAGCGGGGTTGAGAGCAAAGCAGGCGCCCAGCAAAGCACCCCATCTCCTACCCGCCTCCGAGCCATGGCCAGCACCCAGACCCGCAGCTCTGAGGACAGCTCAGCCTCTGCTCTGCATCCGGCACCTCTGGATCTGCTCCGCACAGCTCCCTGCTCCACATCCTCCACGGCTCCACCCAAACCCGCTCCCACCCTGGGAGCCAGCACTGGCCCAGAGCAAAACCTTGCAGCCCCAGGGGGGTGCTGGCAGGGGCTCAGTTTTTCCCTTCCGCTCTGGATGCAGTGCCTCTATGCGCACAGCTCTGGTGACACCAGAGTGGACCTCAGGGCTTTCCCATTCCACCAGCACAGCTTGGTCACCTCTGGGCTTGCTTTGCTGATGCAGATGCGTGAGCAGAAGAAGGCATTCTACCTAAGACCACCACAGCACAAGCCCCCACACACTCTCCAAGACGTGCCATAGCTGCACAAAGGGGCTGCTCTTGGCCACCAGCACTGTGGGCATCCCATGAGCTGTCACAGCCACAGGACACAAACGTGTCCCACACACAGCCCCATTTCGGTCCCCTGCAAGGTTTCGCTGTGCCATGGGATCAGAAGTGCAGCACCCAATTGCTCTGCCCACCACCAGAAGCAGACTGCAGTGCTGCATCTCAGGCAGAACAGGACACCCCGGGAACACGTCCTGCTCCTTATATTGCTAGCTTTGGCCAGAAACAGTTACACTGAACAGCAAGGCCTTGTTTGCTCCTAGTCCCATCCTGTTGCAGCTTCAGATGTGCATGGAGAAGCGTTACTTGTCCAAGGACAGCAATCAAAACAGTGTGAAGAGGAGAAGCTGCAGCAGTGCTCAGTTCCAGCTGTGCTCATGCACCAGAGCAGCATCACCCATCCTGTAGCATGCCCTTGGTTGGCATTCTACTGGGGAAAGTCATTCTTGGCTAGGCAAGAAGAGCAGGTCCTGGGGCATGCTCAGGCACTGGTGCCATTGCAGCAGGAACAATCTGGGCCTGTTTGCTTCCCAACAGCCCAAGCAGGACACCCCATCCTATGCTCCACAGCAGTAATGCCACGGTTCCATCCCTCTTCCACCAGCTGGAAATAGGAGAGGGAAAGTCTCTCCTATTCCCCTTGGCCTTCAAGAAGCCCCTGCTCATTTCAAAGCCACAGCAGGCCGCCTCGGATCTGCTATCGCTCCTTCCCCAGCATCCGAATTCCAGCAGGGAGCTGCAATGCTTTCCAACAGGGGAGCGCCGCCCGCCTCGCTGCCCAGCAGGATCAAAGCACGGAGCCTCCTCGGGTGGTTTTGAAATCACATTCAAGACAAACATCAACTTTCACAGAGCTGGCTCAGATTATCCAAACAGGCAAAATCAGCATGGGAACCTACAAATCTAAGCACGAGGGGGAACTGAGGGCTTTAGTGGAGTCACCTGAGCTGCTCACAGTGCCCTGAAACGTTCTGAACATGGTTCTGAGAACACCATAGCCATGCCTGTAGGTGGAACTCAGAACCTATACATATACCCCAAAAGAGTGCTGGATCTGAAGGCTGCACAAGGCACAACCCTGCTGTGCAACAATACATCACTGGCAGAGATGCCAGGCCCCTGCACTCAGGCCCTGGACCCGACACACCATGGTGCCATGCAGCGTCTGCCCCAGCCTCACTGCTTGTCCTCTGTGCTGAACTATTTAACAAACATTTGGTTTTATAAACAGAAACGGACACGGCCTGAAGTGTGCAGCTCTTCCTGCAGAACTGGGACCCATCTTACTTGGATCCCCTCCAGTTCTGTCCGTGCCCTATAGCAGATACTAAACCCTACAAAGCCCTATCACCTTTCAGCCACTCAAACCGCTGAACATCTGCGGAGCTCTATCTGTAGATTTGGAGGCATCCTTGTCCAGCTCAGGCTGCAGCAGCTTGCCTGAAGGAGCCGAAAAAAGCACCGAGCAGAGCCGGAAATAAAGCCCGGGTCTCCCGATTCCTTTTCACCATAGATTGCATAACACAGCAGTGCCCTGCCCATGCCAAAACACCTTCGGCTCTCCCACCTCGCTCTCCTGGCTGCCACGATTACAACATCCTCCTGCAGCGGGGACACGGCCGTTCTCGTGGGAACGAGGTGTTCCGGGCTGCAAGAACTCAACAGAGGCCGAGCCCTGCGTGGGTCACCGACCCTGCCGGGCACCCCCCGCACCGCGCTGGGAAGGGATGCTCCGAGGGGATCCGGGGTGATGCCCGCACGGCGGCTGGGGGGCTCAGCCTCGGGGGGGGTGGGGGGAGGGATCCCCGCACTCCTCCGCCCCTCCTCCCCTTTCTCCACTCCCGCAGCCCCGGACCTGGTGGTGCGTTTCCTGCTCCACGTTGATCCCGTTCACCTCCACGACTCGGTCCCCAGCTCGCAGCCCCGCCGCTTCGGCGGGTGAACCGGGCTCCACTTTGCGGATGAACTGCCCGCTCTTGCCCTTCTCGCCGTGCAGGTGGAAGCCGTAGCCGTTCTCCCCTTTCAGCATATGGCACAGTCGCGGTTTCAGCTGGTCCTTAGCCATGGCCGGGGCGGGCGGAGAAGCACGGCGGAACGGAGCGAAGCGGAACGGGGGCGGGCGGCCGCGGGGCCCTTTTATGCGCGGCGCGGGGCGGGCGCGGGGCGGCGGGGCGCGGAGGGGCGGGTCCGGGCCGGGGCCGCGGTCGGGGCCGGCGTTGGGGTCGGGGCGCTGCGCAGCGCGGCCATAATGCGCGCTGCCCGGGAGCGCGGAGAGCGGGGAGGGGATGGGGACGGGGATGGGGATGGGAGGGGCGGAGCTGGGGATGGGGACGGGGACGGGGCGGGCGGAGCCGGGAACGGGGCGGACGGATCCGGTGGTGTCCCGGGGGCGGGTGGTGAGGGGATGCCCGCGGAGCGGGGATGCGTGGATCGGGGCCGCCCGGGGCTGCTCAGAACGGATGCTATCGGGACCGTGCGGGGCGCGCAGAGCGGGGCCTCCCTAGGCTCTGCTTCGGCTGCCGCGGTCCCCGGGGGGCCGCTCGAAGCCACCCGGGCTGCGGGGAGCAGGGACTCCCAGAAGGTACCGCAGCAGTGCCAGCGCCAGGCCCTAACCCTAACCCTGACCCTGACCCCTTCCCCTCCGGGATGGAACGCACGGAACACAGCTCAGAGCAGCACAGCTCTCCGGGAGGAGAAGGGGATTGAATGGGATCTCCTCGCTCCCAGAGAGCTGCTGAGAGGTGATGGGTTCAGAGAGGGGAGGCTGCAGCCCAGCCTGGAGACAGAGAGCCATTTTGGAATGTCAGCTGGTCCACCCAGCCTGGCACCGACCGAACTGCTGGCCTGACAAGCTCCGGATGTTCCTGGGAAAGAATTCTGAGATGGCACACAGCTCTTTCACCAAGGACTGCCAGAGGCTCAGCTGCCCCAGTGTCCTCCCCGCATCCCACTTGTCTCTGTGTCTGCAGGGCACTGAGGTTTCCCCAGCACTCTCCCCACCTTGGTCCATGTGTAGCCTCGGACAAAAGTTTGGTGTCCCCCAGTGCCAGGCTGCAGGGAAGGACTCACCATCTCCAGCTTCCAGCAGCAGAGCTGTGCTGCACCCATTGCCCAGCTGAGCTGCCCTCAGCTCACTGCCATGGCTATGCTGGAACACAGAGATTCCCATCTTCACCCCTTTGCATCTCTGATTTCATTTCCTTGAGAGCTTTTACAGGAGGAAATGACCCAGATCTGTTGTGACAGCGCTGGTGCTGTGGGTCTTGTTCCAATGTCAAGGGGCTTGTTCCAATGCCCCAGCTGCTTTCCTAGCAGATTTTTGGAGAGGAGAGGAGAGGAGAGGAGAGGAGGGCTTCTACTGAAGTTCTGCATTAAGTCACTTTCTGGGATGTTTGAACCAAAAAGAATTTTTTAAAAAGCATTATTTTTCTCTTTCCACCCACATTTCCTGCAGGCAGTGTGGATGTTTGGGTGCTGCACACCAGCAGGGGCTGTGCTGGACACAACGAAGCGGTCGCAGTGCATTGGGTGCCAGCTCAGCTCTGTTGGGTTTGTCCCTGCAGCACCGCTGCTGCAGGCAAGTGGAGAATCCAGAGAGCATTTTATCTGCTGTACAACGTAACAGCTCCCTTGAGCCTCTTTGTGGAGTCCTGAAGCTTTTTTAATCAGTTTAGAGGAGTGCGAATAATTGATTTTTCCGCTCTCTGGCCAAACCAAAAAAAAAAAAAAGAAACACTGGAGAGAGGGAGGGAGGAGAAAGAATTGTTTCAAGTTTATCTGAACCAAAAGAAGTTTTTCTTTTTATTCAGCACAGTAAAAACAGAAGGGAGAAAATGTTTTGGGTGGTCGGACAGAATGTTTTAACCCTTTTGAATATTGTTTCTAGGAAGTGTTGGTAGCTCACAAAGTAAAAAGGGGGGAAAATACTGTTTCAAAGAGGTGAAAATGAAATGTTTGAATGTTTCCCAAGTGCTTATTTGTTTGAGCATAAACATTTTCTTAACTGTAACCTGAATTTGTTGACTTTTTTTCAGCCTTATACCCAAAAAGCATCCACTCCCTATTAAAAAAAAAAAAAAAAAAAAAAGATATTAATTGTATTAATTGTAGAGAAGTGAAGCGGGGTCAGTCCTGGCACTGAGTGTCACCTGTCAGGTGTGAGAAGATGCAGCCCAGCACAGATGCTGAGATCTGTTTGCCGCTTTGGGCAAACCTGCAAACCTGGGCAAAGCTGAAGGCAGAGCTGGCAAAGGGCACCAGGACCCCAGGAACTGCCGGTGATATTCAGCATATATCGCACAGATTAATTCTTTTTCCATTTAAATTTCAGTGTGTTCTGATTCACCCCAATATCCAGATCCTAATTGTGCTCCACTGAAGGCTGGGGAAATTGATGGGACCTGTGTGCTGGGAGGGCTGGGAGCTCTTTCCATTTGACATCTGCTTACAGCCCACTCACTGCGTGAAGCAGTTACACGGAACTACACCTGTGTACGGCTCTGTTTGCTTTCGGTCTGCTGACGTTGTGTAACCTGTGTGAAACACACACACCACAACGAGAGGTTGCAGCAGGGCAGCAATGTGGGCAGACCGGCGTGGGAGGAGCAGGACAGTGTCATAGCTCAGAGGTCTGCCTACATCCAGCACATCTCTGCTCTGCAGCCCTGCCTTTGAGGCTGTTGGAAGGACAGCGAGGCAGGAGGTGGAGGGTGGTGTGCCAATGCTGATGATGGGCTGCCATTGCAATGCAATTCAGGTTTTGCACCTTTGGTCCTGCTGCAGCAGGTGGGAGGAGGGCGATGAAGGCTCCCAGTGATTCTCTCCACAAGCAGCACACATCAAAACCAGTTTGCAACTCTGGTGTTGGAACTGGCAGCTGCTGGTGATGCTCTTCCTCTGTGCAGCCTCTTCCTCCGCTCGTCTGGTTGGTGTAGGCAACAATGTTCACTCATCCCCCATGGGCAGTTGTGAATAATCCATTGTCACTGCTGTAATTATCCCTGGCCGTTAAGAAGTGCAGTCCCAGTGAAGTATTTGTGCTGCAGGAGGAACAAGGAGTGAGAGGAAGGCTCCTGAAATGCATCGTCTCGCTTTCACAAGGTTTCTGTGTGTGGCACTATCGAGTTGAAAACAGGAGAGATTGGTAGGGATAGAAGGAGGATTAATCAGCAGGAGGATTAATAACATGCTTTGTGAGTTGTGAAAGTCCAGACAGCTCAGTGATGCTCCCGGGAGCTGGGAGATGCCTCTTTCACAAGCTGGCAGATGGGAATCTGCCCAGGTCCCTTGGGATTTGCAAGCAGAGAACAAAGCTATCAGTGCTGTACCAGAGAAGGACTGACCACTGACTTGGTGTTGTGCAGAAATGTGGCTGGTGTCAGTCCAGCCACATTTGTCCCAGTCCACCCATCTGTCCCTATCCAAGGAGTACCTGGATATCTGCAATATAAGGCAGAAAATACTCAAATACAGTTCCAAGGAAGGCATCCTGCACTCTCCCCATTTGTTGTCCGTATCATTCCAACACACTATAATCAGGGAAAACTTGGCACTAAAAGGGCCATGAATTCAGTTGGTGCCCTCAGGTGGTGCAGCAGGCCATAGCAGGAAGGGCCCTGGGCACACAGCAGTGCCAGGGTTCAATGAGCCCATTGGGATGCCCGGTGCCTCTCCGAACCATGATGCAGATGCTTGCAATTACCACCCTGCACAGTTTGGCACAGCATCAAGAACAACAGGCTCTGCTACTAAGCAATTAGCCCTGTTCGTTTTATTAAATAGCCATTCGGTGCTAATTGCTTGCTTTGCTTCAAGCTCAGTAAATCAGAGCTGGATGTGGATAAAAGGGAGAGCAGCGATGAACCCTGCAGTAGGCTCCATCCCTGGAGCACCCATCCCTAGGAGTACCCATCACTGTAACTTCCGCCCTATGGGCACCCACCCTGTGAGCACCCACCCCTGAATGCACCCATCCCCAGAGCACCCATCCCAGGCGAGGCTGGCAGCTGAGCAGCACAGGTGACCACGTCCACGGAAATACCAACAGTGCAGAGGGGGAACTCCCAGGGCAGGAATGTGTCTGCAAGGTCGTTGCCAGACCTGGAAGAGAAATTCAGTGCTAGTCCATATTTCACTCAACTGTAGCTGCTTCCTCCCTGCATCTCAAGCCATAGGAGCTGTATTGGATCCAGAGCCTGAGTTAGACATGTGGAAGAGTAACAGAAACAGTCTGAACTGAGTCTGAGTCCTGGCATCAGCCCTGCGCCTTGCAGCTGGGGTGCCCATCCAGATGCAGGATGCTGGGAGCATGGAAACTCTGTGCTGGTGGTTCAGCCTGGATTTAATCCCAGTGGGTTAACCCCACAGGCTCAGCTGAAGGAGATCTCTGCTCATGTCTCTGAGCAGCTCTACCCTTATCAGCACTCTGGACAACTTTGGAATAGGCTAAAGCACAGAAAGCACAGAGATAGTGTTATCTCCCTGCTCTCTACATCTCCTACCCCTTATCTCTGGCCTTTCAATTTCCCAAAGCAGCATAAGCGTGATGGTGTGGACAGGCCACGGGCCAGCCCCACAGCTGCTGCAAACCAATGGAGATGGGCTATATGACCCAGCACAGCCTGGCACCACAGGGACGTCCAGGGCCATCACCACACCAATGGGGCTACCAGCCCTGCCCAGGGACCATCACCACACCACAGCAAGGCTCAGCCCGGCAGGGCAAGGAGCAGATCCGAGAAGGGAGGAAATTCCTTGGGGAGTTTTCTTCCTCCAGAGCACATGGGGCCCTGCAGCCATTGTGTGTGTGTGGAGACCATGTCGGTTCCTCCTGGGCTGCCGGTTCCTGCCAAGCCTGGGCCCTGCTGTGCCCGCTGCCCCGCTGGATGCTGCCGGGCTCCTGGGAGAGGCCAGGAGCCGGGAAGGAAGCGGAGCCGCCCCAGGCTTGGACTGGGTGGGGTGGGAAGTCTTCCTGCCCTCCACAGCCCCCAGGGTTCGCCTGCTGCAGGGCTGGAACACAACGGGCCCGCTGGCATGGAAGGGTGGGTGCCAGCATCATTGTGTCTGCTGGAGCCAGGCTGCGCATGCAGAGCCCCACGTGCAATGCAAGGAGCCCCAGAGAAGCCCCTTCCTTGTGGCACTTATGGGATGGGCCTCGCCACAGCGGAACAGCCTCACGTTTCTGGTAGGGACTCTGCAGAGAGCAGACATCGTGCTCTCCATAGGGGCCATAGTATGGGGCCATGGTGCCAGGATAAAGACCTGTTTCTCCTGCCTCCTTCCTGCTCTCCCTCATCTCACAACATCCCATGGCCACAAGATGGCATGGCAAAGCCATCGGGTGCCACCGCACTCCCCTAGCACCTCCTGCTCACAGCCTCCCACAACCTCTGAGGCTACAGTTCATTTCAGGGTCTCCACGGGACAGCTCTAGGGTTCCACATCCCATCCACAGCCCGTACGGCTGCAGGCAGGAGAGAGGCAGAGCTCTCCTGGGGCTACTCATAAAGGAGGGATTGTTTTAATGCCTGTGGGAGAGAAGTAATTAAACACCTTGGGAAGGCTTCTTCCTGATGGCTGGGATTGCTGACCCCCAGGGAAGGCCCAGAACTCTGCAGAGCACAGAGGAAATCACTTTGTGGCCCCAGGTGAGAAATAATCAGCCCATGCTTCACAGCTGCAGGAAGAATGATTTTATGAGGTGAGCAGTGAAAGGCTGGAGGTTAACCAAGAGTCTCACTGGGATTGCCCCAGTACTGGAGCATCGCAGTGTGTTTTTGCTGCACAGTGCTGCCACATTTCCCACCCCAGTGCCCTTCAGCGCCCTCTCTGCATCCCCTGTGCAACACTGACCTTTGTGTTTCCCACCTCCTGTTGTCACTCACTTTCACCAAGAGCAACAGTTTGCCTCTTCGGCTGCTCCAGTGCCTGATGGGCAGTGTAGCAGACACAGCCCTGTTCACACATCATTTGTGTCATCCGTGTACCATACTGTACTAGTGATGAACAGAAACTTGAAAACCCTGGGGAAATTGAGAGGGGGCTCAGTGGGGATCCCAGCACAGGAGCCATCCTCAGTCCTGGCTCAATCTTTGCCATCTGAACTGACACTCAGCCTGGCAGCAACTCCTTCACGGGCAATGAAAGTAATTCACCATAACACTGCAGGGAAAAAAAAAAAAAAAAAAAAAAAAAAAAACTGTCGAGAAGTTAAATCATGTCAGAAAAATCTGGGAGTGACCAGAATGCTGCAGCGCCTGCCCTGGCTGAGCCACACCAACCTATGCTAAAAGGATAAGAAAATTGCACAATGACACAAGTTTCCTTTGATTGAGTCTCAGTTTAATGAGGGCAAGATCCTAGGAAGCAAACAGTATGTGTTTGTGTCATACTGCAAACAAGCAAGTACAGAAATCTAAAAAAAATAAACAAAATAAATATCTTCCCTGGTTGTTTCTCCCCAAGTTCTTAGCACTAAACTGACCTGAAAACAAGATGAATTTACCACTGCATTTGGACAGTGGGTGAGAAAAAATCTGATATACGTATTATTATTATTATTATTATTATTATTTTTAATGCAATTGTCTGTATGCTTTCAGAGGTCAGAGCAGCCAGAGAAGCGCCGATGGAATTCAGCAGTCACTGAAAAGTCCCCACCGTGGGCAGCTGGCACTGCTCAGCTCCTGGAGCATCCCTGCCTGGCCTTCAGCGCAGCACAGCGACGTCTTCAATCGGGCGAGGCTGCAAGGAGAAAAGGGACCCTGTGTTATATTATGATTATTATATACCACCCATGCTTCGTGCTCCCTGCTGTGGGCTCAGAGCTCACCTACCATCATTGCAGACACTTTCTGCCCCAGTATGATACTGCGTATGCAGACTGAGCTCTGCAGCTGCAAGCAACCCTATAAACACCCCAGTCCTGAGCTTGGCCCTGCCTGCAAAGCTCCAGAGGAGATTTTACCATGAAATCAGAGCACTGCATCCTACGCACAGGTCTGGGCCACAAGTGTGGCACCCAGCACTGCTCTGCCCCTTTTTCCAGCCAGGTGTCACCAGGACAGCACAGACATAGCACAGCCGGTGTGCCTGCGCTTTCCCAAAAAGGTACTATTCCTAGATTTCCACCAGAGTAAGGAAGGGGAAGGGGATGTGGCTATGTGTTTTGGGGCTGATCCAACGTGTTGAAGCATCCCTGGATTTCAGCTGGATGTTGGATCCATACTGACGTAAGAGGAAAGAGGTTTGATGTTTGGAAACAGCCCTCAAACAGTCCCACGCAGTTGAGCAAAGCTGAGAGGGCAGGGAGAGGGTAACTGGGAGGGGTGATGCTAGGAGCACCTTAATCCCACAAACACCCCTCTGTTGCATTGACAGCTCGGGGTGCAGGCATGTCATCCTTCAGTCAGGGGCACAGAAATCACCCAGCCCCTTTTTTTCACCCACAAATCCAAGCGTAGCCTATTTGAACAGATCTGACCATCCCAGCTCACTACGCCGGGACCTCGTGGTCCAAGTTTCAAAATGCAGCATAGACTTCTGCAAACTCACAAGATCGCACCCACCCGGTAACGAGGATGGAACCCCCCCCCCACCCCCCACCCATCAGGAGCCGGGCCGTCCCGCGGGGTCCCTTCACTTCAGATCGCCCGGTGCCGGGATGCTGAAGGCAGCGAGATGCTCCTCGCACCCAGCGATGCCAAATCTCCTGAACATCGACCCCAAGCCCCAAGCCCCACGCCGGCACCCGGTGGCCGCTCTCCCCGTCGGTTCCCGGCTTTACCTGAGCTCCGCGGGCGGAGGGCGGCGGCCGGGCGGGGGCAGGACGCGGCCCCCCCCCAGCCCCAGCCCCGGCGGAGCAGGCGCTGCAGGAGGCGGCCGGGGCCGGGCGGCGGTGGCGGAGGGTCCCCCGCGGGGCTCCCCGGGGGCTGCGGGGCGGCGGCGGACGCGGTGCCCCCAGGACGGTGCGGAGGTTCTGCCGGCAGCTCCCGGCGCCAGAGGTACGGGGAGCGGCGGACGCCCATCAGCAGCCCCGAGGCGCGTCCCACCGTGTGGTACCGTGGGCTGGCGACGTGCTTGTACCAAGCTCCCGCCGGTGCAGCCGGCAGCATCAGCCCCAACAGCACCAGAGCCCCCCAAGCGCCACCCGACAGCTGCCCCCTCGCCATGGCTGCGGGCAGGAGGCGTCTCGGCGGCCCCGGGTGCCCCAGAGAAGGCAGCCCCGCGCCCGCGCCCCGCCGGTTTATACTGGAGCCGGGAGGGGCACCCAGCGGCTCCGCCCCGGCAGCCCCCGGCCGCCCCCCGGCAGCCCCGGCCCCGCGGACCTCCTCCCCGCCACCCGCCCCTCCTCGCCCCCTCCCGTGGCCCCGAGCGTCCCTTGTGAGCATCCACTGCAGCACCGAGCATCAATCGTGCCGCCCCGAGCATCCTCCCTGCAGCTTCAAGCATCCCTTCCCTCCTTGAGCATCATCCTCGCATCCCCAGGCATCTCCCCTACAGCTTCCAGCATCTCTCCTATCTGTGAGCATTTCCCTGCAGCCTCAAGCATACAACTCACGGTTCAAACATTGTCCCTGTGGTCCTCTTCACAGCCCTGGGGGTTTTCCATGCAAACTTTAGCTTCCCCTCTTAATCCCTGAGCATCCTCTGCATGGTGCCAAGCATCTGTCCGCAGCCCTGTGCACCTCTCCTCAGCTCCGCATTCTCCCTGCACCCCCAGGACCAGCCCGACAGCAGCAGGATTTATTGCTGGAGGAAGAGAAACATCTTAAACTGACTGCAAGTGAGGAACCATGGAGGGGATCTGCAACCACCACCAGCCTCACTGAGGGCCAGCTGCACAGAGACATGGCCTGAAGGAGCCATACAGCACCTGATTCCCGTGGAACAACTTCCAACTTGTGTTCTTCTTCCCAAAGCCTACTGCACTTCTGCTGCGTTCACAGCTGTTTGCAGTGGGGTTTATGAGTGCTGCAGCCCTTCCTCTTCTGCAACTCAGTTCTTCTTAAATAGGTTATCATCACTCATTTCACAGCTTCCCTCAGGTGACTTTTCCCCTCTAGATCCCCTAATAAAACCAAGTAGGTCAAGTCTATGCTCATCAGAGCAATTCTAGTTCCTTGTGTTTATTCCCCAGTCTGTTGGCTTATCATGCTGATCTATGTCTAAACCATCTCTTGGAACAGCAACTTGATTCATTTGCCTCTCAGCATCTTGCATGCTCCCGTGTGCCTATTTCACTCTCTGCTGTTATTTTAACCCATTCCCATGCAGGCAGGCTCCCCTTACCCAGCTCCCAGCCCTTTCCTTCCAGCCTATGGTGGACAGAAGTTGCTTGGGAGCAAAGCTTTCTTGTGCCCCATGTGCTCAATACACACAGGTTCCGTGCCCCTCCAGAAAGGAGGGCAATTCCTAATCGCCAAGAGGAGGCTTCTGGCCTTTTCCCATGCTGAGTACAAGAAGTCACGTGAGTGCAGAACAGGAAATGTTTTTGTTATTGATCTAGAATCAGAGAATCAAACTTATCCATGGCGTAACTTCTTGGAAGCACCCGGATTTACAATAAGAACCGAGCCTGGCTCCATCCTTCCCAAGCATATCACTGATGGACAAGCTATTTTTGCCACACTCTGAGTGCTCTGGAGATGATGAAAGGCCGCATCGCTTCCATGTTTCAACAGAGCCATTAATGAATGGCAGCAGTACAGCACACAGACGATCACATCGCAGCCCCAGTCATCAAACCTCGGTTCACGATGGGACATGCACTGTCGGGTTTATTTCCCTCAATAAAAAGCCATTATACTTCCTCTCACCCCGAGATCAAGAGCCCCAAGCAGCCAATGTCAGGTCTGGAACAGGCAAACTTTTGCCTCCTGCTCTGCCCCAGCTCCCGATCAAGCTGGCAGCTCAGCAGCTTGTGCTGTGCTACATCAATGTGCAGACGTGGGCTCAAACTTCCTACCAAGAGAGAAAATTTTGCATTCCCTGAAGTGAAAATTTTGCATCTGCCTGAAGTGTCTCCTCCATGTATTTTTGGCATAACTTGAATAACGTGTCATGCTGACAAGCTCCCTGGGAACTGAGCTGAACTCTTTCCTCACCATGCCCGCAGGTTTCCTGCTGCACTGCTCCAAGGTGGTCCCCACTGTTAAGATTTCAGCCTTTTGGGTCACTCCTGTAACTCCAGGGGCTTCTTTTCACCCAAGCAGAGTCCAGCCAATCTCAAGCCCTTTTGAAACACCCCCTTCTGTGTTCTCAATTAACACAGTGAACCCCAACACCACACTTACCAACAACACGGGGGCTGAGGCAAGACTGTTCCACTCCCCCAGCGCTCAGGCAAAGCGTTGGTGAAGTTATTCCAAATAGGTCGAAGTGAAGAGGATTGGGATCTAACCACCTGGCTGTGCTGCTGAAAGATTCTTCTTTAGTTCTGGACCAAAACATCTTTTTGTGAGGGGAAAGCTCCGCTTCCTCCTAGTCATGGATCTGTGCTTGGTTCAGCATCTCTGCAGGGCTCAAGTATCAGAGCATGAACCAGAACTTCAGTCTGCAAAACTGGAGGGCAAGAAGGGTGAGAAGCCTGGGCGTCACACCTTAACTCCTGCAATAAACCCAGCCAGCTCTTGTTGGAGCCCTGCCGCCACCCGATGCACCGCACGTTGTGCTCTCGCCTCCCACCACACGCATTACTGCACCCATTCAGGATTTGTGGCTTTTGAGAATGATCTAAATGAATTTGATGTCCCAGAAAGAGGCACTTGAAAAATAAACCGGCGTGGTTTAATGGTAGCATTTTCCACATTTTTATTATAATGACTCTGGTGTTTATTGGAAGGTTAGCAACTCATCCGAGCATGAAAACAAGGCAATTTAAAAGGCCAGCCCTATGATGGGGTCTTTGGCACACTCAGTCATTACTGCTCCTCCTTTATATGACACTTTTTGGCCATCTGGGCTCTCCAGCATCTCACTGTGGGTGTTCAATGGGAGGATGGAGGCATCATTTTGGATATAGGCAAGAAGAGAACCTGTCCTCCTCTGGCTACAGGATGCTCTGCAGGGCTACAGTCCTAACTCACCTCGGTTGGGAAGCTGAGGGCAAGAATTTAGGGTGTCCAGTCTGGAGAAAAGGAGGCCAAGAGGTGACTTTCTGTAACCTTCTGAGGAGGGGAAGTGGAGAGGGAAGTGCTGGACTCCTCTCCCAGTAACTGAAGGGAGTGTGAGGATGGCAAGAGCTGAACCAGACTGGGTATTGGTAACAATTTCTTTAACTTGAGGGTGATCAAACAGTGGAACAGGCTTCCTGGAGAGCTGGGTGATGCCTCATGCCTGCCAGCATTTCGACAGTGTCCTCAGTAATATGCTTTAATTTTTGCTTAATTTTTGAAGTAGCCAGATGGACTCAATGATCTTTGAAGGTCCCTTTCAACTGGACTCCTATTCTATTCTATTCTATTCTATTCTATTCTATTCTATTCTATTCT